>OY253668.1:449166-998109 GCA_958009085.1 Protoeuglena noctilucae | reverse complement strand
CCGTCGCTCTCGCCCTTCCACACGCCCGCGCCCCGCCCTTCCAAGAAGGCCCGGCACCTGTGGCGCGCCGAGGTGGAGCGCCGGCAGTCCATCATGTCCTTCGGCCTCAGGGAGGAAGAGGTGGACGGGAAGCAGGTGCGGCGAGGCATGGCAGCCGTGCACGTGGCTGGCGCAAGCAGGCAGGCTCACTGCCCACTGCGCACGTGGTAGCAGCTGCTGGACGTCGCAATGCGAGGTGCCCCCCAGCGCAGGTGCGGCGGTCGTCGCGCGCGGCGAGGGCGCCCACGGACTGGTGGGTCAGCTGCGACACCAAGTACGGCCCGAGGGAGAACAAGTCCGTGCCGACGGCCAAGACGACCTCCGAGCCGGTCAAGGCGTCCGGTGAGAGGCGCGCAGGGTGGCTCAGTGCCGCTGCGTGTGCGCGCATTCAGTTGCAGGTGCCACCGACGCGTCGACTCGCCCGATCTCGCTCGCAGGGAGCTGGCCCGCGCCTTCGCCGTGGGTGGACAAGTTCAAGGAGGACCGCAGGCGCCGGAAGTGAGGGGAGATAGGACAAGCGTGATGGTCCGTGATGGCTGCTTTATTGAAATGTCACGATTAGCGACCCGCTGCGCGCGCGTCAACGACCGGCGTGCCAGAGCGGCCGGTTGACGACCCGAAGGGGCACGGGGCTCTCCGCGCGAGTGTCGGCAGCGGTTGCACTCAATTATCAAACGTCCAGCATAACTGTCGTCGAAGCAAATCGTTGAGGTACCTGGGACCAGCGGCCTTGCGCTCAGCGGCCTCTCCATTGCCCGTCCAGCCCGGCGGCGCCCGCGCTGTGTTCAGTCCCTCCCGCAAGCAACCATTACAATGGTTGACATTCATTTGACATCCCAGGATCAGCCCTTCCTGAAGAAGGCCCTCCCGCCGGGTGCGTGAGGCTGCAGGTCCCAGCGTGGGCCGGACAGTCATCCCATCCGCGCCGCGCGCGCCGGGCCCCGACCGGCCCGGTCGCTCCGCCATCTAAATCCACCTGCCCCTTCTAACCTTCAGGCACGTTCCAAAGTCCCACCCGAGCTCTTTCTCAAGCAAAGTCCACCCCATCCCCGGCGTCCTCCTCGGGCCCCTCCTTCACGCTCCTCTTCTGGTGTGCGGCCGTGGCCATCGGCCTGCCCCTGGCGGCCACCCTGGCGGTCGTCGCCTGGCGTCTGCTGCGCAGCCTGCGCCAGCGACCCCGCGGCCCCACCTTGGATGGCGCGGGGGCCTTCACGGGGTGCAAGGTGGAGTTCTCGGAGGACCCCGGCGAGCCGGACCCCGTGCCGCGGCTGGCCTTCCCTGATCGCGCCGACACGGTGCGGGTGCGGCTGGAGAACGTAGGGACCGGGGAGGAGACGGTCATGGTGGCAATGCTTAGCGAGGGGATCAAGCTGGTCTTGGATGAGGACTGGCGCGTGGTGGGGACCCTGGCACCCCCGGTGGGGTCGGAGAGCGACGTGGAGAGCGGCGGCACGGGGGCAGTGGCGGCGCGCGTCCTGGGGGGCCCTGCGTGTGAGACGGTGGCACGCGGGTTCGACGAGGTCATGACCGAGGTGCGTGGCGGTGGCTTGAGGGATGCCAAAGTTGCAGTGGCGGATATGGATGGCCGCACTTGGGGGTACCTGTGGTGTCGCTCATACCTGTGACCAAGGTGGTGACCGCGTGCGCGCATGCAGCTGATGGACAGGAGTGCCACGTCGAGAGGGAGGGCCGCGGGGGGGCGCGAAAAGCAGACGGGCTTGCTGCAGACCGTGGCGCAGATGGTGGGACGGCGATGAGGGGCGGGGGTGGGACAGTCAGTGTCACTGATTGGCACGAATGATGAGGGCTTGCACGCATGTGAAGATGGCATGGGATCAATGCGTCGCTGCGAAGCTTTCTCGTTCAATTGCTCACCACGCGACATCGCACATCACCAGGCAAAAGTCGCAAGCCACCGCACTCCACTCAACTGAACTCAGCTGAGCTCCACTCCACTCAACTAAACTCAGCTCGGCTTATCTCATCCCAGCACCTCTCAGCTCAGCTCCGCCAGCACCGCCTCCGCGGCGCGCCTGCCGCTCCGCAGCGCCCCGTCGTGGGTGGCGCTCTCCCGGTGGTCCCCACACACGAAGAGACCCCCGCCGAGGCTCACGGGGCGCTCCAGGTCCGTTGGGGGGGCCTGCACGGGCTGCGAGTACGGGATGCGGTACACCCTGCGATGGAGAGCACGAGAATGCGTTGGATGACGATGCCACGACGGGAGGTGTTCCCGGACATGCGTGCACACTGCCATGCAACTGCAGACTTTCCAAGGTTCTGCTGGTGCGCTACATGCGAGGCTGACTGCGTCTCACCGGAGCAACTGCCACGTCTGCACCTCCTGCTGCCCGAACCACTCCGCCAGGTGCGCCTTGACGGCCCCTGCCAGCTCCTCGTCGCTGCGGCAAAGGCGGCGACGCGTCACGCGAAGCGAGATAGCCGCAGCTACACGTGGCGCACCCCTGGCCCACGTCTTATCATCATCCACAACAGCGTGCCTAACCTCATATCTGGCATGTCCCAAGTCTTATCAGCAACAACACCGCACCTCACCTCATGTCCGGCACTCCCACGGTGGACGCAGACACCAGGGCCTGCCCCGGCGGCGCATACGAGGGCTGCACGTTGGACGGGAAGCAGCAGTTGTTGACGATGCCCTCGTCCTCGCCGTTCAGGAAGAGCACGGGGTCCGCGGTGGGGGCACGGGGGGCGCGGAAGTAGACACACGCCGTGCCGACGCCTGGGGGTGGAGAGATGCCAGGGAGTGGGAGCAAACGAGTGGAAAGTGAAGGTGGGGCAGCAAGAGGCCAGTGAACAGGACCATCGCATGTCCGATAAGTGGCAACCGCTCCCGCACCGCCCCCACCTTTTGCCATGGGTGTCCGCGACGCCCGGCTCCCCTCCGCCACGGCTGCCCCCAGCAGCCGCTCCGCCTCCGGCCCGTCCACGGCCACCACGGCCTTGCTTGCTGGCAGGGTCTCCCCCGCACGCGTCCTCACGCTCACGCCCGCCCCCGCCGCGTCGACCCTCTCCACGGCCTGGCTAAGGCGCAGGGCCCCGCGCGGCAGCCGCGCCGCGAGCTGCTCCGCCATGGCCCCCACGCCGCGCTCTGGCAGGCAGTTGCTGCCGGACGCGAGCATCTTCATCACGAAATAGAAGAGGCGGGAGGTGGTGCCGAGGTCGCGGTCGAAGAAGATGCCGCCGAGGAAGGGGCGGAAGAATCCCCTGACGATGGACGGGGAGAAACCCTCGGCGGGGAGGGCGGCGGCGATGGGGGAGTCGGGGCCGCTCAGGAGGGCGGCGTCGGGGGTGGCGAGGGCCTTGAGGCGGAGGAGGCCCACGCGGAGTTTGTCCATCGGGGTGCCGATGGGATGCGAGGGGGACAGGGTGGCGAGGGCGTCAAGCGGGTGGCTGCGGGCACCGTAAGATGCGTTCTCGCATGCTCGCAGTGCCCACTTGACAAAGCACGCTCTCCCAAGGTTTCACAGCAATAACTCGGCATCCATATCTGAGCCCCTGGTCAGGAGCACAGCATCCCAGGATCTGTGCCCTCACCGGAACGGGTCTGCCACGCGATGGAAGGTGCCCTGGTACCTCACGGACGCCCCGGCGTAGAAGGATTTGAGATTGAGCTTGTTTAAATCCAACATGGCCTTCTGCTCGGGATAGGACGACAGCACGATGGCGAAACCGCGGTCGAGGAGGAAACCGTCCACGACGTCGGTGCGGGCGCGGCCCCCGACTCCGTCGCTGGCCTCGAGGACTGTGACCTGGACAGAACAGGCGGGGACAGCAGGCTGGGCTCATGGGTGCTGCGGCAGGTGCAGGTGCAGGTGCGGGGATGGGAGGCGCACGAGCAATGGCAGGCCGTGTCTGGGTGTCATGGGAGTCACACCTTGACGCCTCGCTCAGCGAGCTTGACGGCGCAAGCCAGGCCCGCCAGACCAGCGCCCACGACGATGACCCCATCTTCCGTACCAGCATCGGGGCCCCCGCCCTGCGGAAGGAAGGGCAGAGCTGGCCATGCAACGCGACAGTGCCATCCCACACGCGCCAAGCCGGACGCGAGGTCGACATACAGGGCGTCCGTCACCGTAGTTGCTCGCGGGATCCGCCCCACCCCTAGCCTTGACAAGCCACGCAAAGGCCCATGCGACGATTGCGAATCGCGGACCCTAGCCGGCACGAAAGGTCTCCGCAGGTGCAGCGGGCAGACGCATGCAGAGGGAGGGCACGCGATCGAGGCCGCCAGGGCCGATCGGGCCGCAGGGGGCGCCGGGACTGCCGACGCCAGAGCCATGGAAATCCGACCCCTCCGCACCCACACGTGGGCCGCTGCAGCCAAGCATAAGCCCCCGCAACGACGCCGCGTTATCGTCCCGTAATCGCACAGAAATCACTGCCAAAGACCAAGCCGATTAGCAAGTCCGACGCCTGACTCGCACTTGCAGGAACCGAGAAGCGCCGCAAGTTGCCTTAGTTGGCCGTTCCCGTGTTCATATGCGACGATTCGAACAGTAGTGCACAGCAATCAAACAAAGACCGTCTTTCTGGGCCTCGTCAGACTCGGCTGCACGCACGCACGCCGCGCTGGAGTCGTTTCTCTGGTCCCGTGTGGTTGGAGAACGGAAGACGGCCCGCGCGACTCTCGCCTGGCTTCCGCGCGCCTCAGAGGCCCGGAGTCAAAAACCAGCTCGTGGTTCAAGCTTGTGGGACTTCCCGTGCTTCTTGTAAGCCTCCGCTGTCGTCAGCTAGCTCCCCTCATCTGGTCCGGAGGGGCGGCGGGGCTCCCGCCTCAGCCAGCTGTCACGTCAGCCTGCCCACGCTTGCCGGGCCCCATGGCGGTCTGGGCGACTGCCATAGCGCGTTCTCCATGAAGGGCTACGTGCATCAGGTAAGTGGGACTGTGGGTAAGGGTGGGGGACCCCGTCTATAGCCTCGTGGGGGCATGTGGCACAGCTTGCGGCACTCATCGCACGTGTTGCGCGTTCCACGCCCTGCTTCGGCCCCGCACACTCCTGCGCCCGGGCGCTACTATTCTTCATGCGCACCGTGTGGTGTTGGCGAGCAACCCACCCGTCCCCCTCGCAGTAGGCTGTGATCGCTGGCTGAGCGCATCCGGCGCGAGGGAGTGACGTGCTGCATTCGAGCAACGCGCCGCGGGTTGGAAGGATACAAATTAGAGCAGCAGCGCGGTGGCGCAGGACAGCCTTTTCGGCCAGCGTGCGCCGCACGAGACGACCGACTTTCGCGGCACGCGTGGCGTCTCTCCGAGGCACGCATGGGATCGGTCTCGGCGCCTATAGACCGCATCCGCGGAGACGAGACTGTCTCGCGCCTGGAGACCCCGAGCGTGCGCTCGTCTTCGGGCTCCGGCGCGGAGGCGGGCCCTTTGCTGCCACGCGATGGCTTTGGGGCCGCGCCGGCCCGCGAGCCGGCCCGCGTGGGTGGCGCGGCCGCGCCGAGCACCTCGAGCGAGGCGTCGCGGGCGGGCGGGGTCCGTCCCTACCGGCCCCCGCACCTCCAGGACCTAGCGGCCTTTGAGGGCGGCGTGCACCCGCGCATGTCCCTCCGCTTTACTGACAGCGCGGACGTGGACTCGCCCGGCCTCCCGCCGCGGGGCACGCCGCGTGGGGCGCCGGGCGGCGAGTCGGTGCCCGGCACGCCGGGGGAGGGCGCGTCGCATCGGGCGAGCGCGGTTCCCAGCGTGGGCCACAGCCGGCGTGACAGCGCTGCCTCGGCGCACGTGGGGCGAATACGGGCGGAGGACAGCGCGGCGGACCTGGCGAGCGAGGGGGGCCTCGACACGTCGGTCGACTTGACCCCGCAAGCGTCGGTGGTGGACTTGACGACGATGCACCGCGACGGCGACGGGGCCGACTACATGGTGAGGGGCTGCTGGGGATGCAGCGAGGCATGCCTTGGGTCTAGTGGTCCCGGGAAGGGCGGTGGTCGATCCTCAGCTTGCACAGACCTTCCCCTAAAACTGCGCCTCTCTTCCTGCAGCCTTACGTGAGGCTGGGCTTCTGGGCCGAGGTGGGCGGCAGGCCGACCATGGAGGACGCCACGTGTCTTTTGTCGGACCTGGCGGCGCTGCTGCCCGTCAGGGCCCCGGTGCCCGCCTCGTGGGCCGTGCCTTTTTCGGAAGCGAGGGCGGGGGCGGATGGGGCGGGCGAGTTGGGGCCGGACGCGGACGTGTCGACGTCGATGTTGAGTCAGGGCCCGCTGAGCGACGACGGGGCGGGCGCGGAGGGCAGCGGGGCGGCGAGCCAGGCAGGGGGCGAGCGGGCGCCCCCCCGGTGCTTTGCGGCCGTGTTTGACGGCCACAACGGCGACGGCGCGGCGAGGTACGCGGCCGACGCGCTGGCGGGGCACCTGGTGCGCAGCCCGCACTTCCCCGCGGACATGGGTGGGGCGCTGCGGGGCGCATTTGAGCGCACGGACGAGGAGCTGCGGGAGGCGTCGCGGGGGGAGCCGGACGAGGCGGTGGCGGGGACGACGGGGTTGGCGTGCGTGGTGTGGGGCTCGACGCTGTGGCTGGCCAACTGCGGGGACTGCCGCGCCGTGCTCTCGCGCAGGGGGCGCGCCGTGCCGCTGACGGGTGAGCCGCTTCGCTCGGCCGTCGCGGCGTGGGGCAGGGCGACCAATGGTAGCTCCGATCTGTGGCATGCCGCGTCGCGTCTGGTGACTTCGTTGCAAGGCAGACGCGAGGCAGTCTGCGAACCCCGGCCCTTCCCCCGCACCGCAGTGGACCACAAGCCAGTGCAGGCCTCGGAGCGCGCACGCATCGAGCGGCTGGGCGGGCACGTCAGCTCCGAGGGGTTCCTGAACTCGCACATCGGGGTCAGCCGCGCCTTGGGGTGAGCGACCTGGCGCCTGTGTTGCACTGGCTCGCGCGCCCACCGCTCGCTGCAGCGCCGCGCCGACACGCCCCGACCCCTCCCCCACCCCCAGGGACTGGCACATGGTGGAGAAGCAGGAGGGCATGATCCTGGGCCGCCCCGAGGTGTCGAGCGTGGCGCTGCAGGCGGAGAACGACTTCCTCATCCTGGCGTGCGACGGCCTGTGGGACGTGATGGACAGCCGCAGGGCCGTGGAGCAGGCCAAGATATTCCTGCGCAGCAGCTGGGACCCGGAGGCATGCGCCCGGCACCTGGCCCTGGAGGCCTGCGCCCGGGGGACCACGGACAATGTGTCAGTGGTCGTGGCCACCCTGCGCGCGAGCCCTTTCAAGGCGAGGGCGGGAGCGGGCCGCTGCTGTGCAAGAGAGGGTAGGGGATACGCATGGGTGGGAAGCAACAGCCCTCCTCATCGGCAGGAAGTGAGAAGGAGTGGGCTGACCTTCGGCCCTCCCTGCGCGCCGATCCCTCCCAGCCCCCCCCTCTCCACCCCAGGCCCCCCTCCGCCACCGCTCGGCGTTCATGCGGTCCGGGTCGTACCAGGTGCTGGCGGCGGTGCTGTCCGAGGCGCGACTGGCGCCCACGACGCCCCCCGCGGCCGAGGGACCCGCGGCGCGCCCGCGGCAGGCCCTGGGGTCGCAGGACGAAGAGGTGAGGGCCTGGGCTTGCTGCAAACAAAACGGCGGTGGGGACGCGGCAGCAGCGAGCGAGGCGGCGCTGCGTCCTTCGCCGCAGCGGCCAGAGCAGCCAGGACGGCCACGGGGCAGGGCGGGCGCCGAGCACATCCAGAGCGCCACGGCCGTCGGGAAGCGAGCGCGGTGGGGCTGAGGGGACGCCCCCGGCGCACCCGCCGCCGCACTCTCGCCAGTAGCAGCAGGCGCCAGGCAGACGCGAACCCTTGTCACAGGATGCCGCCTGGAGCCTCACAGGACCGCCTTTGGCGTGCGTCATTGAATGTATTTGATAAACGAAAGGCAATCGGGTCAACGCCTTGGCGAATGGACAGCGCGGGGCCCGACGCCACTTGTCACGTGCCCGTGCGCCTGACAGCCGCGGTGCTCTGAAGCTCTCCACCGACAAGCTCGCCCGCCATCGGCATGGCTCCCGTTACTATTTTTCGCGTAAGAATCTGTGAGGAGGGGGCGGGAAGGCCTTCTGCGGTCCTCGCTGAGAGGCGCGTGACGCACTTGGGGCAGGGGCAGCGGCGACGAGCAATGTCGGAGCAGGGCGTTAAGGGGCCTACGCTCAGGTCGTCGAGCTTGAGAACCATTCGGGAGACGCGGGGCAGCGGCGCTAGCCGCGACCCGGCGCTGGTGGCGCTCTCACGGCTGGGTGGGCCACAGCAAAATCTGACGAGCTCCCTCGGGGGCGGGCAAATGCCTTCGCGGGAACCAAATGACGCATCGATTCCGCTGCGGACTGTTGAGGTTCGCGTTGGCGAGAGTCATGGCTCGGGAACCACGGCTCATCACGAGCCCAGACGCCAGGCCAGGCCACCCAAGCCTCCGCCGGTGACGAGCGGCAGCATAACTGCGCCTATCGTGCATGATGCCAGCATAATGCGCCTCTCATTCAAACGGAATCCCCATCCGCAGACGCGTTCGTGGTCGTCTCCCAAGTGGCAGCCACGCCACCAGCACGCTTAAACGACACTTAACGAAGACACGAAGGACGGACCGAGCCCACGCTACAGCCACACGCTGGAGCCGCAAAGCTCAGGACGGTGAGCATTTCCCTGCGTTGCCTTTGCAAGCGCCTGCATGGAGCAGTTAGGCACGTCGTCAATTCAATCCATTGCGTCTGTGTCGCCCCAGAGACTCTGAGGACGGCCCACCTGGGTCCAGGCACTACCGTGAGAGCTTGGCGGACGCCCTGGGCAACATGAACGAGTTTGAGAGGCGCCGCCTTCGCCTCAGCAGCATGGGCATCGGGGCACCCCCGAGCCTCCCTTTGGGTGAGGGTGGCAGCCAGGCACGGCAATGCTCATTCAGGCAGCGGGCACGTCATGGCAATGGCAATGGCCGATGCACACATGTCTAAAGTCAGCCATTCTTGCCCCCGGCCTCACCCCCGCAGCCGAGTCCCCTCGGCAACCCACGGTGGCGCGTGCCAGGGCAAGGGCAGCACCCGTAATAACACCGACGGGGGCCTTGAAATCCACCCTGGGGAGTGGGCAGCCCCCTGAGCGATCGCGGTCGGGGCCAGGCAAGGGGCCCGGTGCGCCCGGGGGCGTCCTCCGCAGTGTGATGCGGGCCTTTGCGTGTTTCGGCCACCATCAGGCAGAGCCCAGGGTTACTGAGGAGGGCCGCGTCTGACGCCCTCGTGTCTTGCGGCAGATGGCTATGGAGGGCTGCCCGCAGCCCACGGGCCCCAATGGGCCCCAATCAGTTACGAGGCCCCGACCGGGGCAGCAATGCGTTCGCTCCGACTCCCGCACAACAGCAGCGGACGGGGCAGTGGAGGCGATCAGTCCTTTCCAGGCACAGGCACATGCTAGCGTGCCTTGCTTTCCCTGTTCCACCGCACTCCGCACCTCCCAGGTGCTAGTGGGCGCCTTTTGCCCTAGCCTAGCTCGTCCTCGAGTGTACTCTTCTAGCGCGGCCGCACGTTTCCCGGCCATCAGCCCAGGCGCTCGTGCCCCTCAGATGCACTTCCTAGAGCCTGGCTCCTGCACACATCCAGCGCGGCCGTCCAGGCATCTGCCACACGTGCATCCATTCCACCGTCCATCCCAACTCCCGCGCAATTGCATCGGGGGCGCGGCCCCGGGCTTCTTTCGGCGCCAGCCTCATGTCACGGTTTGCGTGCTTCGCTTATGTCCCGGTTTTTCGTCCCATGGCACGTTTTCTCAACTAGCCGCATAGGCCGCTTCCGGCCCTGTCCTTTTAAAGCTTCTAGGCTCGCTGGGCCCGGCCGCACATCGTGAACAGACGCCGCGTGTGCATGCATGTCCGGGCCGCCGCGAGCCCTTTGCTACACTCCTGACCAAAGTAGCTGTACATGGCGCAGACCCCCTCCCCCACCTCCCTCAGTCCTGGTGCTAGTGCCCCTCCCCGCGCCCCAGATGCGTGCTGGATGCCCGGGTCCACCAGTCCGCCTGATCGGATCCCCCGTGGGACTCCGGGGTCGCCAGCGCAAACAGCGGCACGGCATCCCAGTGATCGGGGACGAAGCCTGCATGGCGCGAGGGGGTTGCGAGCGATGCTAGTCACGCACGCACGTCCCAGTCGGACAACGTCCGCTATAGCAGCACCCGCTCCTCACCCGCCGGGGACTCCTGGGGCCCTCCCCACAGCGTGTGGCGGCTGAGGTACCGCGCGCCGTCGCTTGTCCGGTGTGTCAGGTCTGCATCGCTGCGCTCCCCATCTCTGCGGTCCCAGAGGTGGTCGTCACCCCGCCGAGCCCTGCGCGAGAACCTGTGATCACACCCAGGGGTCAAGAGACATTGGCGGGGATTCTGACGGAAGTGCAGCCTCGCACACGCCTGCGGCAGCCAGGCTGCCACGTGCCTGGGGCAGTCATGCGGGATGCACGATATGCAGGCCAGAAAGGGGGTGATGATCAGGGCGGCAATCCCCATCGCGGCGGCCTGGGCACCAATCGCTGCTCGCTGCGTCCAAGACCTGCGCAAGCGGCGGCTGGGGATACCATCACTCATGACCTCTCCTCGGGTTTGCCAGATGTATCTACCAAGCATGCCCTCACTTGCGCTGGAACGTGGGCTCCGCGAGCCGGCTCTGAGCCTCCGCGTTCCTCCGCAGCGCCCTCTTCAGCCGCTTCCGCAAGCCGCCGCCTCGCCCCGCGGACATATCTCGCAGCGCGGGTGGCTCCACGTTCGAGCATTCCTCGAGAGCGGTGTAAAAAGGCGCGGTTTTGGGCCATAATGCTGCTGCCCCCGGTTCGCCGACCCTTGCGCTAGCCGTCTGGTCGGAGACACGTAACGATCGAACTCCGTACCTGCGTGCGGAATGCCGAAGGTCGAGGCCGTCATACCAGCCTTTTGGCAGAAAATGAGCCTCCCTTCTAAGGGGCGCTGTGAAACAATCCACCGCAGCGCCGAGCGGGCCCGAGCCTGGTGTCAGCAAATCACCGGGAGCGCGGGAGGACCTCAAGGGGGTCGTCAAGGTCCATCTCCACAAATCCTGAGGGTCTCGGACCAGCCAGGTTGGCTGGACCCGATGTAACCCCCGCCATTTCGCGCCGTTTCCCCCAGTCCGTTTCAAAGTACTTCATGAGGCGTTGATAGGAGCGAGCGAGCGACTAGAGGTGGCCACTGTTGCGCAAGTCGCCCGTGCCACGGAGGGCGTGTCAAGCCGCCAACTAATCTGCGTCGCTCCTGCGTGTATATCTGTCGCCCGGCTCGTGAGCATGCTACTAGCTGGCCTCCCCTGGCAACGGCCCCTCCTCGGCTCCCTCGGCGCCCCGCGGGTAGACGATGTTGGGCTCCTCGAAACCGCTCCCGTCCTGGTTCAGGAAGCACATGGCCACAATGTCATCGTTCTGCGGGTGCCGGACAAGCGCTGTTCCTCACGAACACCCTTCGATGCGAGTCAGCCTCGCAGGGAGGGTCCCGGCTCAGAACTCCGAACGCGGTGCCCTGGAGTACACAACTTCACCTGCACGCCCATGTCCTCCAGCGTCTTGGCGTCGTCCAACTCCAGGGGCCCCTTGACCAATTTGAGCTTCTCTGGCGGCTGCGAGGGACACGCAACGGAAGACACCTTGTGCGGCAGGGTCAGGAGGCCGTCGGCTGTCGCTGGCTATGCGCTGGGCGCGCGAACCGCGCGACACTACAATCACGAGACACACGGCGGGGTCAGGGGAGTCCCTGATGTCTGCCGAATACGCCGCTCACCACGTCCACCACGGACTGCAGCTTGTTCTTGATCTCCAGGATGCAATCCGTTGGGCTGCGTGTATGGGTAGCAATGATGCTCATGTCCTGGCATATTGGAGGCGCGCGCAAGCACAGGGAGGGCGGCGTTGCGCCACAGGACGGGCGTGCAGGGGAGGCCTGCCCACGGCAGCGCGCAGGGGGTCTGGGCGGTCCCGCAGGTAGCCGCAGCTGGACAAGGAGCCGTGTATGCATTCATATTGATCGCGCAACTCACGTGCACGACACCATGATGGTCACTTTGCCCCGCTTCACCCTGATGTACATGCTCGGCCCACCCGACATCGCACCCCCCAAATCGACCCCCCGGAGCGACCGCAATGTCAAGCTTAGGGCTGTTCTGTGCTGTCGGGGCCGCGGGCCTGCGGTTGGGCACAGAGCGCCGAGCCAGTACGCTTCAATCTCCTGCGGGCTGTCGTACGTCGGCTACAGCGTGAGGATGCCTTCGCACGCGCCTCTTTCCGGCTCGTGCTTGTAAGCTACGTGTCTGAGAACACGTGCGCTCGCGGAACGCCTTCGTTGGGTCGCCGACTCCGCCAGTGCGACGACAGACCGCTCGTGTCGCTCGTGCGGATGTCGGCTCGGCCTCAGGAGCTGCTGCGATAGACTGCGTCTACTACTCGAGTTGGCGGGACCCTTGTGGTGGCTTTGCGCGGCCTGTGCTTTTGGTTCGGGGACATACATGTTGAGCGCCCTCCGGCGCCCCTGAGGGGGGCGCAGAGCCGGCAGGGCAGCCCATAATGATTGTCATTGCATAGGTACTATCCCGCCAATCGGTTTGGTCTCTCGGTGCCCCGAGGACGCGCTCTCTGCGTGGGAAGCGCCATGGGTGACGCCGAGGGAGGGGCCCTTCTGGAAGGCCCCGGCTTTGCGACGATGGAGGAGTCGTTTCTCAGCATCAACCGCGACTCGGAGATGATGGGCGAGACGGCCGAGGATCTCGCCCTCTTCCAGCCCAGCAACGGGCGTGCCTTGCCTCCAGTCGCAGCAGGCGAGCTGGGCCCCGCGCGCAAGGAGCGGTATCATCGCGTCAGCACGTGTGTGCTGATATCATTGTCTGTCCGTTTCCAGCCAAAGCCATGCGGGACGCCCTCCGCGACG
The DNA here is from genome assembly GCA_958009085.1 of Protoeuglena noctilucae. Taxonomy (NCBI): domain Eukaryota; kingdom Viridiplantae; phylum Chlorophyta; class Pedinophyceae; order Marsupiomonadales; family Marsupiomonadaceae; genus Protoeuglena; species Protoeuglena noctilucae. The sequence continues at coordinate 985,176 of OY253668.1, read as the reverse complement.
AGCGCAATTGGCACCTCGCCAAGCATGGTCCGAAGCGCCGCGCGGCGACGGCGCGGCAGAGCCAGGACGGCCTCGTGAATCAAGACTTTATGGATCCCCATCCCGGGCAGGCCCGTGAGTACCGCCCGCGACGCCTGGCCGCGTGGCGCGAGGCCCGCCCTGGCCTGCTGCACCTGACCTGCCTCCTGCGCCCCCGCAGCGCACATCGTGGCGCAGTCTCAGACGTTCACGGCGGTGGGCAGCAACGGGGTGCTGATGGCGCAGCCCAGCGTCGTGCAGTTCGCCGGGTTCGAGCTGCAGCGTCGCGAGCGTCGCCGCCTGTCCCTCGTGAACGTGGGCCCTCGCCCGACGCGGTTCCACGTCCTGGGCCCCACGACGGCCTTTTTCCGGCTGGCTGTGTCGGAGGGGATGGGCACCATCCGCCCCGGCATGAGTCAGGTCGTGGAAGTGGAGTTCCAGGGGCAGGCGTGCCAGTACTATTACGACACGATCAAGGTGCACTGCGAGGTGAGACGGGGCAGGGGTGGGAGTGAAGAGACACGATCAAGGTTACCTTGTGAAGGCAGCTCACTGTTCTCATCTGTTGTTTTACGCTCCCTCTCTCAGCCACTCTCGCCAACTCCCGCACCCTCCGTCCCCACCTGCCCACTTGCAGGGAGAGAACCTGGTGGTCCCCCTCCACGCGTACCCCGTGGCCGGGGGCCCGCCCCTCCCCAAGCGCCTCGACTTCGGCAAGTGCGCTTTGGGCCGTACGTACGTCAAGGTTGTGCCGCTGGGGTGCGACGCACCCGTGCAGTTCGAGTTCCGCGCGTCCATGTACCCGCCCGTGCCAGAGTTCACCGTGGAGCCCACCTCGGGGACCCTCACGGGCGGCCAGGTCACCATACTCACCGGTGAGGGCCGACGCATGCGGTGGTGGTTGTGGATGTCAGACTGGGACGGTGTCAGTCCAGTCACTCGTGTGTGCGGTACCTCGTCTGGTGACTCGAGATGGTCCTCCTTCTCAGTTTTGCATTACACAGAATCCCCCCCTCGCGCCTCCATTCCCACCCCACCCCCGCCCGCAGTCACATACACGCCCACGGCCCTGTCCACGGCCGCCACGACGCTGGAGATCGTCACCTCGGAGCTGGGCTCGCAGCCGCGGCGCGTGGCGCTGGCGGGGAGCGCGACGCCGGGTGGGGCGGCCGAGCTGGCCTTGTCGATTGAGATGGGGCGGCTGGGGCTGGGGGCGGGCACGGAGGCGGCGGGGGCGAGCTGGGGCGGGACGGCGGAGGAGGGGATGACGGGGACGCGGGGGGGGCGCGGGGCCGGGGGCGGGGCGGGGGGCGGCGACGCCTACACGCGCCTGACCAAGGCGGTGCGGGAGCGCCGGGCATTACAGCGAGCGCTGGAGACGGGCCGTCCCGCCCCGATCGAGCTGCGTCTGCCGCGGCCGAGGGCCCCGACGGCGGAGCGGGAGGTGGACGGGGTGTGGATGCCGGACGACAGCCGGGCGCTGTCGGTGCAGCACACCGTGAACGTGGTCGTGGGGCAAAAGCTGGGCAAGCTGCGACTGAAGGTGGGGACTGCCTTTCCAGGTTTGCATGAGGGCCATGCCCGCCACCACACCTGCAGCCACATCGACACCCTTCGCTGTCCTGATCAAGACATGCAACTTTTATCGTGACCATCGTTCTTTTGTGACCCCCGCAGGACATGAAGGCCTTCATCGTGAACAAGCGCACCCAGGAGGAGCGCCTGGCGCGGCAGGTGTCGATGCTTGCGAGGAAGACGGAGGAGGCGGGGTCGCCGGAGCTGAGGGAGGAGGGCAGCGGGGAAGAGGGGACGCCGGAGCGGGGGCGGGGGGCCAGGCGCGACCGAGAGCGCGAAAGGGGCACCGGGTCACCCCAGGGCAGGCGCAAGGGCAAGGGCTTGGACTTGGAGTCCTTCGCGGTGTGCAAGATGGTGACGGTGCTGGACGACCCCAGCGTGGACAAGGTGGCCAAGGAGGGACTCTTCATGCGGCAGTTCGAGGCGGCGTCCGAGCTCATCAAGGTGGGCGGGGATGATGGGGGATGGGGCAGGGATGGGTGGTGTGAGTGCGGCGGGTGGGGTTGCAATTGTTGGTGAGTGGCTGAGGGGTGGTGGGCCCACTCCCAGCCGTGTCACCTGCATCACTGTGGCATGGATGCTAGTCTAACTGATTGCTTCCACTCATTATTGTTTCCCTCTCCCGCCCCCCTCAGTACAAGGACACGCGCGGCGGGGGCGCGTTTGTGGGCGAGTCTCTGATGGACGAGGAGCAGGTGTGGCTGTTCACCAAGGAGATGGAGAGGTTCCAGGAGGACGCGGAGAAGAGGATTCGGAAAGCGGCGCTCAAGAGGGTGGAGGCGGAGGCGGAGCAGGCGAGGGAGGGGGGTGTTGCGCTAAGGGGTGGGGTGGGGCAGAACAACAGCGGAGTGGGCAGCGCGGCTGGGTAGATGGATGAGCTCCACCAATGGAGAGTAAAGCAGGATGCATTGTGACTAGTCGTGTCATTTACCATCGCTCTGCGATCGCAGGGCGCGGCGGTGTGGGTGCGTGACAATCCCCCGATGAAGCAAGGGGAGGTCATGGGGGATGGGGACGAGGACGGGGCGGACGGGCACATGAGGGCCACGGACGCCAAGCCGGAGGACGACATCAAGCCCTCCTTCAACACGTACGAGAACGGTGAGGGATGATTACGAGAGATGATGGTACGGTCGCAGTCATCGCCGTGCATCGATCAACAAAGTGCTGTGCGAGAGTGCGCTCTCTCACCTCCCTCTCTCTCCCCACTCACACAGATGCCTGGGACATGCGCTGCCGCACCCTGGACCGCTTCCGCGCCGCCGTCCTCCGCACCATCTACCGTAGACGCGCCGCCAAGCGCCTGCGCCGGCTCAACCGCTTCCTGGATGCCGCCAGCCGCAACAAGGAGCAGCTGGCCAAGATGGCGGAGAAGCTGGACAAGGGCGCCGTCTCGAGCGCCCAGGACATGCGGTCCACGCTCCCCGACGTCGACATCGACCGGGTGGTGCAGAGCGTGCTGCCCGTGTTCCGGGCCAAGCGGTTCCAGCCGAGGAAGGAGCCCACGGCGCTGGGGGCGGGTGAGGGGGGATGATGGGTGGCAGTGCACGAGGGGTAGGGGGATGTGGAACGGGCTGTGCATGTGCGGAGGAGAGACGGCGGGAAGGTTTCCATGTCACCCCCACTGCATCCTTACCCTTGTTGTCCCCAGTGGCCGAGTGGGAGAAGCAGCCGCAGCTGGAGGTGCAGGTGCCGCTGACGTACAAGCTCCTGGGGTACGGCCCGGAGGTGTTTGAGCCGTGCCCCGACTACGCGCCCCCACTGAGGGACCAGGGACTGTTCACGGGGGCGGAGGAGGAGATGGTGGGGGACGTGGTGCCCATGGCCCCTTTGCAAGGCGAGTGGTGATGGGGAAGCACACAAGAGTAGTAGAATGGATGCTGCAGTGGTGGAGGTGCATGCCGCTTTCATGCGCATGCCACGTGCCCTGTGCTACCCACCCGTAGAGCAGACAGTCACCTTTACAAATGGCACATACATGCATCCCATGACGCACGTACCCTCCCCACCTCGCAGAGCTGGAGCACGCGCTGCGCCCGGTGCCTCCCCATGCCCGCGACCCCGGCTTCACGGCCCTGCCCATCGGGACGCGGTACTCGGAGCACCGCACCACGGCCACGCACAAGGCGTCGTGGGGGTTCGACGACCGACACCCGCTGTACCCGAGGGCCTACCCGCAGCCGGAGTCGAGCCTCACGCAGCTGCGGGCGGAGAACTCGGTGCTGGCCATGGCGGGGCTGTCGGTGCCCACGCTTGCGGACGCCTACCGCCCCACCCTGCAGGCGAGAGCGGCGGGGGTGGTTGTTGCTCGAGTGTAGTGACGAGAGCCGTGCTTGTGTGCAAACCACCATCTCTCCCACTGCCTCCTCACCCCTCGCGCTCACCCCCACCCCCGCAGTGTCTCGTGCTGTCGGGCCTCTCCCCCTCCCTCCCCACCGTCTCCGGCATGCGCACCCTCCGCGCCCCCGCCACCGCCGAGGCAGGGGCGGGCGGAGTGGCACCGGACCTCTTCGCCACCCTGCGACACCGGTCGCCCTCCCCCGATGGGTCCCTGCGACTCGGCAGGCACACCGCTGCGTCCAATCGGCCAGGGTCCGCGACTGCGGTGCGTGGCAAGAGATGCCCATGTTAGGGTGGAGTGTCACAGATGGGGTGGCATGTGGTCACGCAGCGCAGTCACGCCTCTCCCAGCAATGCCCTCTTGTACACCTTCTCACCCCACCGCCCCTCCCTCGCCGCAGTCGGCCCGCCCAGGCTCCCCCGGGGCTCCCCCCAGCCAATCCTCGTTCGCCCGCACCCGCGCCCCGGGCCCCACCGCCCGCGCCGACTCGCAGCGGACGATGGCGGACTCGCAGCTGCGGGGATCGCAGGGGCGCCGGTCGGTCGGCGCGCACCTCCACGGCCACCCGCACGGCCCCTGGTCCCAGCGTGCCACCCACACCCGCCGCAACCTGCCCATGGCGCCCGCCGCTCCTGCACTTGCTTCTGGCATCACCGCGACGCTCCTGGCGGGGGACCCGGCGGAGGACCTGCCAGAAACGCTGGCGGCCAAGACGCTGGCGGGGGCGGCGGTGGTGGTGGTGCCGGAGCTGATGGCCGGGCCGGGTGAGCGGAAGGTTTTGCACTTTGCGACGTCAGTGATGGGTACCAATGCCTGAGCTGATGGCATGCCGGTTGAGTGGACGTGTTCACCTCACTCATCCGTCCTTCCATCGTCTCTCTGCCTCGCTGGTCCACCCATCCGCATGCCCCTTCATCTCTCCCACGTCCCTCGCCCATCCGCAGATTCCTTAGACGAGCTCCCCGACGCCGAGGGAGACGCGGAGATGCCGGAGTTGCCTGCACGCGCCCCCTCGCACGCCGAAGTGCTCTCCTTCCTTCCAGCGTGGCTGGTGGGCGGTGCGGCGGTGGGGGTGGCGGGAGCGGGGGTGCAGGCGCCGGCCCCGGCGGTGGGGGCAGCCCCGGCGGGCAAGGAGGCAAAAGAGAAGGAGAAGGAGAAGGCGGGCAAGGTCGGGAAAGCGGACGCGGCGGCTGCGGCTGCGGCGGCGGCTGCGGCAGCGTCGGCGGAGGCGGCAGCGCAAGCGGAGGCAGAGGCGGAGCGGCGGGCGGGGGAGTCGTGGCGCGGGGAGGTGGAGAGGCGGAGAGACGGAGAGGTGAGGGCGGGGCGGACAGCGCTGCGCACGGCGTCAGGTCACGCGATCGCTTGGCAGTGATGGGTCTGCTAGTCGCTGCCACTGGCTGGCAGACGCTACAAAGCACTGCAAGTGACCACTGCAAGTGACAACATCTTCGCTGGGTGTTCGCAGATTTCGGTGGAGGCGTCGCTGCAGCGCATCCGCGACGAGTGGTTCGGCAAGGCAGAGGCGGAGCTGGCACGGTACAACGCCACCATCAGCCGACCGCACCGGCACGGCCTCAAGTTGCTCGGATGACGGGGCGCGGGTGGGGCAGCATGGCGCAGCGGAGAGCACTTTCACAGGCTTATAGGCTGGCATCTGTCCATGTCTGCTCGTGACTCGCCGATTGGGCCCAGCGACACAGTCCGCTCTCTCAAACACATGAACGACGCTTCCAGTCACCAAGACGATGCAACCAGGGGACTCGTTCCCAAACACACACGCCATGCACTGTCTCAACCGCCCATCGTCACGCCCCCACGCCGTCGTGCATCCCCGCAAGCGCCCCCTGCCCCACCCCCGCCCCCGCCGCCTTCGCCCCCGACCGAGGCTTCAGGTCGACCCCCAGGGCCTCCAACTGAGCCGCGCGCCTCGGCCCCAGCGACCCCGCCGCCGCCGCCGCCCGCTGCTCCTCCAGCCAGGCCGAGAGGTCCGCGGAGAGCCGCACCTCGTCTGCGGCACGATCGAAGGGTGATTGTTTGTTACACTCGGTACACCACGTTCCACCCCTCAACCATGCAACGCTGCACACGCTCTCTCTCTCTTTCCCATGCCGTCTCTCACCTCCTGCCACCCCCCTGGCCCCCGCATCCACAAGCGCCTGCACCAGCCCCGCCAGTCGCACATCCCAGGGGCTGTAGCGCTCGGACGACCGCAGCAGCGCCTCCCCCACGCGGCGCTGCAGAGCCTGGGCCTGCCCCTCCGTCAGCCCACGCGGGCGCGAGGGGTTGCGGGCACGGGGAGCGGTAGCACCGGCATGCATGGTTACAGCAGAGGTGGTATGGTTCGCAGCGACGGTGGGTGACGGGCGCGGGCTGGCGTGGGTCGTGGCGGAGGGGGTGAAGAGTCCCCAGATCCCCAGCGCCAGTAACAGCTGCCGCTGCTTGGGGGTGAGGAGGCCGTGGGAGGCGTCAAACTGAACGCAACGCATCCAGCGCCTGTGGGGGGCAGGGGTGGAAGAGAGGGTGAGTTAGGCCTCAGATGAGGTCTGAGAGGGGAGCGGGGAGGTCAAGCAACGCGCTTTCGCACGTATGACGGGTTTCCCACAGTGCATGTGCCCTCCCCCACCAACCCCTTACTTGATCATGCGCGCTGCGTGTGCCCTGTCCCTCGCCCCAGGCACCACCCTCCACGCCTCCGCCCTCGCCAGCACCGAGCCCTGCATCGCCGGCGCGCCCTCGACCCCCCACGCCTCGTCCGCCGCCACCGTCAGCACGGGGCTGGGGGACGGCAGGGGCACACGCGCATACGACGACGTGGACCCCACCACCTGCCGCATGCCGGCGATGCCAGTTACGGCGGCATCTCGGCTGCCCGCGTCTGCCCTCTCCTCCCTCGCCACCTCGTCCTTCCTGCGCCGCCCGCGCTTGCGGGGCTTGGGCATCGCACCCACGCCCACCTGGGTGCGAGAAGGGGTGCAGAGGGAGTTTGAATGAGGAGTGGATTAAGAGAGGGAGGAGCGATGGAGAGGTAGCCAGGAAGCGGATGCAAGTGGCAGGTACTCTGTCCAGCGCTCTCGCCCCTTAGTTACTCGGCACTCTTGTGCTGCCGCATGGCCCCATCCTGCCGTGCATCACCTCGTGCCACACTCCGTCGCCGGTGTCCACGGCCGTGACGCACCCCCAGGTCCCCGAGGAGGGCAGCGGTGCGGGGCCGGAGGCGGGGCCGGAGGCGGGGGGCGGGGAGAGGAAGTCGGGGCGGCTGAAGGCGAGAAGGCGGAGAGCTGAGGGGGGAGGGGAGAGGTGTATGTGGGCAACGGTGGATGAGGATGAACAAGGGCAGAGGCCACAGACGGTGCTCTGTTTGCCACGCCTGCTCTGCAAATCACCGCGCATGCCATGGCATCCCACCGCACCATCCCCGCGCCCTCACCAGCCTCGTGCGTGATGGGGACGTTCCCGACCTGTGCCGCGAGAGCCCTCGCCATGACCTCGAACGCCAGTCCGACCGTGTCGCTGGTCACGCCCAGGGACGCCAGGGCCACCGACTGCCACGGAGCCAGGCGGCCGTTGGTCTGGCGGACCAACTGACGCAGCAACCAGGCGTGCTGGGGGGAGGAGGGGCTGGGACAGGTCAATGGCTGGCGAGTGGCGGTGCAGAGCAGGTGTGGGTGGCCAGTGTGCGACAACCTGGCTCTGCCTAACTGCAACTAACAGTTCGACGTGGTTGTGGTATACAGACAGCAACGCTCTCTCCATCCTTGCAATGATGCACAGGTGTTGTCTCTCTCGAAGGGTTGGAACAGATGGACGCCGCATACATCTGCTAGCTATCCGCTCACCAGGTCAGGGGGCAGGCGGAAGGCGGGGAAGGCGGCCCGGGCGCCGCTCCCGTCCGCCATGAGAGTGTCCGCGGCGACGGGGGGCGTGCGGGCCGCGCACACGTCCCGGCACAGCGCCAGGGCGGAGGCCAGGCGAGCATGGGGGACGCCAGGGGCACGGACCTGGGGGATGAAGGAGAGGCACCAGGTGTGACGCCAGGCTACGAGCAGACGATGTGCAGAGAGAGGTGTTCATGGTGACCGGTCGCGGCATGTCACAACGAGAGACAGAGACTGCCATGCGCCGGGTCTGTGGGTGGTCGCTGGCGCGTCGCCCTCACACGCCCCTTCAATAGCCCATCGCTGGCGCGTCGTCTCACCTGTGCGTGGCCGTCGGTGGCTCGGAACTTTGCGATGGGCTCCAGGGCCCCCTGCTGCGTGCCGGGCGCGCGAAGGGGCGCGGCGTCGTCCATAGCCGCCGTCAGGCAGTCGACCCACGCGGCGCAGATGTCGGCAGTGAGCAACACGGAACTGGGGGGAGAGGGGTGGGGAGGGAAGGGTCAGGGAAGTGCTGCTGTTGGTTGATAAGGGGGCGTGATGTGGGTGAGTGTGATGCAATTCCATGCCCCTATCAACTGAGTGAGCAGGCGCCTCACCCCTTGCTGGCCGGCGCGGATGGGGTGCTCGCGGCGCCGGAGGTGCGGTAGCCGTCTTGTAGCCTGCGTGGAGGGCGTGACAAGGGTGGGGTGGATGTGCCAAGATGTAATGCCAATTTGGCTCATTCCATGCTCCCCGTCACCCCTAGCCCATCCCTGACCTCTTCCAGAACGCCCTCGTGGGGTTCATGTCCATGACCTCCGCCCCCTCCCAGCCCCTCTCTTCCTGGGCGGGGGTGTCGGCCGCCAGTGCCTGCATCACGCCCACGGCACGCACGGGCGCATCCACCTGGGGGCATGAGATGAGAGATAAAGTCGGCAGGTGTCAGTGCAGAGGAGAGAGCGACAGATGGCGAGAGCGGCCACGGACCAAACACGCGGTGGTTTGCAAACCGTGCACCACTGCCCGTCACCTGAGTCCTCGGTCGGTGCCCCTCGCCCCCACGCCCCGCACCACCTCCCCCGCTCCCCGCCAGCAGCACCCCCGCAGTCCCCTTCGCTCGCGGCAGCCACTCCACAAACGTCCCTGGCACCCGCACCACGTCCGCCAACTGCCCTGCCGTGCCGTCCGTGCGCGATGACCCGTACCCCTTGGGCCCCTTGGCCTGCTGCAGAGCCTCGCGGGAGAGAAGGGCCTGCTCGTGACTGCGGGCGGTTGGGGTTGGGGGTTGGGTTGCGCGGTGGCAGAGAGTGGGACTGTCCGCCACGCTCATGGGCGACCATCCACGCACTGGTAGTTGTGGTAGACAAGCAACACACACACAACACGCTCATGGACAACCACGCCAAGTCACCCACGCACCGGTAGTGGTGGTAGACGAGCTCCACATAGGTGGCCATCCAACCCCCCGCCCCCTCGGCCCTCTGGGGCGCCCACTCGGCCTGCGTTGCCGTGAGACGCCCCACGGCGTCGGCCGTGGCCAGCCCCCGCGTGCGCATAGCCCTCTGCAGCTCCAGCCAGTGCGCCAGGTCCCACAGGGCTGGGTCCGGCACGAGCATCCACGGCGCGGTGTCCCAGGGGAAGGGGGCGTGGCGGTCGGAGAAGGCGCTGCGGAGGTCGAGGAGGAGGTCGAAGTGGGCCTCCCAGTCCGTGGTGATCTGCGGGGTAGGGAGAAGTGCCTTGCGTGGGGTGGGGGGTAGAACGGTGGGGTGGCACATGGTGGGCGTGACTCGCTGGCATTGACGCGCAGTCGCTGTTCCCCGTGGCCCCACCCGCGTCACCTGCTGCACCACCTCGAAGCTCACTCCAATGTCGTCCAGCACTGCCGTGCGCTCGGGGCTCAGCGTCCCCTGCGCCACTGCCACGTACTGGCGACGGAGCCAACTCGACAGCTCCGGGTTGCCTGGCCAGTCCTCGGGGACGTTGCTGGGGAAGGGACACGGTGTGCAGGTGTGGGGCACAGGAGCACAGGCATGGGGTGCGTGCTGGCAGGGATGCGTAACAGCCCCAAGCACTCTCAATCTCTGTCACCAGCACCCCCTGCGCAGCGGCCGTGCCACACTTCCAGCGCTCACCAGTGCCCGTGGTGGTGCTTGTACGCCGCCAGCTCCAGGGCGCGCCTGTCCCATCGGTCGTTGAGCGACGCCTTGCACAGCAGCACCATGGGGGTGTCGGACAGCAGGCGGCCCACGCCGTGGGGGCCACGGGGGACCCCGCACGCTCTCTCCAGGTACTCTGCCGCCTGGGGAGAGGTGAGGAGAGGGGGGGCGTCATGCAGCGGCCGCAGGTCGCGGTACGACAGGCGTGTTTGTAACCGTCAGCTGCACTACGTCCCCTTCCCATTCCGCCCAACAACACGCCACGCATCATCTGTTCGCCCTATTCCTCTCCGCTTTATCACCCCCACCCACGTCACGCCTCACCTCGACCATCTTCCTCTCCACTTTACCACCCCCACCCACGTCACGCCTCACCTCGACCATGTTCCTCTCCGCTTTACCACCCCCACCCACGTCACGCCTCACCTCGACCATATTCCTCTCCACGCGGTTCCTCCTCCGCCGGTCCACCAGCACGCGGCCCAGCTTGGTCACGCGCCACGCCACGATGCGGCGCACGCAGTCCTCGATCAGCGGCGCCGGCACGCCCTCCCTCTCCAGGAAGTCCTCCACGGACCCGGGGCGCCATTGGGGGCGGCCAGAGGGCGCAGTCAGGGGTGGCACCGGCAGCGGGACAGCAGCCGGCTTGGCTGAGGCGGGCTTGTCGGGCGATGGGGGGGCGGGTGGTGCTTCTATCGTCACCGCCACTGGCACGGCAGGGGGCGGAGCAATGCCAGGCGCAGGTCCCCTCATTTCGTTCGCCGCCCCACGGTCCAGCGTGGGCGCCTCGTCCGCCGTCGGAGACCCCATGGACGCACGCTGCGGGTGCGGGGGCCGCTGCGATTCTGGCTGCCACAGAGGAGGCGACACCGGGCCGTCCCACGCATGTGCGCGCTGTGTCACTCGCCTGCTCCTCGGGGGCCCTCTGCTGGGCCGGCGCCACATCCGTGACCGTGCCGGGATCCACGAATCCGGACCGACTGAAGCGCTGCCACAGTCCGGCCAGCCCGGGTCGCGGGAACTCCGGAGCCGGGGGTGGCGCAAGGGGGCTCTCCGCCCAGAGAACCGGCGCGGGCTCCCCGACCGCCTCCGCGATCTCGCGCTGCGTTATGGCCACAGGGTCCTCCAGAAACAGCTGCTGCGCTGCAGCTGCGGCCGCGGCCGCCTCATCCCTTGCCACGCCCTGTGCGCCGCCCTCTGCCGTCGCGCTGGAGCCCAGTGCGGCGGGGTCTCGGGGCGCGATGGCCGTTTCCGACCGTACAGTGGTCGCAGATCCTTTCCGCGCGCCGATGCCGTCCGCCGAGGGCCTCTCGTCGGGCGTAGAGCCTTGCCGGGCAGGTTTCCTCCCCTCCGCCTCCTTCTTCTCCCTCGCTTGCGATTGTCGCAGCGCGAGCTGGTTCAGGAGTTGACGCTGTAGATTCCGGCTGGGTAGCAGACGCGCCTCCACCCGCAGCGCGCCGCGCGGGCTTCGATAAGCGACGCGCCGGGAACCTGCAGCGCAGCGTCGACAACCGCGGGTCAAGCGACTCGCTTCCATCGGTGCGCATCATGGACACGAAATCGAGTTGATCGGGCTGCATCCGTCCTCCAATCGCAGCCCCGCGCGGGAGGCCTGGTGCGTGTTCGTGAATCTGCTCTGCTGCTCGCCTTTCAGCTCCGGGGGAATCGTAGGCCGCATCCGAACGCGCGAACTAGTCTCCTGCGCGGAAGTGCTGCATTCGTACCCGCTCAGTTGCCGCATCTTCCCCGCATCTCAGCGAGCAGGCCTGTGAGGCAGGCCGTGAGACTGCTAGGCAGGCACAGGGCACCCGGTGGCAGGCATAGGAGACGGTGCGATCTGCGATTGACCGCGCATGCACGTAAGGCGGGGCGAGAGGGAGCTTGCGTGGGAATGACCCATGCCAGTAGCGTCATGCTGCTGGGATGCTCAGAATTTGCACATCGAAGTTGCCGTGCGAGGAACAAAGCACGCTCGCGGGGCTGGCGCGCGCGACCAGTTGCTATCCTTTTGTTCATTCTGGGCGTCCGTTCTGGGCGCGGGTTTTGTCAGCGATATGACGTCGATGGCACCCGCAGCAAGAAGTAGGTTGAGAGGGCCGAGAACTGACATGCTCACCATTCCCGGGGTGAGCCGACGACGCAGCGCGGGGGCGTGGAAGCGCACGCGGGGTGTGAGGGACGAGTGCAGCGCATCCGCGCGCTAGTCTGCACTTTTGATGAGTCTCATGTAATCTTTCTCTTGGATTGCGCCAAATATCGGTGATTGTGGGCTCATGCGTGCCGTGTCGAGGTGGCGAGGCTCCTGGGCGCGTCGCCCCCCTTGCCCCAGGAGTTAATGCGCATCCAAAGCCTCTTGCCTTTGACGATGAGCATCGGCCGCAGCAATACACGCCCAAGAATGTTGCAGGGCAGCCGAGTGGCCACGAGAGCCTCGCGGAGAAGCCCCCTGGTGGGCCTCCCACCCCGTGCTGCATTGTGCTCCCGCAGGTTTGCGCGTTCCTGCAAGAGGAGTGGAGACGGTATGAGGCGACCCTTGGACAGCTCGTAGCGGAGCGCGATGTACTCCTCGCCCGGATCGAAGAGCTGGAGACGGGACGGAAGACCGACTTTGGGTTTGTGAGGGCCGGCCGCGCTCTCTCCACGGGACTCCTGGCAGGCTAAAGTGCTGAACCACATTAATTATGTGCCCTCCATCGCGCACTCAGGTCAAGGCGGCGGAGCGACGCATGCTGATGCTGGAGGACGCGCTTCGACGTGAGAGGCAGAGCGCCGGTGCGTCTCTGGAGCAGGCGGTCGCGGACCTGCCGGCCCTGGCGCGATACCTGGGCGCGGAGGCCTCGGTGGCGTCGCCGCAGCCGACCGAGGCGCGACCTGCCACGACGCGGGACGTGGGATTACAGGCGGGCTGGCCTGGGGTGAACGTCTTTGCAGCTGGCGGGGCGGAGGGGATGCCCGGGTCTGGGCGCGACGCGGTCGTGCGCAGGTGGGAGCAGCTCTGCCTACTGGGCAACGCACTGTGAGACTCCCCTGAGGTCTCAGCTTGATGCATTCGAATGCGCGCAGTTTGGCGGTGGATGACGCGTTCCTCCCGCACCGCCCGCCCATGCGCCATGTGTGGGGGAGCCAGGACGAGGGGCACGGTGCGGTGGGGGATCTCTTCACGACGACCATGGGTAGGGAGGTGAGGGGGCAGTGACAAGTGGATCATGCGTCAGTAAGACTGCACGAGCTTTATGAGGGGACCGTGACAGGGCGGGCTGAGCTCTGCTCGCCGTTGCAGCAACCGCGGCCTGATGTCGCCTATCCCTGCAGAGGCGTGTGCGCTTAGCCACGGACCTCGCGGAGGGTCCCTGCGAGGCGCTGGCGCCAGCGTCGCACGGGACCCACCCCGCAGCGGGACGCGGCATGGTCGGCAAGTCCCAGTCGTGCCCCGCTGGCTCCTCCAGCGGATCTGGCGCCCACGCCGCCAGGCTGGCGTTTCGCGGTGCCCTGGTGTCCGACCCGGAGGTGGACGTGTTGGGCGAGGCGGGGCCCAGGTCGCGCCCTGGGCTGCCGTCCCCCGGGTCCGCGGTGGCGCGGCTGGCGGCGCCCACGTCGACGCTGGCGGCAGCGGCGCAGAACAGCGCGCGGATGGGGGACGCCCTCGAGTTCATGTTCGGGGCCACGGTCCCGGAAGTCGAGACGCTGCGGTGAGGGGCACGAGGCTGCCGAGAGAAGCGGGGGAACGTGCTCTGGGCTTGAAGGCGTGAGGCGTCGTCTCGTGCAGGGCGCCAGAGTAAACGTTACGCTTCCAGCATCCACAGGACCATCCGCCACGCACGGAGCAGCAGCGACGGCGGTGAGGGGCCAAGGGTGGGCCGAGCTGCGTCGCCCCGGTCACCTCGTGCGATGGTGGATTCGGGGAGCGCCGCTGAGCTTTCATCGGGCCATGCGGGGGGTGGTGGGCAGGGGGTGGGGCGGGGGGACGGGGAGGGGCATGCCCAAGGCTCTGCACCCTTGCAAGGAGGATTGGATGCTGGGGGACAGACAGGGCAGGGTGAAGAGGGCTGCGGACCTGCGGGTGTGGAGAGGAGAGCGGCTGTGGGCCCAAACAGAGACGGCGACGGGGGTAGCGGCATGCAGGGTGGCAGCACAGGCGGCGAGGGTGGTGATGGACCCGGTCTGGGCTCTGTGGTCAGTGACGCTGAGGGAGCCCCATTTGCCACGGCCGCTAAGAGTGAGCCGGGCGACGAGTGGCTGTCGCGCCATGGCCACCAGGACGACGCGCTCGTGTCGTGGCTGGAGGGCAAGCGGCGGGCGTGGGCGTCAGACATGGGGGACTCGGAGCTGACGTGGGTGCCAGACACGCCCAAGGGAGGGGGGAGGGCGGAGAGGCAGGGGGGTGCCCGCAGTCACTTGGCGTCGGACAGGGTTGGGGTGAAGGTGTCACATGGGGGGGCACACAAGCATCGCCCTCTGCACACGCAACCTCACCTGCATCCTCACCCGCACCCTCATCCACACCCGCAACCTCATCCACACCCTCACCCGCACCCGCACCCGCACCCACATGGCATGCGCCGGACACCCAGTCGCTTGGGTATGCAGGCCTCTCATTTGCCAGAGTCGCCGGCTGCGGGAGCGGAGGGCGAGGTTGCGGTTGGTCAGTGTGCGGGGGGCGAGTCAGGCGGACATGTAGGGCAGACCTGTGCTGAGAGTGCCACCATCCATGATGCGAGGGGCGAAGTCATGGACGAGACCGGGGCAGGGCGAGGCGATGGCGGTGGTGCTGATGGACACCTGACAGCGTTTGGTGACAGCGGGGGAGGGGAGGCTCGGGCAGGAGGGGAACAGGGGGAGGGGTTGGCGGGGCTTTCTCAGTCAGACGGCAGAGCCGCAGGTGCAGACGCGGGGTCGCAGCAGCAGCAGCAGCGGAGTAGCAGCAGTGCCACCCCTGCCTCACCGCAAGGGACGGCCGGGGAACTGGGCTCGTCACCAGACGCGGCCATGCCCCGGGCGCTGTCGCTCCCGATTGAGCCTACGCACCCCTGGACGCCCCCACTGACCTCCTCAGCCGTCTTCCCACTCCTGCGCGCCGACACCGCGTCCCTCCTGTCGCCCTCCTTCTCATCTACACCTGTAACCAACGCCGGGGCAGGCGACGGCGGTGGCCGGGGAGCCCTGAGTCGGGACGCAGCGCCGGATGACGCGCCCGCCAATGCTGAACATGCACCCGGCGGCAGTGCGGCAGCGGCGCAGACGGGGCGGCCAAGCCACGCGCCGTCAGCCCCAGCGACCATCCAGGCGCCGCCCATGGCAGCTGCGGGGCCTCGCCCGCGTGGGTCGCCCGTCAGCGATGCCCCCACACCATCCCCCTCGTCCTCGCCCCCCTCGGCCCTCCGTTCCACCTCCTCCACCGGCCGCCGCCGTGCGTCCCTGGGGGCGGACCCGGGGACACCCGCGGGCACCAGCCCCCTGCGCTTGCCTCCGCGTCAGCATGCGCTGGACATCGATTCGTTTGCACTGGCGCGGGAGAGGAGGCGGTCGGAGGGGGCGGATGGGGTGGTGGGGGCGCAGGGTGGGGGAGGGGAGGGGAAGGAGGCGGAGGGTGGCGATGCGAGGGCGGGAGGGGGCGCGGCAGAGGGTGGTGGCGGGGGTGACAGCGAGGGCGATGCGCAGGGAGCGGCGCGTCCGCGGCGGTCGTCCGGGGCATTCCACGCAGCGTTGCAGGCGAGGATGGGATCTGTGGAAATGAAACGGCGCGATGCAGCTGATGTGTTGTTCTGTCCAGCTACCTCTCACCGGCTGTCCCCTCGTCGCAGGGTCTCCTAGCACCCTCCAGCCACGCGCGGCCCCCATCCACTCGCGGCTGTGCGTCGGCCCAGTCTTCGCCCCCCGTCGTCATCCGCAAGCACGCCGCCGCACCACTGCACGTGCCCTCCCCGGATGCCCTGACCACGCACACCCCACGGTCGGCGCCCAGGACGTCCCTCGTGAGCCCGGCAGGCAGCCACCCGCCGCACACAGGGACCCTCGCCATCCCAGCCAGGGCATCCGCGCCGCCCTCTCCCCAAGGCCACGGCCCGGCTGCGTCCCAAGCCGCGTTTGGCCCTGGCCGCGTGCGCACCGTGGCGTGGGGGCGGCCCCCAGCCCCGCCGGGCTCAGGCGCGGCTGCTGACGTGGCAGCGGCCGTCGGTGCGGGTGGGGTGGGCGCCGGTGACGGTGCGGATGCCTCGATTGCGACATCCGGGGAGGTGCCGGGCGCGTCGCCTGGAGATGTGGTGCGCGCGGACCAGGGCGGGGCTGCGACGGGGCGGTGGGTGGCGTCGGCGCCGGTCACTCCCAAGACGGGCGCCGGCATCGGTGGGAAGGGGCTGGCGGGCGAGGGGGGGCAGTGGGGCGGTGTGAGGGGTGGTTTGAGCCACGGCCTGCCACTCCGCAGCATCAGCCCGGGCGGAGCCACGCTGACGTCACGGTGAGGGACGAGGGGTGTCGGCAAGAGTAACTAGGAACTACTTAGTGCAGTTCTTGCAGCGCGGGGTCCATGGAGAAGCGTGGCGGTGGGTGGCCTGGGCAACTGGAGTGACCATCTCGCGCCGCTGTACACCATGCACTGCTGTTGCCCTTCGCAGCAACTCCACGTCGTCGTCGTGGGGAGCCTCGGATGCCCAGCCCCGCCTGCGCCGCCCCGTCAGCACCGACAGACTGGGCACCAAGGGCGGGGCAGCAATAGGGGGCCAGCGCGTGCGGGATGCACCTACAGGGTTCACGTGGAGGCGGGGTGAGTGGCAGGGGGCATGGTGGCAGACCGCGATGGTTGGTGGGAGCGTGGGACGGGACACGATGGGCGCGGCCATGGAAGTCCTCCACCGGACACGTGAGTCGATTGATAGTCTAGTATGCTCGTCCCTGTCGCAGGGTCCCGGTCAAGCCTGGCGTCGTCTCATGGTTCGCGGGAGGGCGCAACGGAGTTTGGGAGTGCCGCCAGTCTGGCTGTGTCCGACGGGGCTGCGAGGGCAACAACCCCGGCGCCAGTGGGGCACGAAGGGGACCGCGACTAGGGCTGCTGCTAGTCATCAGTGGCCTCACTTTCTGCAATCGTGCCACCGATGTATGGGACGTCATGCATTCAAGGGAAGCCAGTGGGCAGTCAGTCCAGCACACAGGTTGACCAGTCATTCATAGCATCAGCCGTTGACGATCGCGTGGACGGCAGACCCAAAGTGGACCCACGCGACCCTGTCAAACGTTGCCCCCGTTCCCTCGCTCTGTCCGCATCAGAGAAAGTCCTTTCGCAGCATCTTCTGGATGTCCCGCAGCCTCCCCACCACCTTCGGGTCCATCAGCCCCGCCGCCTCCCCCAGCATCGAGCTGGCCACCCGCACATCAAACGCCCCCAGCACCGCGTCCACCACGGCGCCCATCTCCTCGGGGGTGGTGCTTAGCAGGTCCTCGCCCTTCTCCGACAGCTCCATGCCCCCGGGTGTGGGCGTGAAGGCATCCTCCAGGCCCCTCCGCACCTCCCGAGGGTCCTGGGGGGCAAGGCGCATGGCAGCATCGGTCACTGTGCCTGAATGCACTGCATCCAAGTGTTGCGATCGACAGATGATGCGGAAGGATGCAGGACTCGATCAGCCGCAGCAGGGCTGCCAAGGACGCGCGCCTCACCTTGATCGTGAGCAGGTGCTTGAGGATGCGCACCGTGGGCGGCTGCTGCCGCGCCGTGGCCTCCTTCGCTTTGAAGTACAGGTGCGCCATCACGTCCTTCACCTCGTCCCGGGTCATGCTCGACTCCTTGACGCCTGCGAACAGAGACCGGTGGACAGAGCCTGTCGGCAGACGCATGCTGCCCAGCATAGATCGCCGTTTAGGCGGATAGGAAGTCCACCACGGCATCCAAGCAGGGACACGCTCAGATGCGGGCAAGGCGTGGCAGATGTCCGCGGTCCCCGCACCCGCGTACGCCTTGGCCATCGTGAGGAGGAAGGCGGGGTCAATGCGGCCGGAAGCCGCCATCTCGTCGATCTTGCGATCTGCCTCTTCCAACGACTGCGGGAGAGAGCGAGCGGGTGCGGGCTCAAGGGGTGACGGCGACGGAGGGCGGCGGCCGTTGACCCAACCGCAAGGCCCCGCGCGTCTCACCCCGACAGACGACAGGAGGTCCCGGAGCTTCTCTCCCGCCTCCTGCATCGCCTCTTCGTCCCTGCGGCGCCACAGGACGCGGCATCTGGCGCCTCGCGCTCACATCGTGGCGGCCGTCAAGGTGCACAATCGGCTTGGGCCCACCCACCGTGTGGCTTGATCGTAGGCCTCCACGAGCGCAATCAGCTTCGACGCGATAGAAGTGAGGCGCTCCTGGCGCGCCTCGTCGCCCTTCGCCGCCATCACCCTCGTCCGCACGTGCTCAAAGAACTGTGGTGGAAAGGCGCAGGCCGTCGTCTCAAGCGCTCCTGCCCATCAGCGCTGCGCAGCCCACTTCTATGAAACTACACAACCACACCTGTATCGTGAGATCCTGCCGACGCGCTGCCACGAGGCCCTCCCACGCATCCTCCGGAGCGTCCTCGAACTCAGCCAGCAGGTCGTCGTTGTCTCGCACCGCGTCATCCACAGCACGCAGCGACCTCAGCGTCGTCGCCATCTCGATTTGCCTGCGCGCGAATGGGCGCGCGCGATGCTTGAGAGCAACGACACGCCTCCGCGCGTGCAGCTGCGTCTCTATGGGCCGCCGCCTGACTTGTCCGGGTCCTCCATCTCGCGCGCCATGATTGCCATCTCCTCAAACACCGACTCCGCCATCGAGCGCCACGTCTTGCTGTACGTCATAAGCTTGGGCCAGTCGGCTCGGTCCCGCTCCAAGAACACGTCAATGAGCTTGCGATACACCTCCCGGTTGCTATCCCGCGCCTCCTCCTTCAGCGTAGAGAACGACGAGCATTTCGTGCTCCGCTGTGAGGGTCGACGGGAGAGTTCGCGCTTCCAGCCGCGCCAAAGAGGCCTGCCATCGCCGCACAGCGGGGACGTCGCGCATTCGCGGCCAGAAGAGCGACAGACGGCGATACTCGCCGCGCCGTTGACACATCGGTATCTCGACCACTTCGCTAGGCCAAAGCACCTCGCCTTCGCAGGGGGGCACACGGTGCATGGGCAACCAGCCGCCGCCAACTGGGCCATCGACGAGCGCTGCCACGCAAGGGCAGTGCGGGGCCGCGGCCTCATGCAAACCATGTGCTGCGAATGCAGCTCCGCAGGGAATCCGAAGGCCGCTGGCGACATGGCTGGACCAATTGCGGTGCAACAGGAACTCCCCCGCGCTCAGCTAATTATGCTCGCGATACCGAGTCACAGGACGCTCTCTGTTACACTTCCAGCGACGGGAATCTGATTGACGCGCTGCGCCTGCACGCCTGTGCATGTCGCGAAACAACCCTGACAGAGTGCGGCCTTGTCAGAGGCCGAGAGGGGGACTGGGGAACTGCTCCATGGCGATGCTTGGATGCTTCGTCGAGAGACAGCCGTGGCTTTCCGAGTCTTGTCAAAAGAGCTCAGCTTAGGGCAGAGCTTGAACCAGGCGGAGCAACCGGAGCGCGCAGGGATGCTCGCGGGACTCGGGAGGGTCCGCAACGCCTCTGTACGCTTGTTGCGCCATTGCGAGCGTGGCTGGCCAGAGTCGCGGGATCTCTTTCGATGGCGCGGCGAGTGTGGAGCCCGTGGGGGTGCTGGGCCGGGTGATGGCGCGCGCGGGTGGAGCTCCGGCGCCAAGGAGGACTCGCTGGGAGGCCGCAGAAGCAAACTGCTTTACCGCGCCAAGCAACGCGGCTTCCTTGAGCTCGACCTGCTCGTGGGGCTGTGGGCCGAGCGCCACGTCCCGCACATGAGCGAGGGAGACCTGAAGCACATGGAGCAGGTGCAGCGCGAATAGAAGGCAGCGGAAGCTGCTCTGATCTCGGTCGCGGGGCTCATCGCCTGCCCACCTGGTCCGCGGCTGCAGCTATTGGACGAGGAGAACCCGGACCTTTGGAAGTGGCTGACGTCGCAGCTCCCGGCACCTGAGCGCGTGGCAAGCAATCCGGTTTTCGCGGTGAGGCTGCTGTTCATGCGTGGCATTGCTGCAAGCCGTTGCCAACTGCGTGGACTAAGGCGACACTTCCATTCCCTCACCGGCGCCTGTAGACGCTGAAAGCGAGCGTGGACAAGGACATGCAGGAGTACGTGGACCAGGGCACCGCGGCGCCACAGGCGAGGCAGCCGAGCGGCAGGGAATTGTGAAGGCAATCCGCGCCCTTTTCTGGGAGGCGGTCAAGGTGCAACGTGACACGCGGCTCCTCTCCCCCTGAGCGCTGCAGGGCTCGGAGTGGGTGCGGGGCTGGGACGACTCGTGGCGGAATCAGTCAGCGGGGAAGGCAAGCTAGATGCCCCGACTCGTTGTGGTCTCCAGTGGCTGACTAGGTCGTTGCTGCACGCTCGCTTGCATCCCCCCACCCTATCGCCGTCTCGCTGCCGCTTGCATGACATCAAGGCGGAGATACGATTGCGCAGGGATCGAGCAGCTCGGCTGCTGAGAACAGCGGGCGACAGATACCACGGCTTGAAATCACGGCTGCCTCTACGACGCCCTGGCATCTATATTGCGCTGCAGAAATACCTGTATTGCGCCGACGCCACGGGGCGCACATTCGAGGGCGACACGCATTCTCTGCTGGCAAGCCCTGGCAGCCAGCCGACGTCACGCGGACGCCGGTGCTTCCAGGGCCACTCGCTCAGGGGGGTCCGTGTCGACGACGATGCCAGGGCCGAACACGCAGAGGCACTCGGCGTCGCAGGGGACACCACCGAAGAGGTAGGGCCGGGGCAGGGGCACGTGGCGCAGGCTGCCGGCGTCGGGCTGCCCGGCCCAGGCCTGCTCCGCACCCGTGGCCAGGTCGCTGCGGGCCCACGAACCCCCCCGCCGCACCAGGAGCGTCCCGGATGACCCCAGGGCGAGGGCGGACGCGTCGCTGTCGTGGTCCACGGGCGCCGCGGCCCCCCGCGCCCCCGCCACAGCCCACACGCGCACGGCGTCGTCCTCGCTCCCGCTGGCCACCGCGGCCCCGTCGGGCGCGAACGCCACGCACGTGACGGAGTCGCCGTGCCCCCGCAACTGCGCCAGCTCCCTCCCCGTGGCCGCGTCCCACAGCCGCACCGTGTCGTCCTCACTGGCGCTGGCGATGGTGGCGCCGTCGGGCGAGAAGCACACCCCGGTCACGAAGCTCTTATGCCCGGACAGCGTCGCCAGGGGCGCGCCCTTGGCCGCATCCCACAGCCTGGGGAGCGCGGGGGGACGGGGCAGCTGAGCTGGGGTGAGGGAGGTCCACAGGACGGACGAAGGGGGCCCCATGGCGGCGCTACCATCGCAAACACTTCCCGATCATGTGTCACGCGCATTGACTCGATGGACCTTTGCCTTCCCACGCGCGCTCACCGTATGGTCTTGTCCTCGCTCCCTGAGGCCAGAATGGCGCCGTCCGGGGAGAAGGCCACGGAGAGAACGTAGCTGCGGTGTCCTTGAAGCATGTGCAGGGACTGGTGGGTGACGGCGTCCCAGATCCTGCGAGTCATGTGAAAGGGTGCGTGTGCAAAAGGTGTCACGCATGTGCAGAGTCTCCAGGGCACCTATTCCTTCCAAACAGCGTGGTACAACGCTGCCACTTCTCACCTCACGGTGCGGTCGCGGCTGCAAGAGGCCAGGCGCCGACCGTCCCCGGACCAGGCAACCGACAGGACGTAGCCCCGGTGGCCGTAGAGCACCACGCGCTCCGTGCAGGCCGCGGCGTCCCACACACTGCGAAGGCGGCAGCAGGCGCAGAGGTCGAAGCACGGTGGCGCCCAGAGGCAAGGCATCTGTGCACGCGAGCCCCTGGCGAGGGGAGCAAGGGGTCCGTTGCAGTGCTTCCACAGAACGAATAGCAATGTCCCTCTGCGTCATCGTCACCGTATGGTCTTGTCCCACGCCCCCGACAGCAGGGACGTGCCATCGGCGCTCCATGCCACAGACGTGACGTACCCCTTGTGCCCGTGCAGGCGCCCCAGGACCTGCCCCGAGGCCACGTCCCAGAGGGCCACGCTCTTGTCGCAGCTGCCCGTGGCCAGGACGCGGCCGTTGGGCGAGAAGGCCACCGAGGTGACGGCGAACTCGTGCCCCCTCAGCGTGGCCGCGCACCGCCCGGTGCGCATGTCCCAGACACTGAGGAAGGAATCGGGAGGCGCGCGTGGAAGACGGTGGGGAGAATGGAGAGATGCGAGGGTCGACGTTTCCCGTCAACAGCGCCATGCTAGCCAAGCCCATCCACCATGACTCACCGGACGGTCCGGTCGCGGCTCCCCGACGCGAGCAGGGGCTGGACAGGGCTGAACGCGAGCGACCAGATGTAGCTGTCGTGGCCCACGAGGGTGGTGCGCGACCTTTGCCCCTGCGGCACCCCCCACACGCGCACGGCGTCGTCCTCGCTCGCCGACGCCAGCGTGGCGCCGTCGGGGCTGAAGGCGACCCCCGTGACGCGGTCGCCGTGGCCCTGGAGAAGGGCGCGCTGGGCACCGGAGGGGAGCTCCCAAAACCTGGAAGCAGGGGCCGTGGTGGGGTGATGGCCCGTGGGGCACGAGGAACAGCGAAAGCCAGGCAGCGGGGGGCTCCGGTGGATGTGCTGGACAAGGAATCAATGCAAGAGCCTCGTCGACTGGCACAAGATTTGACAGGGACAAACCGCGGTCCCCGCCATGCCAGCGTGTCACCGGACCGTGTAGTCGTCCCCGCCCGTGCCGACGAGCGACCCGTCTGGGGAGAAGGCGATCGAGAGGACGGCCCCGACGTGGCCGCGCAGCGACACGAGCTCAGCGCCCTTGGCGGCGTCCCACACCACGGCTGTGCCGTCCGCGCCCCCGGTGGCCAGGAGCGCCCCCGACCGGTCGAATGCCACGCAGAGGAGGGCGTCGCCGTGCCCAGACAGCCGCGCGCGGCACGCCCCGTCCGACGCCGACCAGAGCGCGGCGGTGCGGTCGCGGCTTCCGGTCGCCACCGTGGCCCCATCGGGAGAGAAGGCGACACAGGTGACGGGGGCGGTGTGGCCCTCCAGGGTGACGCTCACGGTCCCGCCGGCCAGGTCCCACACACGCGCGACCAGCACGCCACCTGCCGTGGCCAGCCGCGCCCCGTCCGGGCTCAGCGACAGCGATGCCACGGGGCCGTCGGGGCTGCGGTGCGTTGTGCGGCACTCGCCGCTCACCGGGTCCCACACCTGTGGGCGCGGCGCACGACGCGATCTGTTGCGCAAGGCCCCGGGCATGGGGTTCCTGGCGGAGCACCGCGCGGCCGCACGCGCCTTGATGTCCCCGTCCTCGTCCCCCGACACAACGGCAGCCCCGTCGGCGCTGTACGCCACGGCGTGGACGGGGTTGCGGTGCCCCTGCAAAATGCTCCGCTGCTTGCCACTCGCCACGTCCCAGAGCCTGCGTCGACAAGGCAGTCACGAGCCGTCCAGTCATGCGCCGTAGCCGCGGCCACCCAGAGCCCCCTCAGCCCAGACCCGCACCGGAGGGTCTTGTCGTCGCTGGCAGAGACGAGCGAGGCGCCGTCGGGGGAGAAGGCGACGGCGTTCACGGTGTTCCAGTGGCCCTGGATGATGCTGCAGGGCGAGATGGGGCCGTACACCCACAGCGGCAGCATCGAACCGCGCACCTCCGCCAGGGCGTCCTCCCGGCCCGCGAGCCGCGTCGCCGCCGCCGCCGCCACCAGCGCAGCAGGCCTGCGCGAAGGTCACGAGCGTGCAGTGTTCTCCCAAACAGCGCAAGCTCGTGAAACGGCGCGGTTTCACGCCCAGCCCGTCGCCCGTCCGGCCCTCGCCTGCACGTAGGGTGCCCCCGACCCCGGCCCTGCGCCCTCGCTCGGTACTCGCGACACGCCAGCCGCAGCGCCTCCATTGCGTCCCCCCCGCCAGCCAGCACAGCCACCGCCGCCCCCAGGTCGTCCAGCGTGGACGCAGAGATCGAACTCTGCCCGGCGCCCGCCGAGAAGGCGGCCCGGGGGGACGTGGCAGCGTGGGGCGAGCCGGGGCTGAGGGCGGTGGCGGACAGCGCCGACGTGAGGGCGGCCACGGGCACAGGGCTGGGCACCACCGTGTTGATCTTGATGGGCGCTGTGACGGGCGCTCCCACGGGTAGGCCGGCGGGTGCGGTCGCGGGTGGGGGGACCCGGGGCGCGGGCGAGGCCAGCACTTCGTCGATGGCTGCGATGAGCTCGGCAGGCGTGGGGCGGCTCGAGGGCGAGGGGGCGAAGGAGTGGAGGACGAGGGATCTGAGGGTGGCAGTCGTGGACGGGTGGGTCAGCAGGCGGTCGCAGGAGAGCGCAGCTAGGTGCGCGCGTAGTCGGGGCATGCAATGCCGGGCGCGCCAAGGGTACTGGGCAGAGGCCGCGGACCTGAGGGGCTGTGGGAGGTTCTCGGGGACGTCCGGGTGCCTCCCCTGCAGGAGGACGGCAGCGGCGATCTGCTGCGGGCGCATCCCTGCGAATGGCCGCTCGCCCGCGAGGGCATGGCAGAGCGTGGCGGCGGCGGCCCAGACGTCGGCGGGGGGCCCGCACTCCGCCGCCCCCGCGTCCATCTGCTCCGGGGGACAGTACTCAAGCGTGGCGATGGCTGAAGCGCGCGTCGTGGCACCCATGGCGCCCCCCAGGCACGCGGCGAGGCCGGCATCGCTGAGACGCGCCCCGCCGGCGCTGTCCAGCAGCACGTTGGCAGGCTTGACGTCCAAATGGACTACTCCGGCCGCGTGCAGCTCTTGAACCCCACATAGAATGTCCCGCATAACTCTGCGGGGGTATCCGGCGGCGGGTCCGGCCACTGTGCCCACTGATGTCGGCTGATTACGCACCTCTTTTTCGCACGCGCCACCCTTTCTCCCGACGAGGCATGCTGCCCCACCTGATCATACGATGGACAGGAAGGAAGCGAGCTAGCGACCTCCTTCGCGGGTGCGGAGCCTGCATCACCTGAGGGCCGCGGGAAGTGGGAGCGTGCCGGTCCTCGCCAACTCCCTTAGGAGGGAAGAGGGCATGCGCTCAGAGACGAGGGCGACTCGCGTTCCTTGACGCGAGATTCCGTGCACACGGCAAGCATGCGGGCACCGCTGCGAGGCCCGGACAAGCTCTGCCAGCAGGCGAATGCCGCGCTGCAGGTTGGCCTTGGAGACGCCCGATGTGTCCACGCCCAGGACCTTGACAGCTACCCCAGCCCCGCGCCATTGCGCTGAGACCTGCGGATGCGCGCCGCGGGCACGTGAGCCTCTTGGGACGCAACGCCCGGTGCCGTGCGCCGTCCACCTCGCACAGCGTTCAACTCACCACGTCCCCAAACACGCCGCCCCCGATGTCCCCCCCGAACTCGAGCTCTCGCCATGGGATCTCCAAGGCGTCCATCTTCGTCAATCCAGCTGTCCCCGCATCCGCAAGAGCATCTGGACCAGCAGCGATGGCTGGCGGCACTTTCACGCGAGGACCAATTAGGGGCTATCACGCGGCCCAGCTGCAATTGTCGCTCCACATGCGTGTGGGTGCTATGCTGACTTGAACGCTGCAGCGCGCAGCGAACTACGGAAACAAAACACGGCGATTTGCTCCATAGGCAGAGTGATGCATGAGCACCGCGCAGGACACCGGAATTCGCTGCGCTGTGACGCCTGAGACAGGCAGGGCGCGTCAGATAGGCTTTGTTAAGACAGCCAGGCATCGTTAGTGCGCCTTCTTAGTCTTGCGATGCCTAAGAAGGCGATAGAAATGCCACGGGAGGTACTGGGATGCGGGGACGCGCTAGAGACGGTGCACCAGCTCGACCCTTTTCGGCGTGGTCCCTGTGTACTTGGTCCTCGTGGGGCTCCGGTAATTCGTCCCCAGCTCGTCGGGATGCGTGCTCCAGTAATCCGCCCTGCGAAGTACGAAGCCAGAAGAATTGACATGTATGTGAGACATCTTTCGAAAGCCACCTCCCGTGCATGTCACACCTGGTCGCCACTTTGGACAACTGAGCATGCCCCTCGTTGATCACGCCAGCCCGAACGTCGAACACTTTCCAGGTGCCGACGGGCACGCCATGTGCTGGCACGGGCCGTTTGAGGAAGAAGGTGCCATCGTCCGCCTGGATGCCCTCCTGCGGAGGACAGGTCAGAGGCTCCTATCAATGAATCGGTGCTCCAGCAGCCCCCTCGGGACTGGGGCCAAGCACGACATGGGGCCCCTCCTGGCCTCACCGCGCAAAACAACTGGTCGATCTTCCTGGGCCCGGCCGGCTGGTGCGTGAAGCGCAGAATAGTCTGCCGTATCGACACCCAATCCATCGGGGTCATGCTGGCGGCGAACTCCAGAAAGCGGTAGCGGATACTCGCAAGCAGTTCGCGGGTCCGGGGGCTGGAGCAAATGCCGGAGAGCTGCTCCAACAGCAGCAGCACGCAGTTGGCCAGGTTGGCTGGACTCTCCACGAGGATCGCCTGCGTGTGACGGCGCGCAGCACGCATTCTATGGCCATTATCCACGGCCCAGCGAACCACACTCACGAGCCAGGCGCTCACCATGTGCTTGAGGGCGATGTTCATGCGGTCATGGATGGCGCCTTTGCTGCCGGAGTTGAGGCGCATCGTGGACGAGTGAGCGATGCGGTTGAACAGGCCCATCATGCTCGTCTGCGAAAAGGTGCGCTGCGGCTCGAATATCTCCGCGATGAAGGACTCGTCGAACATTGTGCAAATCATGCCGTCCAAAACCGTCGACTTCTTGGCTGTTGGGACGTTCTGCAGGGAGAACGAGCTTGGGAGAACGAACTTAGGAGAACGAACTTGGAAGAACGAAGATGAATCAGCGCCCAGGCCCGCCACGCTCCAGCACTGCCCAGCCAGCGGGCCTGCCGCGTCTCGCACCTGTTGAACGAGGCTCTGCTGAACAATAAACAGCAGCTCAGCGCCCAGGCTGAGGAACAGGACGGGCATGGCATATAAGGAGGACATGTTGGGCCACCGACTTCGAGCGGCCACCGCTCAGTGTGTGCAATAAAAAGGAGTGCCTCTGAGGATTCGAGGAGGTGAGGATGGGTGCGGTGAGGATGGGTGCGGTAGACTGCGCCAGGATATCAGGGGCGCCGCTTTGGATACGGGGATCCGATCATTGCCTGGGACGTTTTTGGCACTTGCATGCGGCGCCAGGGACATCTGTTTTGGGCATGCGAGGGCTTCCCCGTCATTGGCCCTTGCAGAACGCCGTTGTCCGCAGCACACGGATTGTCTAAACTGCTGCACGCTGGCCTCGGCGTCCGGCTTTTCCGGGTCGCTGGGCCTTAAGCGGGCACAGATGCTCGGTGCCGTGCGGTGCGGCACCGCTGCGGCGCAATTGCGTATTACCCCGTTGGACTGAGTTGCGTTGTTCCATCACCATGGGATGCTCCAACAGCAAGAGTGCCGAAGGGGCCGTGGTGGAGCCCGGGTGAGCGCCGGGCATGCTGGGGGACGGAAGAGCTCGTTGCCGGCGTGTGTTGGCTATAGCCGACTGCTTGTTATGGGGTATCTCAAGCTTTGATAAATTCCAAACGGTGTCCTCAATCGTAGCTCCATTCTGCTCTGTCCTGGCCTGCAGGCGAGCAAGCGTAGAAGACTTCGTTCAGTGGCTGCACGATGTCCACCTGGGGAGCCTGGAGAACATCGCCAGACAGAAGCAGTTCACTCATGCCTCGCTTGGGTGAGGGCGTTGCGTTGGGGGCTCCTGCGTCACGTTCCGTTTGTGTGACGAACGGGCACCCGCCCACCCCGCGCCGGGGTCCAGCCACTCATGCCACCTGCATGGGAGGGAGGAGCGGCGAGGCATGTCTGCCGGGCTTGCCCGGGTGGGTGTGCGCACCCAAGCCTGCCTGCCCTGCAAGCCTGCTCGCAGAGGTTTCCTGAACCGCGGGGACCTGGTGGAGGTCCTGGCCAAGCACGGGGTGTCGGACATCAACGCCATGGACCTGCAGGACAAGCTCCGGTCTTTTTCTCCAAGGAAGGTCGCCAAGGGGGTGAAGTTCACGGAAGGGGGCGCCGGGGAAGGCACGGAGCGTCCTCCTGACAAGACGCAAGTGGACAAGCGGAACGCCAAGTCTGTGCGCGCCGTGTCCCAGGCCGTCAACAAGGCCGCGGAGCTGTACGGCAAGGCGGACGAGCTGAACGAGCAGCTGGCCAAGGTAGAAGAATTCTTGTCTCCCCTCGAACCGCTTGGGGAGCTCGTCAAGGTGGGTCGCATGCACCCTGGCGCTGGTGCTTGGAGACAGGGACTGCCCTGGACGCCACAGCGCATCAGCTCCCGGGGCCATCATCGCTGCGCGCTGCCACGTCGCCCAGACACCGGGGCAGCGGTCGCCTATTCGCAGAACAACGAGCTGGTGGGGGAGGTGGTGGACCTGTTTTCCAGGGTCACGACCGAGGTGCTGAGCGTTCTGGAGAGCTGTCCGTTCGTGGCGCCCCTCGCCAAGCTCACCTCCAAGATCCTTGCTGCGGTGGCAGAAGTGAGCCGCGCCGATGCCCCCACGGGCGCCCAGGCCCGCCTTCGTTCGGCCATACGATAGACGAGGTAGCGAGGTAGCTAGAGCTAGACTCTTCACAATGCACCCATGCCTCGCTCTGAGCTGACTGCAGGCCGCGGACGTCCGGGCCGTGTGCCACGACTTCGCCAGTCTGTGCAAGCGGGCCATGGGCGTCGTCATCCGGGCCCACAACGCGCTCGGCTCCCACCTGGAGACGCTCAAGAACTTGCTCGGTGCGCGTGGGGGCCGCGCTGCGCCTGCAAGCAGCCGGACATGCACTTGCAGAGCTGCTCCTCTCGTCCCCGGCCCGCAGAGTGGGTGAAGGAGGGCGAGAGTCTGGTCCAGGAGGTGCGGAACCGCTCGTGGGTGGGTCGGTTCCTGAAAGCGTCTCCGGACAAGGCGGGCCTGCAAGAGATCGCCGCCAAGATCATGGAGGCGTTGAGCCTGTTGACGGCGGACGTGGGCGTGAGCGTGGCGCAGGACATGCGGGAGCTGCGGACCCTGCTCGAGACGGGCCAGTTCTTCTCCGCGAGGCAGGCGCACGAGAGCCTGGTGGCGGCGGCGGGAGTCAAGGACGGCGCCGCGCTGACGCTGGAGGACGCCCAGCGCGTGGCTGGGGACAAGGACCTCCTGGCGGTGGTGTTTCAGGACCTGAGCCCGGGGGAGCAGCTCCTTCTGGGCGCGATGGGGACGATGGAGATGCGCCTGCGGGACGTCATGCAGAGCCACCCCACAGTGGAGGCGCTGCCGGGTCCCCTGCGGGAGCTGTGGAAGGGGGAGAGGGGCATGGGGCTGGGCGACGACAGTGTGTCGTGGGAGCTCTTCATGATGTTCCTGTTGCCGGCGGCCGGGGTGGGAGGGCTCGAGTGCCTGGAGGGCCTGGAGCAGTGGTACGCTGAGGGACCCGGAGATACGCAAGTTTTTCGAGGACTACATGCGGGTGCGCCTGGCGCCGGATGGAATAGTGAAGGCGGACAGTCTGCGGGCGCTGGGCAGGTTGGCGCAAAGGGCGCTGAAGCCGGATGACGAGGTCGGGCTGCGCGAGTGCATCCAGTTCGTGCACATGGTCGCCCTGGCGGCTCAGAACACGGCGGCCCAGATGGGTGGGGGGAAGAACATGCGCCGCATGCCCACCGAGCGGGCCAGCAGCCGCAGCCTCGCGGCGCCCGTGTCGTCCGTCAACTTCGTTGCGGCGGCCCAGGCAACCACGGTCATGGATGGCGCCTCTGCGGCGGCGCGGCAGGGGCAAGCAGAGGGGCCGACCTCCGATGGGGAGGGCGGGCGCAAGGGCGTCAGGCGTGGCATTGCGGAGAACAAGGGTGACGCCGCAGGGGAGCTCCCACCCCGCGCGCCGGCGCCACCGTCAGCGCCCAAGACGCGCCAGGCAGTGCCGGTCATCTCGGAGCGCAGGGTGGTCCCCGTCACCTCGGGGAGGGCGCCCGTGGAGGTGTCCGCCGACGCCGCCCCGGTTCCCCCGGCCGTGATGCTGGCCCGCCTGAGCGCCGCCCTGCGCCCGATCGCCATCACGGAGGACGCGTCCGTCCGGTCAGCGGGGTTCATGCAGGGCACACGGGAGTGGCTGAGGGACGACGTGCTGGCGTGGGCGAATGGGGAGGTGGCGGAGGAGTGGAACAGCCGCATGTTCCTCCTCCTCTCTCTTCCTGGCATGGGCAAGACGGCCGTGAGTGGCGGCGCGCGGTGGGGCGACACGAGATGCGACGGGGCTGGCGTGGCACATACCACATCATGGTCCCCCGTGATTCTTGCAGTTTGCCGCGCACATGACAGAGGTCCTCGAGGACGAGGAGCTCCTCCTGGCTGGCCACTTCTGTCGGGCTGGGGACGAGGCCCGCTCGGACGCGCGCAGCATCATCCAGTCAATCGTGTATCAGGCGAGCGGCGGCGCGGCAGGAGTGGCGAGTGCGCTGCGGCTGCCTTATCTATCAAGGCCAATGGCCGGTCCGGTCCCGTGTACAGGTGGCGTCGCGCATCCCCGAGGCGCTTTCGCTCATCTACGTCCGGGTGATGGAGGAGGGGGGGCTCGAGGGGACGGCCACGGAACTGTGCAGGAGGTGAGGCTCATGTGGTCACGAGACAGCATCATGTACTAATCGTCGCTGGTCTGTCCACTCTCGTCTCAGCTCAGCCGCAGCCCTCCCCGCCTTGGCCGCACCTACCCAAGGGCCTGTGCTTCTCGCAGGCTGCTCGTGGAGCCGCTGGTGGCCCTTGGTGACCAGGACGACCAGGTCATCGTGATTGACGCGGTGGACGAGGCGGGGACCCACGACCGGAACAACGAGCTCCTGTCGCTGCTGCAGGGGGAGCTGCAGAACCTGCCGAGCTGGGTCCGCATGCTGGTGAGAGGCCGCCGGGCACGCCGCAGAGACGCGGGCTCGCAACGACGGGCGATCTTGGCCGGGACGCTCGCCCGTGTGCCCGTGCACCCAGGTCACGAGCCGCCCTGAGAACTACATCGTCAAACGCCTAGAGGGCTATCGGCCCTTCATGCTGCGCCCGAACGAGCTGCGGAACATCGCTGACATCCGCGCCTTCATCCGGGGGAGCCTGCGCGCGGACCTGGGCGAGGACAAGGTGCTGGCCATCACGGACCTCATCCAGAAGCGGTCGGAGGGCGTCTTCGCGTACGTGGCTGCCGTGGTGCGCATGGTGCAGCGGGACGCGGGCGGCATGAGCCACCTGACCCTGGGGGACCTCCCGGAGGGCCACCGCCACCTCTACGCGGAGTACCTCAATCGACAGTTCGCGTCCGGGGCCCTGTCCCCGGCCGCCCAGTCCATCGTGCGCGACCGCCTCCTCCCCGCCATCGCCGTGGCCCGCGAGCCCCTGCGCGTCGCCGACCTGCATCACCTGGCCGGGCCCGGCGCGGCGGCGGCGGACGTGGAGGCGGCCGTCGACGGCCTCGGGTCGCTCTTTCCCGTCGACGCGTGGGGCCTCGTGGCGCCCTTCCACAAGTCGGTCGTGGACTGGCTGCTCCAGGACTAGGACAGCCCCTGGCACGTCGACCAGGGCAGAGCCCACGTGGTGCACGCCACGGCGTGGGCCGCGCGAGTCCGGGAGCTGGGCGCGGGGGGCGCGGACGGCGACTCGCTCGCGCGGCTGGGCCCTTACTGCGTGCGGCACTTCGTCTCCCACGCGCTGGAGGGGGGCCGCCCGGAGCTGGCTCAGGAGGCGTGCACGTCGCTGGGGTTCCTGCGCGCGTGCGTGGAGGGCCAGGAGGTGGGGCGCCTCGTGGGGCTGGTCAGCGCCACGGAGGATGCCCTCAAGGGCCGGGGCGGCGCGGCGGCCATGCTGGCCGAGACGCGCGGGTGGCTGCGGACGTTTGCGGGGCTGCTCGGGCAGTGCCCGGACCGGGCGGAGGACTTTGCGCTGCTGGCTCCCCCGGAGACCTGGGTGCACCGGGCGGCGGCGGGGCGGCGGTGGAAGGGCGGCGGGGGGATGCACGTGGTGCGGGGGATGGAGGTGCTGCCAAACAGCGCCGTGCTGCAGGGCCACGCGCGGGCCATCACCAAGGTTCTGTTCAGCCCGGACGGCCTCACGCTCGCCACGGCGTCGAGCGACGCCACGGTGCGCCTCTGGGACGGCCTGTCCGGGGCCGTGCGCAGCGTCCTGCGGCGCCACAAGGCGCAGGTCTCCGATGCGGCCTTCAGCCCGGACGGCGCAGTGCTGGCCTCCGCGTCGTGGGACTGCACGCTGTGCCTGTGGGACGCCACGAGCGGGGAGCACCGGCACACGCTGCAGGGGCACAGCGGGCGCGTGTCCTGCGTTTGCTTCCACCCCTTGCGGCCCTTGCTGGCGTCGGGGTCGGACGACCACATGGTGCGGCTGTGGAGCGCCGAGACGGGCGAGGCCCTCCGGGCGCTCGATGGCTCCAAGGAGCGCGTCACGTGCCTGGCCTTCAGCGCCGGCGGGCAGCACCTCGCCGCGGGGAGCGAGGACACGACGGTGCGCGTGTGGGCCGCGGACGGGGCCGCCCTGGTCAGGGCCATCCCGGAGCACCGGCAGGTCGTGAGCAACGTGGTCTTCATCGACGACGCCACGCTGGCCACCGCCTCGTGGGACCAGGCCATCGGCATCACGCGCCTCCCCGACGGCGCCCTCGTGACGCGGGAGGCGCACCAGGATTCCGTCAGCTGCCTCGTCTACGAGCGCGCTTGCGCGCTCCTCATCTCCGCGTCCTGGGACCGCCGCGTCAGCTTCTGGAAGCTGGGCCCGGTCGGCCTGACGCAGGCCCTGGGCGACAACGTGGCACACCGCGGAGAGGTCAACGCCGTGGCCGTCAGCGCGGACGGCAACGTCATCGCCACGGCGTCCCAGGACCGGACCATCCAGGTCTGGCAAGTGCGGCCCAAGCTGCAGATGCTCCACGAGCTGAGGGGCCACAAGAGCGCTGGTGAGGGTCTCGTCGGCTGTTGCAGTTGCCTCGCTGCGCTGCAGAGACGCTCTGACCAGGAACAGGATTGCATGCTCCATCAACACACCTCCCCCGCAGTGTCGTCGGTGGTCTTCGGGTCCGACTGGCGCAGGCTGGTGTCGGGGGCCGTGGACGGCAGCGTGCGGATGTGGGACCTGCAGGCCACGCGGCGCCAGGACAGCGACACGAGCTTCCATCTGCGCGCGGCGGCCGTGAGCTGCGACGGGTCGCTGGTGGCCACGGGCTTCAGCGACGGCCGCGTGGTGGTCTGGGACGCTGCGATGGGCAAGGTGGTCTCGGAGAAGTCCCCCGCCGACGCGGCCCAGGGCGGCGCCGGGTGCCACCAGGGCGCCGTGACGGCCGTGGCGTTCTGCCCCGTGCCCGGCTCGCCCACCGGCTTCCTCGTCTCCACCTCCTGGGACAACACGGCCATCGTGTGGAACCCCGCGCAGCCCAACAAGCGCGCCACGCTGTCGGGCCACGCGGACGGCGTCACGCTCCTGGCCACGGCCGAGGGGGCGGGGGGTCTGTTTGCCACGGCGTCCCCTGACCGCGTGGCGCGCACGTGGGACGCGGCCACGTTCCAACCGGTGGCGGCATGCACCGGGCACACCAAGGCCATCACCGCCCTGACCCTGTCCCGGACCGGCGAGGTGTGACCCCGCCAGCCCAGCTCGCGGCGCGCAGCGTGACGACGGGGGAGCCGCCGTTCCCGGCTCCCCCGTTGGTCGGGGATCCGCTGACGGGCTCCTAGGTTGTCGCCCTCCCCGCAGATGGTGGCGTGCGGTTCGGAGGACACGTCGGTGCGCGTCTGGGCGGCACGCACGGGGGTGCTCCTCGGCGCCCTGGCCGGGCACGCGGCCGTCGTCCGCAGCCTCACGTTCAGCCCAGACGCCTCGCTCCTCGCGAGCGGATCCGCGGACCGCGCCGTGCACCTGTGGAGCGTGGCCGACCGCCGCCTCGTGGGCTCCCTCGAGGGCCACCAGGCCACGGTGCAGGTCCTCGCCTTCTCCGCTGACGGGGCTCGCCTCGGTAGCGGGGCCGCCGACGGGTCGGTGTGGCTGTGGGACGTCGCGAGCAAGACTGCCGTCGCCGAGCATGGCAGGCACGCACGCAAGGTGACTGGGGAGGGCGGATGCGGTTGGCACGGCTGCCAGCCGCTGTGCGGTCCAAGGTGCCCCGGTTCATCTCTGCCCTGCCTCCGTTGCTCCTCTCAGATCACCGGACTCCGCTTCGACGAGGCGACGGACACCCTGACGAGCTACTCTGAGAGCGAGACGATGCGTGTGTGGGACCGGGACGGCAGGCAGGTGGACGAGGCGGCCCTGGACGCCGTGACGCTGGCCTGGCACGGGGACTCGATGCTGGTGCTAGCGCCTCGGGGACACGACCCCTCGGCCGTTCTCATCGTGCATCTCAAGGGCTCCAAACAAGCCTGCGACTGGAGCGACTGGGTGCGGGGCGGGGCATGGGCGTGCGCGGGGACGCCCTGCTGCGTCGTTGAGGTCCTGTAGCGAGGGACAGTCGTCTCGAGTGTGCACCTTGCTGCGTGTGTGTGTTAGGCTCCGATGAATGACATCGCCGGATGTCATTTTTAAAGTGACCTTGACCTTGAGGTCGGTCGCCGTCATGGGGAGGGGCCCTACCTGAGGTGACAGGTGGGCTGACTCGGGGGGCGGCAAGCCCGATGTTCGAAAAGATCCCCCAAGGCTGCTCGACACGCAATTTTCATTGGCAAAAAAAAGTCGCTCCGTAGTTTTTGGGAGCGAACGGGTGGGCCCACGTCCTCCGCTGGCCCGAGCTGACTGCGTGCGCGATTGTGTGCCGACATCCACCTCTGGTCCCCACCAGTTGCTCGATAGCTGACAGCCGGAGGCGACGGGCCGGCGCGTCGGGGCGCCAATTCGCTCATCGAGCCGCGATGCGGGCCTGCGCGTGTCCCCCCTCCTCGAGCGTGGCAGCCATGAACCCTTTTAAGCGGCTGTCCGCGCTGCGTGCGCCAGCGCACTTGTGCGCGGCGTTTCCGAGCTTCGGGCCACCCAGGGACCCCCCTGCCTCCACCTCGGCTTCTTCTCGCGGGATCCGATGTGGTCTGGGCAAGGTTACCCCACCCGCACCCAGGGCTCCAAGAGCGGAGGGTAACGCGTCGCCCGCTGGGCCAGGGGAGGTCGACCGGGGAGGGCCGGGGGCCGCGTCGTTCTCCCCTCCCTCGATAGCGGTGCCTGTGGGGGTGAGGACTGGCGCGGCTTGCGCAGAGGAAGTGTGTGCGTGCCTGTCGGGCGCAAGGATCTCTTGCTCTTCGCGAAAAGCGGACTCCTTGGCCTTCATCAAGGGGCTCGGCGGCATCTCCGCCCGGGCCATGTATAGGAGGCGTGACGCCATCTCCCCGGTGCCCTCGTTTGCAGGCAAAGGCATCGCCGAGGACGGAGCTTGACGAGTTCATCTTGTGGCTGAGGAACTTCCCTTGGAAGGCGAGGGCGGGGCACATCAGCCTCCCTGCGCTCGACTCCGCGGTTTGCGGGGCGATGCTCGCGTCGATGAGCCACTTATGATGTTGTGTGTTTAGATCGAGCACTGGGCTCCACGGTTGTGCGGCGCCGCGCCCCGGGGAGCGCGCGGGGCATCGGGACGCATCACAGCGCCGCGCCGGCGCGCGCTCCGCGGCTCGCCGTAGACTGATTGCGCCCCCTTTGCCTCGTTCTTGGAGTTGCAGCGGGCAATCCTCTGGACCCTCACCGGCGCTGTGGCTTTCGCCCTGCACGACTTCTTCACCATCATCATGCTCACCTTCATCCTGTCCTTCCTCGGCAACGGTTTCGTCAATTCCCTGTCAGGCATCCGGCAGCTGCGCTTTGTCCCTCCCACCTGGCGGCGGCGGGGCTCCGTGCTCCTGTACTACGCGCTCATCATCGGCCTCGTCAGGTGAGGGGCACGCCACGCGAGGGGCGGCGGGGAGCCCCGCCGCGGCAGCACGATTCTGATGGCAGTCCCAGGGAGCTGGCCGCCGCCCTGCCCTTGCCAACTCGCCTGGCATGATCCCAAGTGTCGGAAGCACAACGGGCCGGCGCGTACCTGGGCCCGCTCGCCTTTCTTCCGCTTGCAGCCTCTTCGGCTTGCTAACGATCCCGTCGTTGATTAAGGAGGGCGCCGACTTTGTCGTGAAGCTCCAGTCCGACTCGGTGTGGGTGGTGATCCTCGACAAGATGCGCCACGGCCTGGGCGACGGCATCATGGACAAGGTCGAGCAGCTGGTGCTGATGGTGTCGTCGGAGGATCTGCAGCGTGCCGCGGCCGCCGCCACCGAGTCGGCCGCCAAGCGCACCCAGGTGGTGGGGTCCGCCCTGCACGCCATGCTGTCCGAGTACACCGAGTCGGCCGTGCGCATGACGACGACGCTCGTGACGGCCACGACCAAGGCCGCCCTCAACGTCGCCATCTCCCTCATCCTGTCCTTCATGTTCACCTGGGACCTCCCCACCATCGCCCAGGGTGTGCGCTCCCTGGCCTCCTCTCGCATCGCGCCCGTGTACAACGAGGTGGCGCCCGCCGTCCTAGTGTTCGCGACGCTCTTCGGCAAGGCCCTCGAAGCGCAGGCGCGCATCTCCCTCACCAACACGGTCCTCACAGGTGGGGGGCGGCCCGCGCATGCGGACGTCTCCATGACCGTCGCAGCCCAGCCGAGCGCAGGGCAGCCCGTCTCCTCAACCAAGACCTGTGCACCCCCCACGCGCCCCCAGGCCTGGGCATGTGGGCTCTCAACCTCCCCGGCATCGGCCTCCTGTCCCTCTTCGTCTTCATCTGTGGCTTCGTGCCCATCGCCGGCGTGTTCCTCAGCACCGTGCCCATGGGCTTCGTCGCGCTTACCGAAGTGAGCGCCGATAAGGTTGCTCTGCGATGCCGATGCCAGTGGCCGCGTGCGGCTGCCCACCGACCGCATCTGGCCACCGCCCCCAGTTCGGATTCGCCAAGCTGGCCCTGGTCATCGCCATGGTCGTCGGCGTCCACTTCGTCGAGGCTTACGGCCTCAACCCCGCCATCTACAGCGCGCACCTCAAGCTCCACCCCCTCATCGTCCTGGCGGTTCTCTTCTTCGCCGAGCACTCCCTCGGCGTCTGGGGCCTCCTGCTGGCCGTCCCCACCACGGTCTTCGCGCTCGACTACTGCATCCGCTACCCCGAGCGCACCGTGGCTGAGGCGAGTGGTGGTGGCGCGTGGGGGACGTTACTGCGGTCTCTTTGAGCGGGCTCGCTGGCGGTCGCTGGCGACACGTGAAGGCCCAGCCGCCCATGTCCCCAGGTGGCGAAGGCGGAGCTGGAGGCGGTGCAGAAGTCGATTGACTTTGACGAGGACGAGTCGTACGCCGAGACCTTCCGCGCCGCATGACGGGCAGAGGCAGGCGTGGGCGGAGCCGGCGCGGAGTCGTGGAGGCGTCGGCCCGCTTGCGGCTTCAAACGAATCGCTTTAGCTGAAGTTTGGCATGAATTCCGCTCAGCACATCCACAAGACACTGACGCATGCGCTCAGTGTGACTGGGAACTGATGCAGAGGTCCACGCACGCCAGGAACTCGGCGGTGTCCTTCCTCTTCGCCCCCTTGAGCGCCATGGCCCCCGCAGCCAGGGACGCGGGGATGCCCATCTCCCGCAGGCTCTGGAAGGCCGACGCAACGCCTTGCACCGCACTGCAGTCGCGTGCCAGGAGCCAGGAGGTCCGTCACGCGGATCTCGGTGATCGGGCGGGAGCCACTAGCCTCGCCATGTCACCTTTCAGGAGCGCTGGACCCTGCCAAAAGGGCCACGTAGAGCTTCGCCTCCTCCGGCAGGCCCGTCAGCGCTGGCGACCCGGTGACCCTTTCCTGCTCGTTCACGACAAAGGGCAGAGGTGTCGCCGGACATGCAACGGCACCGACTACGCTCTTCCCTTGGCCTTACTCGCCTTAAGCCTGTGCGCTGCGGCTTTCACGGCGGCATCACCGCCTCCTTTCCCGCGGACCCTCCCGCGCCCTCGCTGCTCAGCACCCGCTCCGCTACGGTGGTGGGCACCTTGACATCCTGCATGCCCTACAAATGGGCCTCCGTTAGCAACGGAGCGCGTGGCAAAAGGAGGCGAGCGAGCGAATGGAGGACTAGTCCGCAGTCCTCACCCCTGAGCTCGTCGTCGGTAAGTCCAGCGCGGGGATGGGCACGGGACGCTCTACGTCTGCTGACGCGAACCGCAGCGACGCCGGCGGGGGCACGGCGCCTCCTCCGGGGGACAGCGGAGAGCGATTCGCAGAGACGACGCGTTCCTGTGGACAATTCAAGCAGAACGTCAAGCGTGCGGGGCAACAGTATGAAGTCTTGCATCGTACGAACTTTGAAATACCTCACCCGGGACCGTGGCTCCCCAGTTTGCCCGAGGCTGAGCCCCTGCGGTCCCGCACCCCCTCCGCGGAGGTCCGGATAGCCGTACGACATTGTGGAGCGGTTGCGACAGTGTACGTGACGTCACGTGCGCAACCTGGCGGGGCGTGGAGTCCCCGCGGCCTGAAGTTTCCTGGTTCGGTTGACGTGTCAGCGACACCTGCCATTTCTGACCGACGCCGTGGATTTATCGGCGATGCGACGCACCGCTGGCTCATGGGATAAGTCGATGTGGCTGGATCTGTCGTCGCTTCGCGGAGCTTCATTTTCATTCAACCATGCTCCGTGCGGCGCGGCAAGCCGTCTGTGTGTCGACGCCATGTGCGCGAGCCATCGCATACGGACAAGCAGCGCAGCTTGAGGATGTTGAGAGGAAAGCCGTGAAGCCCGGGGGCAGGCTAGACGTGCACGTCTACGGTGCGGTGCGATGGTTGCGACCCTGGCTCGCGCCCTGGCTTGCAATTCTGCAGTGCCGCAGCGGCTACACCATCCTCCCTGGCACATTACCGTCGCAGGGACGCAGCAGACTATCCGCGTGGACTTGGGGGGCGCAAGGGATCAAGCTGCTCTCCCAGAAGCCGATCGAGCAAAGGCAGGCCGACTACGGGCCGTCATCGGGACTGCGCCGCACGTGGGCACGACGCCGTTCGCCCTGGGCAAAGGTGTGGACCTGCCTGGGCGCCGCGTACCATGTGTTCACAACAACTTTCTCAAAAAGTCTGTCTCTGTGGGTCTGTCACAGGGATCCCGCCATCGTTCACGCTTGGTGCGGGGGACGAAGATGGGGATGCGCACGGCGCAGCAGGCAGGGACGGCGATGGGGCAGGCGCCCGTGGAGCCGATGGCTGGCCGGGTTTCAAGGACGATGCCCGAGAGGACGGAGAGGATCGTGTCGACCCGCCTGTGTTGTTTGACGGGGTGCGGGGTGGGTTGTGGGGGGTGGAGCTGCGGCGCAGGACACTGCAGTTCGGGAAAGGAGAGGGCGTGGCGCAGCGGATGCGTGGCACGTCTGTGCAGCGGTTGCTCCGCGCCATCCGCGAAGCACGTAAGGCTGGCGCCAGTGGCCCGAGTTGACGCCAGCGCATTCAATGGCCGGACCCTCGGCGCCTTTCCATGAAAAACTCTCGCATGACGCTCGCGCATTCGTCTTCGAGCACCCCACCCCGCACTGCGATGGCCGCGCCAGCGCCGTGGCTCCCCATGGGCAGGGGACCCGACCGCACGGAGCCCAGGGCCCGCCCGATCTCAGACGCGCTGGACCCGTCGTCCGAGCCGAGTCCGGAAGTAGCCGCAATCTCCCGGTCCTGCCTGCGCTCGATGCTGCGCTGGCGCTGTGCGTCCGCGGGGTGCAGCCTCTCGCCACGAGGCAGGAGCCGCGTGGCCGCGTCCACGCCCGGGGCGCCGAAGACGATACGGGAGACGCGTGCGTGGAGCAGCGCGCCGACACACATGGGGCACGGCTCCAGCGTCACGTAGAGCATGGCCCCCGTCAGCCGCCAGCTCCCGCACGCCGCCGCGGCGGCCCGCACCGCCAGAACCTCGGCGTGGGCGGTCGGGTCGCAGGACGACTCGGTGCGGTTGTGGGCGCGGGCGACCACGCGGCCGTCGCGCACGACTACGGCCCCGACGGGCACCTCCCCCAGCGCGGCTGCACGCCGCGCCTCCGCGAGCGCGTCCCGCATGAAGGCCGGGTCGGTGGGCCCGGGGTCGAGCGCAGCGCGCTCGCCGAGGGGCTCAGGGATGACTGAATCGACGCAGGCCGCAGAGACGAGCAACACGCTCCGAGGGCGATGCCTCCCGCGCAGGCTATGGTGGGGCACGGCCCGCCCGCCGCCCCGGGTGCTTACGCCGGGCACGCTAGCGCACTTCGCGCATCCTTGCAGCCGCATTTGGCCCCAGCGACGCGGTCATTGCCCTGCGAGTGCGGAGCGCGGAGTCAGAGTCCAACATGATTGCGCCGTGTCGTGGCGCCTCGCCGACGCGCGTCAGACGCTCGCCTTGTCCTATAAAGGCTCGCATCGTTGCTCCTGTCGGTCCACCAGCGGCTTTTCACCCTTCTGCGCAAATTGACACACATTCACTGCCACCGTGGCTGACGCCCACGGTTGACGCCCTCGCCCCACTCAGTCACGTTCTTGCAATGACTGGTGGGAATGGAAACGGATGTGTGAGGCGCTGGCGAGGTCAGTTGCTCGCTCGAAGCGTCAGCGGTTGCCAGTCGGTGTCTTGCTCGCCTGGGCCGGCGTGGGTCAGCCATCGGCAGTCGCTGGGGACTCAGGCCAGCCGACTGCTCACCCAGGCCCCGTCATCGATGCGACAAATCACCGTAACAGGTGCACGCACGTTGCCGGATGTCACCGCGCGCGGACATCTAGGACCCCGCGTTTGGCCATATCGACTCAGGTAATGAAAGTCTATGCTAAAAAGAGATGGTCTTTCGCCCGCAGTGCCCCAGGACAAGGGCGATCTGGTCGTGAAGACTTTGCAGGAAGAATGCGGCGTGCGAGCGATGACGAGGTACTTGGGCCAGACTGCACGGTGTTCAGAATCGCATGCGATGTACTGGCACGCGAGGCGTGTGGTCGGGCGCGACGCGGCGATCAACTGGTCACCCAGCACGTCACCCCTTCCGCCCCTCACCCTCCCCTCCCTTCCCTCTCTGCCCCTCCTCATGCCCCTCCCGCCCCTCTCCTCAACCCCCTCCACACCTCACACTCCTCCTCGCTCTTCTCTCGCCTCCCCTTCCACCCTCCTAGCTCTTTCCTGCACACCGTCATTCCCCGCCCCATCCACCTCCATCCCCTCGCCCTCGCCCTCACCAACTGCAGGATATCAGGCGCGGAGTCGTCCATCATCACCCTCTATGCATCGCACGAACTGACTTCTCACGTGATGAACGAGCTCGACAAAATCGGATGCGGGGTGGCGTACGGGCGCGTCGCTCTTATCTCTGTGGAGGTGCTCAAGCCCTTGCCCAAGGTGCGCGTGACTGCCATCGAGTCACCCCAGCCCCCAGGGGGCTGGGTCCCAAGCATGCAGGCAGCGCCTGCATGCTCGCCTGGACTCTGCCTGGCGATCTCACGGCTCCGGCGCGGCAGGTCTCTCACTTCCTCTCGCACCCGACCTGGCACCGCGACCGTCCGCAGAGGAAGAACCTGCGGCCCCGCAAGAACGGCACCGAGGCCCGCCGCATCGCCGCCCGCCTCGCCGTGGAGGAAATCTACAACGACGTGTCCGAGGGGGCCGACCTGCGCCCCGATTACGTGTATTTCATCCTTGTCGCGGCCGCCATCGCCGCCATCGGGCTCGCGTGAGTGGGGAAACACCGTTAGACATGTCAGGTTGCTCCGGCGGGCACGACCGTATCTCCTTGCTCCCTGACCCCGCCGCAGTACGGATAACACGGTAATGATTGTAGCCAGCATGTTGGTATCGCCCATGATGGGGCCTATTCTCGGTTTCACCTTCGGAACGGTGGTGCGCGACAGAGACCTCTTCTGCGGGGGACTAAAGGCCGAGCTCGTGGGGGTCGGGCTCACGTTGGGCGTGGGTGTCGTGCTGGGCTTCGTGCTGTCGCCCTTGTGCAACTTCTACGACTGGCCCACCAACGAGATGCTCAGCCGGGGCCAGGCGGTCAACCTGCTGGTCGGCCTCGCCTTCGCCATCCCGTCCGGCGCGGGCGTGGCGCTCTCCGTCACGGGCGGGGGCGGCAACAGCCTCGTGGGCGTGGCCATCGCCGCGTCCCTGCTGCCCCCCGTCGTCAACACGGGCATGTGCCTCGCCTTCTGCATGGTCGCCCGCTCCTACCCCGGCGCCCACGACCCCGTCGAGTTTGCACGCATCGCCGGCATCTCCTTCGTGCTCTTCCTCCTCAACGTCGCCGTCATCTACGGCGTCGCCATCGCCGTCTTCTTCGGCAAGCAGGTCAAGAAGGTCCGCAAGCAACTCTCCTTCTACCGGTGAGGCTTGTTGAAGCCTGGCATGGCCTGGAGGGCGCAGGGACGTCCCGCGGGTCGCCCGTGCTCGCCACGCCCGCTCCCCGCACTCCTCCGCTGCCGTGCCCGCCGTCACAGGGAGCTCCCGCCCGTGCGAATCGGGGAGGAGGAGGAGGGCAAGCAGGCGGACAAGGCCAGCTCCGTGGGCCGCCGGACCAATGCGGACGGCGCGGCCAGCAAGATGACGGCCACGGTCGTCCCCGTCGAGTCCCGGGTGAGTGCCTGGGGCTGTGAGTGTCCGGGGTTGACAGCGCGAGCGGCGTGCTGCGACTGGCAGGCCGTGCACCAGAAGCATGGCGTGCCAGAGATGCGTTATTCAGCTGTGACATCAGAGCAACCGTACAGCGAACGCATTGCCAGTTATTGCACGCCGCGCACGCATTATGGCACGACTAAGCCCGTGCACGCCCCGTAGTGGGCACCTGCCCCTTGCCAAGCTTTTAAGGCTGCCCCACAGTTCAGCTCAGGATGAACTCAGTACGCCGTGCAGGAGCGGCGCGGGCGCTTGCTCGTCTCCGAGACCTCGGGCGCCTCGACGCGCGCCCCGGCCTCCGCCTGGCTGTGCTTGGCCGCCTGCTTGCGCCCGTTCACCGCGGGGCGGTCGTTGGCGATCGTGGTGCGGCGCCTAGCGAACCCCAGAAGCACGACATCTGCGCGAGGGAGGGTTCGTACCAAGGGTAGTGACAGAGGGCGACCGTCCATGGCACACGAGTGCCGATGTGCCAACGACGCGCATGAGGGTGCGGCTCGCGCACCTGAGTCGCTCTCGGCGGCCGCGGCCACGGGCTCGTCGCCGGCCTGGTTGCCCTCGGCAGCCGCGGGCTCCGCGGGCTCGTCGCTGGCCTGGCGCGCTTTGAGGAGCTGCGCCTGCACGTAGTGGCCGACGCTGCGGAAGCCACGGTCGTGCGCCTCGAAGATGGCAATGCCTGCGAGTGGCGAGGCGGGAGCGCATGCGGCCAAGGCCGAGCGCCGCGCCCGCGCCCGCACAAATCCTATGCCCCGGCTCACCCGTAGGCGCCAGGCCCCGCTTCTTCATGCAGATGGACGAGTTGCAGATCCAGGCCTCGTCGGGGTGATCCGCCTCATAGCAGTGGGGGCACAGGAACTGCGGGGCGCCATCGCCGTGGATCATTCCGATGGACCAGCCGCCGCTTCAGGAAAGGTCATCGACACCCGCCCCGTCCCATCTTCTCACCGTCCCGTCCTCCATCTGCTGGCGCACCTCCTCCAGTGTCCATCCGTAGCGGACCAGCAGGCACTGGCGGCAGAAGCGGCCCCTGGCGCTGCCGCACCGCGAGCACTCGCTCTTGCCCGCGCACGGCAAGCTGGGGTCGCGCTCGTGGCACCGGCGGCACTCCGGCTCGGCGCACAGCTTCTTCTGCCGGCAGAAGTGGCACGTGATCCCTGCCACGTTATCGTACACGATGCCCCGGCCGCGGCTGCCGTTGCAGCGCTTCTCCTGGATGTCCCGCAGCGTCGCCTCGTCGTCCTCCCCAAACACGTCCTTCACCTGCGTGGAGGGGTGAGGTGAGATGGGCATTGGATGGCCGCCGGCCCTCGCAGCCTTCAATCACCGCCAGCAAGAATCTCGGTTCGTCTTGGCCGCCGCCGCGCCCACCAGCTCGACGTAGCCGTAGCCCGGGTTTTCCCCTGCCCCTCCGCGGAGCTCTCGGGCCGCCGCCGCGGCGCCGGGCCTCCGACGGTCGTCGTCGGTCATGATGCGTGCAAGTACGTCCTCGTTGTAGATTGGCCGCTCGCCCTGAATGCGCCCCGACCGGCGCTTGGGGCCAGTAGGGACGAGGCGACGCTGGGGCTGCCGCGGCTTGGCGCGGGCCGCCTTTTGCGCCTGCACCACCGCGGCGAGGTCCGACGCTGCGGACGGCCCACGCGGAAGCGTTCCTCCCCACGCCGGCGGGCAGCGCGCCGTACCGCCCGCCCGCGACGGCCGCACCTGCCTTCTCCACACCGATCGTGACCAACATGGCCTTCACTCGCGCAATTTGGTCCAATCTGGACCGCTCAGCGTACG
This sequence comes from Protoeuglena noctilucae, assembly GCA_958009085.1. NCBI lineage: Eukaryota > Viridiplantae > Chlorophyta > Pedinophyceae > Marsupiomonadales > Marsupiomonadaceae > Protoeuglena > Protoeuglena noctilucae. The sequence continues at coordinate 940,833 of OY253668.1, read as the reverse complement.
TAAGCGTCTGCTGCTCAGCGTCCGTAGGCGTCTGCAGGGGGACAAAGGATTTCGTCGAAACGAGGCAATGGTGCAGGCACTTGGGCGCATGCCGGGACATGCCTGTTCATGGCCACGCCGCCGCGCTCTCACCATCGGGCCTCGCTCACCGCGGTCGGTGAAAACTCTGCGCGTAAAGGAAGGATCGCGTGCCGTCGGCGAGGAAAGGCTGCGGAACGACGGGCTCCCGCGGGAAGCACAGGGGCGGCAATGGGTGACCTCCTGGCTGCCCCGCCGCGAGGCCAACGAAGAGCTGTGGTCGCCCACACGATGCACGATAGTACGACACGACCACAGAGAGTGAAAACGTCCAAGAGAAACGCTTTCAGCGTCCGGGCGGAAGGCAACTAGGGCACACACGGGTGAACCGGCGTTGCGAAGCTACGCGTGCGCCTAGACCTGTGCGAAACTCGCACACCGCTTGATAGGTAGTAAATGCACCTACTACGGGGGCTGGAGGGCCCGGAAGGCGATTGCACGCGCCGGGACGGCGACTCCCGCCATCAGGGAAAACAGCGGCTGCCGCCGCGCCGCGAGACCATCTCGAGGCCAGGTTCAGGCGTGATGAGGTTGTCTTGAGAATAATGTTGGGCGAGGGAGCTCAGACAGCCTGCAAGGGCCCCTGCACTGGCGCGCTCACCCCGCCTTGGGTTGAAGTCCTTTTAGCCCGGTTTCAGCCCACGATGTGATAGAAATGTGACCGAGAGTACCTCGCGTGTCGCTGTCTGTCCCCCGGGCCCCTCCCTCGGCACGCTTGGGCGCTCCCGCCCAGTTGCCAGTCCGCCCGCCAGTCCGGCGCAGGGAGGAGATGCCCCGCCCTCCCGGCGCCCCATGCAGTTTACTTGCGGTTGAGTGGGTGCATCAGCTCAGTGCTGAGGCGCCGTTATAGCGGGATACTCAAAGTTGGGCCTCGCCCAGGTCTGGTCCGCCCCTGGCGTCGGGAGGCGCTCAAGAGACCCGCGGCTCCTCTCGCGTAACGACTGTCAAAAACGTCTGTAATTGCGCCCCGCGAGCAGCTTCATGAAGCGCCGGTAGAGCCTCAGCACGGGGCGTGGTCCTGGCGACAGCTCGGGTCACCGCGGCGCCTGCGAGGGCCCGTGTGACCTCAGCGTCCTCACACGAGCTGCTGGAGTCTGGGAGAGAAGTGCGAGTGGCGGCATGGGGTCGGAGATGCGGCCCCGGCGCAGCGCAGCGAGTCGCGCTAAGGACGCTGTTCTTGGTGAGCCCCGCGCTCAGTCCGCCGCTCCGCTTCCGACGCGGCCTCCAGCGGTGTTCCTTTGCATGGCCCGACACGGCGTCTGCCCCCTCTCGCTGCGCAAACGCTGGTTGCGCGCCATATGTCCCCTCCATGCTCCTGTGCCTCAGCAAACTTGCTCTACTTCGGGCAGTCGCGGAACCCCGTCGAACAAGCAGGGACGAACCCGGGGATCCCTGCGGGTGGGCTGAGAGCACGCACCAAGCCAAAGCGCGGGTCTTCGGCCAGGTGAGCTGTGCCGCCTCCAAAGCTGGCTGGGACTTTGCCCCATGCGCCTGCCCACGCGGCTGGCTGTCCTTTGCGGGGTTTCGGAATCCCCACGACAAGTCGCAACTCTGCATGTCCCTTTCTTGCAGAGGACCCGGCCGGCGGCAAACGCCGGCGAGGGTTTCGGGTGCACAGGCGGTTGGGGACGTGTCGGACCATGCAGCGCATGTGTCGGGGAACGACCCTCCCTCGACCGCGACGCCCGTGTCGCGCCAACACAAAAGCCCCGCAGCCACTCCCACCCCCCCTCCCACTACGCTTCGGAGCGGGCGCTTGATCCTGCGGGCTGGAGACTGCCCTGTTCCCGCAACGGCGCGCCTCGGCTCTCCAAACCCTGGCTCCCGCCCCCGGTACCCTCGCCCCGCCCATGCCCACCCTGGGACGGCCGGCGTAGGACCGGCGTCCCCGGCGGGGCAGGTGCTGTCGGCTGCCAGGCTGGATGCCACACCCGCGTGGGCCACGCGGGGGGGCAAGGTTGTCCGAGGCAGGGTGGCGAGCGCGGCCCAGGAGCGTAGGAGCGCGGCGGTGCGGGCTGACCCAGGCACTGCGTCGCCTCGCGGGGATATGCCTGTGGCAAGGGACGTTTCTGACCCTGGTGATGCGACTGTGCCGGCCCCCGTGGCGCCGGCGCACCAGGTCGGGACGGTACAGAGGGCGGGACTCGCTTGCCAGCCCGGGGATGCAGCGGAAGGGGCGGCGGGTGTGGGCGGGGAAGCCAGGCAGCGGAAGCGCAGCGAGGGTCGGGCCAAGCGGAGGCGTGAGGAGATGGCTGCTGGCCAGGTGCAAGGGAGCGCGCAGGTTGCGCCCTTTCGGCATCGTGCCTGGCACCTGTCCGTTTGCGACTGCTGGCGCTGTGCTTGCAGGGATGCGTGCCGAGGGATGCGGCGGCTCCGGCGGCCGTGGCTGTCCCCGAGGACAGCGGGACGACCGAGGCAGGCGTTTTCGAGGAGCTGCAGTCTGACTCGGACGACTCGGACTACGACCCCGGCTCGACCGGCACCACTCCTCCGCCGGCCAAGCGGCGGCGGTCCACCGCGGGGCCACAGGGGACCCACGGGACGTCGGTGCGGGGCAAGACCGGTAGGGCAAGCAGGCAGGGGGCTGCAGCAACGCTTCGTGGGGGGCGAAGGACAGCTGCGTTTGATCGGAACCCCGCGACTGTGGGCGAGGCAGCCAGGGAGGATCGCCGGGGGGGAGTCGCCCGGGAATCACTTGCGGACGCGTCGATGGGCCGACTGTTTGGTGGAGAGGATGCGGGACAAAGGCGCGCCAGGGCGACCGCTGGTCCAGCCGGTGAGGGCCATACACTGACAGCTTCGGCGACAGAGTTCGCTGATCACTTGCGCTTGCTTGGGGGCCCGCAGCGCCAGTGGGCATCCAACGTGTCCGTGCGTGGTGCCGCAGGAGAGCGCCTGGCCACGCCTTTTTGTGCCACGCCCTTCACCCCCCGCGCGAGAGCGACGTCCGAAGGCCCCGCAGCCGAGGGAGGTCGCAGGCCCAGCGTGGCAGCGCATGGGGAGGCGTCGCGCGCGCCCCCACCCCGGGGCAAGGGCGCTCCCTCGACCGGGACGGGCGCCATGACTGGAGCGCTGCTGGCGGGGACCACCCCGCCGCCCCGGGCCGTCGGCGAGCGGGTCGAGAGTGTGCATGGCCCGCCGGAGGGGCGCGCTGCGTCAGGGCTGGGATCGGCACCCGACACGGACGTGGTGCACGGGCCGCGGGAGCGGGAGGGGGAGGCGTCTTCGAAGGAGGCAGATGATTGGGATGTTTTCACGGTGCGGCGAGGCCGGAGAGGGCGCCTGGAGGCGAGCCCCGCGTCTGGCGGTGGGGCGCCGCGAGGGGTGCCGCGTGCCACGCCTGGGACAGCGGTGGGCGAGGCGGACGGGGCAGGCGACGCTGGCGAGGGCAGGGCGGCGCACGTGCTGCCGTGCACCGGGCGGGCGTCGGTTGCCAGGGGCTGCTCCCCCGTCACGCCCTCGGAGGCCCTTCGGTCGGCGCGTGGCGCGGTCGGCGACCCATTTGACGCCGAGGAGGAGGGCCTCCCCGCCACCCAGGTGTGCGAGTGCAGGGGGGTTTGGGTGGGGATGCTGTCGGCATGCAGCTGTGGCGTCTGGTGCGCATGGGCCGTGAAAAAGCTTCGTTCACGCATCCCGCTGCAGGAGTGCTTTGACGAATCCTACCCCGCCTTCACCCCTCGACATCCCTCGACAGCCCTGGCCAACGCATTTGTTGCTGCGGACCCCATGCCACCCCATCCTCGGCAGGAGGCCTCTGGGGGCCGTCCTCTGCAAGCGACCGCCACACGTGCCGGGACGCTGTCCGGTCCGGCATCCCCATCGGCCGCCCATTCACGCCACGGTGCTGACGCACTTGGGCTGCGGGGAGCCAAGGTGGGCCAGGACGCGAGCACGCATCCACTGGGTGGCGCAGAGACGACGGAGCCCGCGGGGGGGGTCACGGGCGTGGAGGCGGCGGCGGAGGAGCTCGACAGCGGGGGCTTGCTGGAGCGGGCTGCAGGCCGAGCAGGTGAGGGCGCACGACAGGTGGGGCGATTGGGGCCACTGCGGCGACTCGCCGACCCCGACTGCCTTTCGAGGCCACGCAGGGGCGGCGACAACGCGCCAGGCCAGGCAGCGGTTGCGGCCGGGCGACGCGGGGTACCAGGCGGCGGTCGCGCGGGTCGTGCAGGGCCGGCAGAGCGCAGCCGCGGAGAATGACCGACCGGCGCGGGGGAACTGGGCGGGGCCGAGCGAGCGGCTGCAGGCGGCAGCGCCGCGCAACCTGGGCCCGCAGCTGGCGAGCGCGGCGGGAGGCGTGGGGCCTGCGGAAGGCCCCATCCTGTGTCGGGGCATTGCCGTGGACCGCAGCATCGACCTGCCCGACGCCCTCCAGGTTCTCCAGCTGCACTTTGAGGCGCTGCTGGCCTTGCACGCCGTGATGACGGTGAGGAGCGCGCAGGATGCGCCGCTTGAGGCATGGCTTGACCTGCGCTTGGCCCCGCCTGCAGGCGGGGCGCGACTACGACCAATGCCTGCGTCTGCAGACGAGGGGCCGGGAGCGCCACGAAATGTCGGCCCTGGTGAGGCATGTTGAGCAGCACTCAGGGCGCCGCTGCACGGCGCGCCACGTGCAGCATGTGGCGGGAGTGTTCCCGGAGGCCGTGAGCATCCGAGAGGCGACCTACGCGCGTCTGCCTGGGGAAGGAGGCCCTCCCAAAGTGTACGTGGAGGTGAGGGGATATGGGCTGCAAAGGTGTGGAGGTGTGCCGGGGAACATGTGCCCATGCATATTCCCGGTTTCTTTCGACCCCAGGTTCGGGACCCAGCCAGTGCCGTGGGCACACCGCACAGGGCTGCCACGCTGTCGGGGACGGCTCTGGAAACGATGCGGGCGGAGATGCGTGCGCGGCTGGTGCGGCACGTAGCAGAGAGCGTGTTGGGGGGCGCGGGCGAGGTGCAGCTATGCGAGCTGCAAGCGAAGCATCGGTGAGGCGTGGGTGGGCTTTGCAGGGTGGGCAGGGCCATGACGCAGGCACGCCAGGCATGTGTCGCGTTTGTGTCCTCGTGTATTGGCCTGGCGACCTTTTCCTCTGCAGCCATACCAGCCCCCTTCAGGCGTGGCCGGAGTGGGATGACCTCTCCACGGTCGCCGCGCTCCCTGTCGGTGGACCGGCCTTGTCCGCGACGGGGCGCCGGAGCAGCCGCGCGTCGCTGCCCATGGCCCGCCTGGCGACCTCGGACAGTCTGGCAGAGAACGGCCGCCGCTGGAGCTTGCACCTCTCCGTTACGGGGGCCGGCGCACCGGCGACCCCCTCCGCCAGCGCGCCAGCCAGCGACGTCGCTGTAGCGGGAGGGACCGCGCAGACTTCGACTGGCCCGGCGGGTGGCGCGTGGGGGAAGGCTGCGGACCAGGCTGGGGCGGCACGTGGCCTGCTCGACAGAGGCCACGGTGTGGCTGAGGCAGCTGGCGCATGGGAGACGCCTTCGTCGCACAGGCTCCCGGCGCCGCGTCCGTCCACGTCGGGGTGCGAGGGCACGCGTGGGGCGGCGGGTGGCGGCCGCAAGTCCCTGGCGACCGCGGGGATGAGCGAGGGAATGGCAGCAGGGACGCCGCCCACGCGGGTGCACGTCGGACAAGGGTTTGTCGTCAGCCAGGATGCGCTGGAGAAGCTGGAGGTGCGGCAGTTGTTGTGCCTGGGACTGGCGAGGCAAATGCGCCGGCGGGAGCAGACTGAGGCCTGACGGGGCTGGACGCAGGCCGTCGAACGGAACTGGGCGGCGGAGAACGACCCTGCCGAGGTGGTGCGGCGTGAGCGTCGGCGACAGCTAGAGATGGCAGCCAAGTCGCTCGAGTATGTCAAGGCGAGGGGCATGGGGGACAGGCGGGAGGCAGACCGGGTCGCGGCTCGCACTGCAAAAGGCCGCGAGCACTTTGCGACTGCGCGCAGGACCTTTTCTGGGGCAGGGGCCTGCACGCGATGAGGAGGTCCGAGGTGGAGAGCGTGGTGCTCGCACAGCACGGTCACCGGGCGGCCATCTCGGCCGAGGACAGCCGCCGGCAGGTGCCCTGCTTAATGTCCGAAGCAGAGCGGCGGCTGGGCTGTGCGGCTTGCGTCCTGGCATCCACGCTGAGACTGCCTGCACGCGCAGGTGGACTTGCTCGTCGAGGCTCTGCCGAGGGTGCTGCGCGTGGAGCAGAGCGGCAAGCTTGGTGACGCGGTCCTGCGCATCAACAAGAGGGCGTTTTACGAGCTCGACGCGCGCGCGGCACTGGACGCATGGGTCCGCGACCAGCTGCAGCAGACGCGCGCGGTGTGAGCAGTGCCCGGTCATAGGGACTTTTTTGTGAAAGTGCGCTGAGCAGAGACGCAGGGGCGGCATGACCAGCGGCTCCTTCAGCTGCAGAACGCCGCCAGGCGGCCTGACGGCGGTTACACTTTGACCTAGGTCATTGACCGCCCAGTGCCAAGACACGCCCTGGCGCGTCGCAACCGGGCACATAGGCGTATGATTGACGCCGCTAACATGGACATATGAGACACAGAGACTGGAGGGCCGCAGCTTCCCCATAACTCCTGCGCCCTCCCCTCACGCCTGAGTACACGCCCAGGCTCGACGGCGCCGCAGCTGCTTTACACTTCTCAACATGGACACCGGCCTTCTCCTGCTGGGCGCGTGCGCCTCCCACGAGGCGGCTGCTCCTCCGGCAGCGGTTTGCAGTCATCCTCCTGTCCCGGAGGCGGATGCCCTGCCTCTGTCGTTCCCAGAGATCGAATTTGTAACGAAGATGGGCTCCGGGACCTACGGATGCGTCTGGTGAGCGGGCGGAGCCGGGCTTGCCTTCTTCTCTGCGTAACTGCGAGAGCTGGCCCCTCCCCGCATTTATATAGTTCATATTGCGACTGCTGATCGCACCGCGCGGCCGATCGCCGCGTTAGGCGCAAACGCCGATGACACCTTGCACACTCTTCTTCTCGCCTGCAGGCATGCGCGGGACCGTGCAACGGGGGACAGCGTCGCGATCAAAGTTTGCAAGCGTCGAATCCACAAGACGGATGTCAGCGACAACATCCACGCCGAGTTCGCGACGCAGTGCGCAGTCACACACCCGCACATACTCCGCCCGTTGCGGCTCTTGGAAGGGCCGCACGAGCTGGCGCTGGTGATGCCGCTGGTGCAGAACAGCGACGGTGGGTGCCCTGACATGTCTGCAAGTTGGGCGCGCCTGGACCGGTCGGAGGCGGGGTCGGCGCGCATCGCGGCGCAACTCCTCTCCGCGCTCGCGTCGCTTCACGGCAGTGGCATCGTGCATCGCGACGTCAAGTGTGAGAACGTGCTCGTCGATCAGGTAAGGCCGGGGGCGTGGGAGGGGCCAGCTGGGTCGGGGATTGCGCCAGGACCGCCCCACATGTTGCCTGTGGCGTCCCGCGCAGGGCAACAACGTGCTGCTGGTGGACTTCGGATTCGCCATCGACACCTCGACTCGGCGCCCCTCCTCGGCCGTCGGCACCCTCAGCAGCATGGCACCGGAGCTCCTCCTCGCCCACCCCTCCGAGCTCCCCGTGGGCGCCAAACTGCGCCGGGACGCGTCGCGCACCAGCCGTTCCCCTTACTCGTCGGCCGTGGACGTGTGGGCTTTCGGCGTGCTCATGAGCGAGTACATGACGGGCCGGTCCCCTCTGATGCACGTCCGGACCCCTGAGGCAGCCGTGGACGCCCTGGCTGCGGGGCCCGAGGTCATCCTTCCGGAGGACTTCTCCGCCGATGCCGTGGACTTCCTCTCGTCCTGCTTCGAGCTCGACCCGTGCATGCGACTGACAGGTGAGACGCGAGCCGTGCGCACGCCCCTCGGCACCGCACCGCCTGCCTTGATGGCACGTGACCCCTGAGAGCCCGACTGAGAACCCGCCCCTCGCAGCGTGGGAGCTCTTCTACCACCCCTGGATCCGCGCTCACGTGGACCCGCCGACGTGGCATGAGCTCCACCCGAGCAACTTCGTGCATCGGGCGAACAGGGGCGGCGTACTGCATGCCGAAAGCGCCGCGAGCTTCGCGCAGGACGTCGGGTCCCTCCCCGTAGAGGGCAAGCAGGATTCGACGCTGACCGAGGGGTGAGGAGTCGGGCGTAGTGGCCACCAGCGCTCGTGGGCGGTTGCAGAGACACTCTAATGACGTGGCGGCACCTGTGCTCGCAGCCGGACCATGCGCAACAGCAGGATGAGCGCGTTCTGGGGGACCCTCCTGCACCGGAGTTCCCGGCACGGGTCGACCCCCAAGGCCGCTTCGCAGAGGATGCTCCCGGCTGCCCCAAGGCGCTCGCAGCACGCATCCGACGACCGGGCCGCGCACCGCAAGGCGTGGGGCCCCGGGCGCGCGCGTGTGCACCCAGAGGCGGCACCGGCAGGGGGCGCTCCGTTCAGTGGTGAGAGAAGGAGGAGCGGGCGATGGCTCTTTGCGGCAAGGATTCCTCCCTGAGAGTCTCAGGAGTGCTAACCCAGCAAGGCGCGCATGTGCTCATGGCCACCGCGTCTCGCCCGCAGAGGTGGCTCAGGGAGCTGGGCCGCAGCGACCCCTGCGCTCGCTGGCCTCCTTCTGGACGTCGTGCCTCGCCAGTCGTAGCTCAGGTCTTCCCATTCTGCCCGCGTGACCGCCCAGCGCGTCTTTTGTCCTGGGCGCAAACTACCAGGGCAAGGGTAGATCTCCCTTTCAGCGCCCCTTTCATCGCCGTCCGCTCGCACCTACTCGGTACCATTCATATGCAGTCCGAGTGGACACCCCTTTCAGCACAGGTGTGCATTAGAATCCCCTCCATCCTGCGCAGGACTGATCCGCATCCGGTCTATCCTTTGCCCATCCCCTCATCCTGACCTTCTAGCCATCTCCTTAGCTTAGCGCCTCATTGCCTCCGGTAGAGCACCTAGCGTTGCCCCTTTTGCCGTTGGTCTTGGTTCAGACCGCGCTCTTTCCCACGGACACCTCGGCCGCTTCACTCCCGCTGGGTGTCAACTCCCTCCCTTGTTCCGTGGCCGGGCTCGTATTTGTCCTGAGGCCGTGCCTGCCTCCTGCTGACTCGCGTCAGTGTTTTGGACTGCTGAATGCCTGGGCTGCCACCACCGCCTATATATGGCAGCCCTGACATGACATCCCCGTTCGCCGGTTCCGGCCCTCGCATGCGTTTCCTGGATGGCTGGGGTTTCCGCCGCAGCCTGCCTCGATGCTGGTTGGCATGTTTCACGAGAGGCTCCGCCTCGTGGCCCGTATCACAGCCGGGAGTCGTGGTCCCTCGCTGGGCATGTCCGGTTGGCTTGAACCGGAATGACTACAACGCGTGCCCTTCAACTGCTGAGAGCGCGCTAGACGCGGCAGCGAGCGGCGGCGGGCGTGGCAGGCAGAAGCTGCAACGTGACAGTTCAGGGTGCGTGAGGTGCAGGCAGGTGAAATGCGCGCAGCGCAAGACGGGGAGGTCTAGAAAAGGTCCGCTGAAAAGGTTCGCTTACAGGCAGCGGCGAGCTGCCCTGGGCGCCCTGGGCGCGTTGCTTCCCATGCTCAGTGGGCTGCCACCTCGCGCCCCCCGAAGTGTGCGCCACTGCGGGTGTGCATGCCCTCCTCCAGGCCCTCCATGTCCTCCTCCTCCTCGTCCTCGTCCTCCTCCTCCGGCTCGTACTCGTAGTCCTCCTGCTCGATCCGCAGCTCCTCGTCCACCAGCCGCGTGTCCTCGTCGCGCCGCGTGCGAGCACCGGTCAACGCCCGAGCACCCGAGGAGCCCCGGCCGCCCCGGGCAAGCCCACCCTTTCGCTGGCCCTGCTGCACGCGGCGGTAGGTCTCCTGCGCGCGCTCCAGCTCCTCCTGCGGCACGTCGCCCACGTCCTCGCCCTCCGCCGCGTCCCGGCCCAGGTGGGCGCGGCGCTGGGTCGTCAGGCCGCCCTTCCGCCCGGCCTGGCGGAAGACCTCCATGCGCTCGGGCGGGATGCGGCCCTGCGACTGGCTGCTGAGCTCCGCACCCCTCTTGCCAGCTAGGCGCAGCCGCTCATAGGTGTCGGCGGCCTGTCCGCCTGCGCCCGCGCGCACGGCATGCGCGAGCTCCTGCACGCGGTGGCCGCCCTTGCGCCCAGCCTGGCGGAAGACCTCCATGCGCTCGGGCGGGATGCGGCCCTGCGACTGGCTGCTGCGCGCCGCGCCCTTCTTGCCGGCCTGGCGTAGCCGCTCGTAGGTGTCGGCGGCCTGCCCGCCTGCGCCCGCGCGCCCGGCATGCGCGAGCTCCTGCACGCGGTGGCCGCCCTTGCGCCCAGCCTGGCGGAAGACCTCCATGCGCTCGGCCGGGATGCGGCCCTGCGACTGGCTGCTGCGCGCCGCGCCCTTCTTGCCGGCCAGGTGCAGTTTCTCGTGCGTGGTGCGCCCCCGCTGAGGCTCCTCGTACGCCTCCTCCCCGAGCTCCTCCTCGTCCCCAGGCTCCCCCTCCTCCTCGTCCTCGTAGGCCCCCTCCTCGCCGAACTCCTCCCCCCCGCGCATCCTCTTGTGCCGCTCCGCCTCGCGACGCTCAGCCGCCTGGCGCTTGCGCGTCGCGGCGCCCTTGCGGCCTGCCGCCCGCAGCTGCTCCCGCCGCTCCGGGGTCACGGCACCACGCGACTGGCTGCTGCGCGCAGCGCCCTTCTTGCCAGCGGCATGCAGGCGCGGGTCCGTGCCCCGGAAGCGCGGGTGCGTCGCGTACTCCTCCCCCTCGTCGGGGTGCTCCGTCTCCTCCGTGAGCATCGCGTCCTCCGACAGCTTGCGGGGGGCCGCACGGCGCCTGGAGCGGCCGCCTGCGCGCGGGGCGAGGGCGCGGGATGCCCAGTCACACCTCCCACGAAGATGAGCAGCGCAACTGGTTCAGTGCAGGGGCAGAGGCGCGAGGCGAAATGCCCGTGCCATGCACCGTCTCACCTGCGTGCTGGTGGGGCGGCACGAAGACGAGGGTGCTCTCGTCTGACAGGTCCGGGTCGAACTCGAACGTGCCCTCCCGGAAGAAGCCAGAGAGATCGTCGTACGTCTCGCACTGCATCACGTCAGGGCCGTGGGTGCCAGAGGTTGACGAGATGGCGACCCAACAGCACAGCCAAGCAGGGAGGGGTGGCACATGTAAGTCAGGCTGCCCCACAGCGGGGCCAGCACGGTGGAAACCGCAAACGGACGCTGCAAACGCGGGGATCGCAAAGCCGCCCCCGCAGGCAGGCAAGCAGGTGGTGCCGCCCCGAGGGTCCTCGCCTGGTTCTCAATGGCGAAGCGCGCGAGCTCGCCCTTGTAGAGCTGCTGCTGGCCAAGGGAGCCCGGGAAGTCCATGTCCACGACTGCGCGAGGGCAGCACAAGAGAGCAGCGTCGCGGCGCAGCGAAGCCAAACGGCAAACCTGCACTTGCGTCCCGGGCAAGCCGCGGCCGCCGCCCGCCAGGCCCACCTGGGAAGCGCAGGGCCTCCATATCGAGGGCCTCCGTGTCGCGCTCTTCCAGGCAGTTGACGATGAACTGCGAGTCCGGGTCGTGGGCCTCCAGCATCTCGTTCATCTCCTGGGCAATGGCCTGGCCCCAGAACTGGGGAAGGCTCTCGCCAGCCGGGCCCGAGACCTGCGCGGGGCGGAGGCGCGTGCGAGGAGATCGTGCGAGGAGCGCACGCGTCGACGGGCTCTGAGGTCCATGTCCCAGGCCTCGAGCTCGCCTTCATGTCCATCGTCAGCTTGTGGCGCTTGGCGGTGTCGAGCGGGCGGAGCAGCCCGTACATGCCAGACATGATGCACAGGTGGTCCTGGGCCCACTCGATGTCCTCCATGTCCAGCTCGTCGGCCCTGCGGGCGCCAGAGCGGGCGTGAGGCTGGCAGCAAGGTCTGTGCCTGTCGATGTCACTCACCCCGTCCCCGCAGGCCTCACCGCAGGCCCCGGTAGGCCTTGTTGGCCTTCATGCCGTCGCCCGAGAAGAGGTGGATGGCGGGGACGTGCGGAGCCTTGTCAAAACCGCTCTGGTAGTACTCGAACTCAGTTTGGCTCTCTCGGGGGCCGAGGCGCATCGCCTCTCCCAGCTCGTCGGTCGACTTTGATTTGAGCAGCGACAGCAGCTCCATGGCGCGGTCTTCTGCGCTCGCAGAGGGTGCGGCCGACCGGCCGACGGTTAAAATGCTGCCGGTCGCGGTCGTCCCCAGACCGACCCCCACGCGCGCGCGCAGCTGACCCACCGAATATGGGATCCGTCCAAGCATCGGGGGAGATCTCCGAGGGCGACGACTCGTCGGTCGCCCACGACTGGCCCAAAAGAATCAGCATCTTGGCGACGTGGACTCGAATAGCCCAAAAGTTGAATCAGAGACGTCGACGAGTCGGTCGCGCGTGAATGCGGCCGGCACCACCTGCCAGACACTGCCTGAGTCAAGAAAGCCACCCCCAGCACCCCACCTCCACCCCGGACCAAGCACCAGGAACCCCCAGCAAGCTCTCGACGCCAGGGGTCCTTGCCATGTGCAACGTTGTACAAGGGCGCCTGGGAGCAAGGGGTGAGGGTGCGCGAGAGGATGGGACAGCGGGGCGCATGGGGCAGCGTCAGAGCAGCAAAGGGTGCCCCCTTGCATAGATGTGCAGCCTCACCCATCAACCCACTCAGTCAGCACCGGCAGCCCGGGCGCTATCCCCCCGCCGGCCGGCGCGCCGAGTCGCGCCCACCGCCCCACCCTGCCTACCCCCCAAGAGCGTGTTGGCACCGTCACTGCCCTGAAATGTCGGCCCTCTCACAGGAAGAGGGGGCGCGGGGACGGCACCGCGGGCGGCTGCAGCAAAGGCGCTGGCTGGGGAAAGGCCAAGACTCGATGCTGGGCTGCGGCCAGCAGTGCCGAGGTGTCGAGGCGCGCGGGGGGTGCGACGTGGGTGCAACAGGGGACAGCGTTGCCCATCAATGCATTGTCCACTGCCACATCCGCCCCCACCGCAGCCACCACAGCCCCACCCTTCCCCACCGCAGCCCCCACTGCCCCATCCGCCAACCCCGTTCGTCTCCGTTTCGTGCCCCAACAAAGCCTGCCCTCCCCCTCCCCACCCTCACCCACCTCCCCATCCTGCCCCACCGCCCTCTCTGCAGGAAAAGAGGCACAAACGGGATCAGCATTCAGACAGCTGAGCAATAAAAACGCGGGTTTCGTGCTTGGGTAGCAGGCATGGGGTGCGGGTGCATGGGTGTGCCAATCACCTCTATTGGCTTGCCCGCGTCCCCCGCGCTGCTCCTTTGGCCGCCCCGGGTGCCATACGTGGCCCCGGGGGGGGTCGGCGCTGGGTGGCACGGTGGAGACAGCCACACCACCTTTGCCAACGGCCGAGGTGAGGTCCCTGGTGCCACTGAAGGGAGAGGAGGGAAGGTACGTGTATAGCGTGAAGGAGACGGGTCGCTGTCAAGAGACATAAAACGAGAAAGGGAAAGGAGTTTGTCCTGAGTTCATTGGTGAGGCTACGCGCCACTGCCATCGCCATTCGAACCCACTCTTCAAGCCTCGTACCACGTGCGGTCCGCCGGTTGCAGCACCCAGATGCGGCGCTGTATCAAGTCCACAGGGAGGTCGCGCTTCCTGAGAGCAAGACATTTGTCTGAATGAGAGGTAGCAGCGAAGCCAGCCATCAGCTGGCAGCTTACGGCGGCATCGATGGCAAAGCACGCCACGGGTGGCATGGCATTGGAGGGGTGCCTGCACTCCGCCAAGTAACAGCCACTACCATCCCCGCCAACCACAAATCCTCGCCCCTCACCGCAGCCGCCTGAGGCCCGCGGGCATCCCCGCACCGCCATCCGGCCCCGTCCCCACCGCAGCCCCTGCCCCATCCTCCACCCCCAGGTTGGGGCGCGGGGACGGCGCCGCGGGGGACCGCAGCAGCGATGCGGGCCGGGAGAAGGCCGAGGGTTGCTGCTGCAACGCGGCCATGCGTTGCAGCAACGCCGAGGTGACGGGATGCGCGGGGGGCATGTCGAGGGTGCCCCAAGACACAGCGTTGCCCATCCATGTGTTGCCCACAGCCCCATCCGCCCCCGTCCCCACTGCGGCCCCCGCTGCCCCATGCTGCCCCTCCCCATCCCCCTCTCCCTCCACACCCTCCCCATCCTGCAACAGCACGCTACCCCTATCCACCCACGGCACGCTCCCCTCCCACAGCATGTCATAATCATCCTCTCCATCACGCCAGTTGACGCTCCTCTCCATCACCATATCTTCATCCATGTCCCTCACCTGCCCCGGCCAGCTCTTCCCCAACAGCATATCACCATCCGGCTCCCCGTCACGCAACAACATGTGGTCCCACATCCCCCCACCCCCTCCTCATCCTCCCCTAGCGGTACCACCTCCTTCAGCCTGGCCTCCTGCATCGCCAGCTGTTGCTGCAGCTCCTGCAATCGTGCACAATTTACCGGCAAAGTGACCCCCCGCAGAGCCATGCTCGCCGCGCCGACGCACAAGCAGCGATTGTCCCAAATGGCGCCGCGCGGCGCGCCAAAGAGAGCTTGGCCCCACCTGCACGTGGAGTCGAAGCTCCTTATTCTCTGCGTCAAGGGCCTTGATTTGCTTTATCCGACGGTAGCACTGCCGACCGTTCTTTGCGTGCCGCTGCAGATCCCTCTTGGTCGGCCCCTCGCGCCTGCATCGTCCCAGCCCGACTGTCCCATCCGTCGCCCTCTCCCCGACCTTCACCCCCACCCTCCGCTCATCCCCTTCCCTACCCAGCGTGCCCAGGCCCAGGTCCTCCATAAGCCGTGCCCCGACATTGTCCTCCATCGACAACAACCGGACACCGTTGCGGAACCCACCGCCGAACCCATGCCCCGTCAGCTGCACGTCCGTGTGGCAGTAGTACAGCAGCGCCGTGTAGAAGTGGCGCATATATTGGCAGACGTGGAGCATCACGTCGTAGGTGGGGCAAAGTGGCAAGAGGAACGTCACGATGGCATGCCGAATGCGGTCGAATGCCACGTTGACGGCGGCGAGAGCATCCCCCAAGGAGCACTTGCCGAACACATAGTGCCGGTCCCCCTTAAGCTTGGCATGGCAGCGAACAACGATCAGACGCGCTGCCTCCGTGAGGTGGTACACGCCTTCGTCACCAGTCTTGCTCTTCCGAAGCACAAATGTAGCCTCATTCGGCCTCTCCATGAAACAGAAATAGTTTCCGTCCTCCCCTTCATCAGGCTCACCCTTGTAGTACCTGGCCCGGTCCAACTCGTGAGCAAGGACCGGCAGGACCATGTGGGTAACCAGTATGGCCTAGACGAGGGGGGAGGTGCCGTGCTTGTGGAGGATGTCGCGTAGATCCTCGAAGACCTTGATGTCTGTGAAAGGCGGACTCCTTGGGATAGCTGTAATAAGCTGGTTCTGGAGCTGCGTGTTTCCGTGAGCCTCAACGCACAGAGTGTGGAAGAGGCCCGCAGCCGCGCCAAAGAATCTGACTTTCTGCCCGGGCAGAACTCCCCCGTTGCTCTGCAATCAAGGACACAAAGGTAAGCATGTCAGGACGCGCTGGCCCAGCGCTGAACACGTCGGGTGGATGGGTGGAAGGGTTGGGACATGGACAGGGGTGTGAAGTGGCGGCGCAAGGGCGACAGATTATCATCAGTAACGACATAACGAGGGGCAGAAATTACTGCTCAGTACGGGTATTGCCAAGCATGAATATGCAGGGTGCCCACAGATTATCAAGCGAGGTCAAATACCATGCCATAGTGACATGGCATGGCCGTGCACTTGCCTCCCATACGTCGATCATGTTGTTGGCGTTGGTGAGATGCGTTCTTTCGGGGGTCCTGACCTGCTTCCCGTCGGGGTCCCAGAAGCGCTCGCAGTGGGGGTTCTGAAGATCAAAACAAAGATCCCCAGGTTCATCTGGCACGTACTCGGGGTCACTCTCGTCGTCGCCCCCCAAGATCCCGCCTTGGCCATCAAAAATCCCGTATTCATTCCCGTATATGCAGTCGTCGTCCCCAAAGATCTCGCCGTCAAGAGTCAGCTCATTCTGCGAAGACCAACTCGAGGATACAGGTAGAGCTCGGAGGCACCTCGAGTCATGTGCTAGATTTGCTTGATTTTCAAGGATAATAGAACAATTATAGAGATATTAAATAATAGGAAATAGGGTGCGATGTTTGGTTTTGAAGCTATAAAGCTGGCTTTTTTCATCACAAAATTGTAGAACCTACATAGTCACCTATTATTGCAAATCCCAAAAATATTACAATTTTCTGCTTATTACCGTCATCGCTTACCTCCCGTGCCCCAAACATTGCAGGCAACAGTCCACAAGTTATATGCAATGCAGCGTCACAGCCCATACCGCCCATCCCCACATTTAGCTCGGCCTGCTTCCCACAGCACAATACCGCCTTACCTTCCTCCGGCGAACGGAAGTCGGGTGGAAGACGTCGAACACCGCATTCTCCATGAACCTGCTTTTCTCCTGCTCGATGGCCATCTTGCCCAACCCCACCTCCTTCAGCGACCGCTCCCGCTCCGCCCAACATGGGCGTCATACTACCGAGCCAAGAGCATGAGCCTAGCGAAGCAACACCGGCATGCATCCCCAACGGCCCAGCCCCCCGCAGCTCCGGGCAGGCCCTTGAGAACACGTTGGCAAACGCGGCACTCACCTCCGCTTGCTGATCCCCGCCCGCCTCCCCCACAACCAGCACTGTGTGGGATGAGAGTAGGAGGCCTACTCTCAGGGGATGGTGGTTGTCGCACACCAAGGTCGGTCAGGTTATGACGCTGTGCCACACCACGCCGCGCCGCACCCAGCCCGACATGGCACTCACCCTTGTTAAACAGGCGAATGCCGTCATCTGCTGCGTCCTCGGTGGAATACAAACCCAAATAGATCCGCCGACTTGCCACACTGCACACAGTCAGCATCAGGAGCAAGTTGGGGTTATAGACGCTCCTCCTCACGCGCCCGCGTGCACGGTAGATGGCTGCCGCGCTGTGCTGGCACCCCGTTTTCTAGGAACATGCCACACTTGAAGCCCAACTTGCCGCCTCTCCAAAAGCCAACCCTCACTTGTCCCGTCCCCACAGTTGCCCCCTCTCTGGATTCTGTGCTTCGCGCTTGAAAGACAGGTTGTGGCGGGCGCCAGCGGCCTGCATGCTCATTAGGGCGTGGAGTGAGGGTCATCAGGGCGAAGTTGCAAAGTCGCCCGCCAGGTACCCCCACACGGAAGACATCGCGCCATGACAGCGACCGTGCCCCTCGCGTGACGCACAACGCAATCCCACCGCTCCCATCTAACCAACTGAACCACCCCCGCGTCACCTTGTCGGGGAGGGTGGACTCGGAGAAGCCAGGACCATCGCCCAGCGCAGGGAATTCCAGCCCGCTGCCAAACCCGTTAAGGCCAGCTCCAGCGCCAAACCCGCCTCCGCCGGCCGCAGGGTCCAGCGCTGGGGAGCGCGGCTCAGCGACAAATCCGGCCGAGCCACTAGAGCGCACAGAGCCTGGCCGCGAGAAGCAGGCAGCCTCCGCGCTGGCGGCCAGCGAATGTTCATCGTTCAATATTAGCATCTTGGCGAGGTTCCAGCCTCGAGGTGGCCAGCGGGCACTACCAGGTGCCGTAGAGTTGAATGAGCGGCGCCGAGGAGGCTGTGCGTGCATGCTGCGCCGGCAAGGCCAGCCGCCAGACACTGCCTGACTGAGGTTTCGAGGGCAGGAGCATTCAACGGGGACTCACGGGCCCGGATTGTCGGCGAGGCGTATCTCCAGCGACCGGACATCCGCCACAGCGCGCGGGTCGCAGCCCGAGCCCCCCCTGCACGGCCGGGCGGCACGCACCGTCCCAAGGCGCTCGTAGAGGTCGCACTTGTACCCCACGCACACGCGGGCGAGGCTCTCCTTGTCCAGGCAGGCGAGGAGCATGCTCGTGCTGCCGTACAGCTCGCTCGAGAAGCAGTAGGGCGCCCACGCGGGGTCGTCCTCGCCGACCTCCCCGACCATCTGCGGCCGTAGGGGCCGGCGGTGTCCGTGGGCGCGGAGGAAGGGCGCGGATGTGAGAGCGCGCGGACGCTGCGCTATCGCGAGCCTCACCCGGTTGAAGTCGGCAACGACGTCCTGCCCGGCGTTGAGGAGGAGGAGGGCCTCCGCCAGGCCGCGCTTGACCCCCGCCGCGTCGCCCTCGCCCACGCTGCGACCGTCGCGGAACATGGGCGTGAATGCCAGGTCCCGCCACCGCGACGGACGCAGCACGCTCTCCGCCATCCCCACGAGCTCCCCCGGGCAGCCCCCGAGACGGCTCAGCCAGTCCGCCACACCTGCGGGTGCGCTGGGGTGGAGGAGTCCGGGAAGCGGGCGAGCGGCATCAGATGAAACTCGGCATGGCACATGCCTAACCCTGGCAGTGACGGGGGCTGGCGGGTTGTGCGCTCCGCTCTTCAACACGGCACCGTGCGAGCAGCGCTGGCGTACGCGGCTGCGAAACGGGGGAGCTGCTCAAACGCTCGAAAAGGAAAGGCAGTATTAGAGAGACGGTCCGGTCTGCAAGTGCGGGGACATGAGAAACACATCACATGCTCTGCCTGCCAAGGCACTACATGTTGGAAGATGGTGGCCATGCACATGTCAGCGACCTGCGTTCTGCGCAGCAGACGCCCTAAAGAGTGGGTAAGAGGGGGACCTTGGCGCGCGCATGACAGATTTGCACGCGATCGAGGACACGTGACATGCCTGAGCGCATGCTGATTGCACCCCACACGTGATCCGAGGGCCAACGCCAAGCGGGAGCGAGTCCAAGTAGGTCACGCATCAGATGGAGGGGAGGTGGCGAGACTAGCGCCCGTGCATTGAGCGTAGGAGATGCGCGCTGTCATTGCCTCCCTCCGCTGGTAAAATGGCGCGGTGAGGCCGTCAAGGGGACGACCGGAGCGGCCTTGGGGCGGAACGCATGCGTTGGGCGGCCCGTCCGGCGCCGGCGCAGCACGCCGCCGCATCACAGGACGCAGGCCATGGCCATGAGGGCATGCGTCGAGGGGCTGGGTGACATGGCCGGGCCCCCCCTGTCCACCGACATCCGGTGCGACGTCACGACGGGGGGCCCGGCGCCCAGCTCGCAGCGCATCTTGAAGGCGTCCAGCTGGTGCTGCCTGCCCTCGA
The DNA here is from genome assembly GCA_958009085.1 of Protoeuglena noctilucae. Lineage (NCBI taxonomy): Eukaryota > Viridiplantae > Chlorophyta > Pedinophyceae > Marsupiomonadales > Marsupiomonadaceae > Protoeuglena > Protoeuglena noctilucae. Next base: position 921,653 of record OY253668.1, on the reverse strand, counting down.
CCACATAGCGGTGGCCCGGCGCGTCCCCGTCCGCCTTGGGCGACGCGGCTTTGGACGCATGCCCCGAGTCGGTGCTGCTGCGGCCCTTGCTGAACAGCGCGTGGAGGTGGAAGCGGCGCCGGCTGCGCCCGCCCGCCTGCCCCGACCCCGAGCTGCTGGCGCCGTCGCTGCCCGACGCCGAGGCCCGCGGGGCCACGTGGCCCGCCTCCTGGCCCGCTGTCAGGTGCGCCGCCGCGCCGTTGTCCGTCGTGCCCATGTAGCCCGTCACGAGGGGGACGAGGCCGAAGAGGTTGAGCAGCGTGGCGGGGGAGCCACCCGGCCCCACCCGGTGGTCGTCCGGGTGCGGATCGTCGGCCTGGCGCACCGCGTCCGTGCCGATATTCCCGGTGCCGCGGTTGCTGCGGATAGCGGCGAACGGACGGTGGGCGGCTGTCCAGGGCGACGCGTTTCACCGCCCGGTTCGCCCCAGTCACGCAGCTCCTCAGCCACTCGCCTGTACAGATCCTTGCGGGCCGCGTGGTGCTCCCCGTTCTTGCGGTCCTGAAGCGCCAAAAGGGCCGCCGGGGACAGCGCGTCCTTGAGCATGTGGGGCGTGGGCAGCCACCGCGACATGGCCCCGTGGCCCTCTTGCAGCCACCGATGCCGGAGCACCTCCTGGGGCCACGGGAGGCGGAAAGGCGGTGAGAAACCAGCAGGGCCTCGCTGCCGAACGAACCAATGGAACGCCCGGCCTTGGCGAGCCCTGAGACGCGTCGCTGCGCGGGTCACCTTGGCCGTAAGCCGGTCAGCGGGGTTCTTAACGAGCAAAGCCTTGATGAGGTCCTTGGCGCTCTCCGAGACGCCCTCGAACAGCTGCGGGGCCAGGCAGACCTTGGCGCGCTTGATGTTCTCCTTGCGCGCCTCCTCCGTGGCACCCCCGAAGGGCTTCCGCCCGCTGAGGAGGATGTACAGGATGCAGCCCAGGGACCACATGTCCACCGCCTGGGAGTACCGGCGCCGGGACACGATCTCGGGCGCCATATAGGACAGGGTGCCGCAGGGCGTGTCGCCCGTCCACGCTGCCGACGTGTCGAGGCGCGCGAGGTCGAAGTCGACGATCTTCAGGACCTCCTCCCCCGTCTCCGGGTCGTGCGCGAACATGAGGTTCTCCGGCTTGAGGTCCCGGTGCGCGATGGAGAGGCTGTGGAGGTGCGCCACGCCCTCCACCACCTGGCGGAAGACGCTGCGGGCCTCGGCCTCGCTCAGGTGGTCCCTCTGCACGATGCGCGTGAAGAGCTCCCCGCCGTCCATGAGCTCGGTGACGAGGTGGAGGCCCCCCTGGGGGTCGTAGAAGAAGTCCAGGGCCTTGGGGATGGCGGGGTGCGGGTAGCGGTTGCACAGCTCCAGCATCTTGACCTCATTGTGGAGCGCCTTGAGGGCGTCGAAGCTGGACGGGTCGAGGCGCGTCTTGATCGCCACGCGCCTGCCCGTGATCTGCGGTGGCAGGAGCAGTCGTGTGGGTCCAGCGCCGCAACTCGCACGCAAGCGGCTTGAAAGCGTCCCACGCCGCTGACGCCGGCGTTGCGCGAGGCCGGACGTACCTTGCACGTGGCCTCAAAGACGCGGCAGGTGGCGCCCTCCCCCAGGGCGTTGCCCAGCGTGTAGAAGTCGGCGATGCGGCGGGTGAGGCCCCCGACGTGCATCAGGGCCACGAGCCACTCGTCGCGCTCGTGAGGCGGGCACCGGAACGACACCCGCTTGGAAACGCCCTCGCGGATGACAAACGACCCGGGCCCTCCCGGCCTGCGGCACGAGGGGATCCAACGGGTCACTTCAGCGGCGATGGCCGGGTCACTTCAGTGGCGAAGGCCGGAGGCGCGGGACTTCCGTCACCGTGGCATCTCTGCCCAGCAAGTCTCACTTGATGTATGCGCCCGAAAGCTGGACGACGGCCTCCGCCTGCACCTCGTGCGGGTCCGCTCCGAGGGGGAACAGCTGCAAGTCCCCCCCCTTCAGCACGACAAGCTGCTCCCGGTAGAAGCCCAGCAAGCCGCGGCGGACACGGCATATGCCTGCGGGAATTCAAGAAAGGGACTTCTCAGTCGCCGTTTGCTTCCTGCATCAGCTCAGCCGTCACCAATCGAAACGACAGCCAAACAAATTGCCGCAGGACCCCAGACCCGTGGCGCGTGCAGCGCAGGTAGCGCGGCAGCCCAGCTTGTGCCCAGCACCGGGGCCCTTTGCGTCCTCACCTGTGGTGCGCGGCCGGACGTCCGCTACATGGGTGCTCTGGCAGTCATGGTCGGATCCGCTCGGCTCGGGAGGGCCCTCGGACCTCGCAGGACCCATGGCCGGCCAGGCAAGGTCTCCCCGCCCGTGCGGGCCCTGCACGCGCTCCCCCTGCCCGTCCCGAGGGCCTAGCGCGTGCTCGCGCCCCGGAAGCCCGATGCGGATCGAGGTGAGGCTTTCGTGCCAGCGGAGAGCCGAGGGCGTCGGCGCGAAGGTGACAAACGCTCTGGACAGGCTGGCACTGCCGTGGCGCGTCGCGAGACAGCACAACCAGCCGACAGAGATCGATCCGATAAAAGCGATGAAATTATCCTCGACAGCGTCGGCGCTGCGCCCCCGAAAAGACGCAGCGTCCTCTGGGCGCCGTTTCGAGCACTCCGGAGGCCGCGGCGAGGCGCTGGCTGGCGCCTGTGCACGCTCAAAGTGTCGCAGCAAAGCGCGTGCCACCACGGAAAACGGGTGGGGGAGGAGGTGTCGCGAAACGTCAGTGTCAGCGCGGTCGTGGGGGCACTGAAAACGGCGTGGTGCCTGGCGCCTCTGCCACAAACCGCGCTGAGTGGCCCCTGGTGGCCAGACGGCGGCCAGATTCGTCTCACCTGGCAGATGTGACGTGCCCATGATGCCGACCACGACGTCACTGGACGCTTCCTCCGCGGCCTTGGCCAGGGCGGCTGCGACGCGAGCGAGGGGGGCATGGGCTAGGCGGGGGCGCGTTGCCCAGTGGCTGCAGCGCGCAGCTGCTCAGACTCGCCGGCGAGGCAGAGGTCCCTCTCGTCGAGCAGCACCCGCTCGGCAGGCCCGTGCGCCTGCTTGGCCCACGTGTCCTTCGTCAGCGTCTCCAGGTAGTTGTGGGCGCTCTGCCGAGCAAACGCCTCGTCCAGGTCCTCGACCGTGCACTCGGACAGGAGCCTCCGATATGTCTCGTCCTTCGGACGGTCGCCGAACACGAGCGTCGCCCCGACAGCGATGCCCATCACGGCCCCGAGCTGCTCTGCGCGCGCGGCGAGCTCGCGGGTGGTGCCCGCATGGGGCAGCGAGTGAGTGTCCGCGTTCGCAGAAGGGGGGGCAGCGGCCGCCTCTTAGGTGGTCGCTGCGCACACCTGAGAGCATCTGATCCGCCAGCACACCGACCGCGGCTGCGTTTCCCATGTCCTCCCTGCACGGAAGGCAGCGCTGTCGTTTTCCTTGCTTTGGCGGGACAGCCCAAGCCCTGGTTGGTCACGCCGCTCCTCCGCCTCCGCCCAGGCATGCCATGGCCGACCACTACGTCGGGCCGGGTTGTCGTCGCTGGGCGGCTCGCCTAGCCCGTGCATGCCTCACCGGATACGAAGCCCCAAACTCGCGATGGACTGGACCCAGTAGTCGCCCTGCGCCACCTCCGGGTCTGTGAGGCTGTTGACTTGAAGGCGGCCGCACCACGCGGACCCGTGGTTGTGCCCTATGCTCGTCTCCATGACAACGTGGCTGGGGGTGTGCTCCCGGATGAAGTCGGCAATGTCCGTGCCACGGGAGCGATGGTCGACGCCAAACACTACGACCCTCTTGCCGCACGCCTGCGCCTCCACTTTGCCGTCCGGGGGCAGACGTGCCCGTCCCGTCTCATCTTCCGGTGCGGAAGGGGAATTGGCAATTTTCGCGTGATGCAAACGATGTGATGGATGGCATGGCATTCGGGCGCAGAGATGCACGCGTGGGGGGCGCAGGAGAGAAGCAGGCAGGATCCCACCTCCAAGGGCATTTGTACCGAAGGCCCCGCAAGTTCACGTAGTGGGCTCACCAATGATGCCATCGCCACTGCTGACGGCGCCAGCCGGCGCCGCAGAGACGGCCGCCCGGGTGTGCTGGGCAGCGTAGGGCCTCCTCGGCCCCCACCCTCTCGAAACGCCGGGTCGGGGCTGCCTTCTCGCGCCGCAACGTATGGGTGATGGATTTGTACGCCAAGAACAGACTACGGCAGCTGGCGAGCATAGCACATGCATGTTGTATGTTCACACTGCGTGCTCTGGTCTCAGTGTCTGGCCGCAAGGGTCGAGAGGCCTTATGCCATGCGAGGCGAACCCAAAAGCTTGAAAAGGATAGGGACGGGCACAGCTCCAATGCATGTCAGAAGGGGAGTGCACGGACGCCAGAGGCATGCGTCTCAGGCGCCAATGACCAAGCCGCTCAGCTTGCAGCACCGGGTGGCAAACGCGGCGAGGTGGTCGTTCACCTCGTCCGGAACCTCGTCGTGAGGGCAGTGCCCCGCTTGCAGCATGACCACCTCCACGTTCGGGCAGCAACGCGCGAGGTCCCTGGCCCGTCCTGGCGCGTCGTTGAGCGGGTCCAATGCGCCCTGCAGGACGAGCGTCGGCTTGCCAAGCGCATCCACGAGATAGTTGAGAGGGACGGGCCGAGGAAGGTAAGCACCCGCCTTGAACACCCCCCCGAGAGCCCCCGGGTCCGACGACGCCCGCTCGATCTCGTCCGCCAGCCACTTGTCAGCCCGGTCGGGATTCGTGGGGTACAGCCTCCGAAGGGTCGATTGGATGCCCAGCTGGAGGTACAGGAACAGCAGCTGCGACACAACGTCGACAAGCGCACGTGCGGGCCGTGCTGGCTCGCACTTGTCGTCCGGGGAGTGCACGTAGCCGGGATCAATCTTCCCCGCAGTGTTGAGGAGGACGAGGCCTTCAACCATGTCCGGGTGCGTCCCTGCGGCAGACGTGCAGCAAGGGCGTGACTGCAATGGGGCGTCCCTAGCTCAGCCTGAGGACCCTGCCATGGCATGGCATGTGCACGCTTCGCAGGTAGCACCTGCAAACAGCGCCGACACATAGCCCCCGATGGAGTTGCCGACGACGATGACTGGCCGACACACAACAGTGCGCACAAAGTCGACGAGAGTGTCACGCCACAGGTACTGTGAGTACTGCAGCGGCGGCTTCTCGCTTCGTCCGAATCCCGGCTGCGGTCAGGGGAGGGGGCGATGCTGTTGGGAGAATTGGGACCCCACAAAGCAACTGACGCGCCCGAGCCCGCTGTTTTCTCACCAGGGTGACGGCGAAGACGTCGAAGCCGCGAGCCGCGAGGGGCTGCATGTTGTCCCTCCAGTGCTCAGCGAACGCGCCGAAACCGTGCACTAGAAGCACAGCGGGGCGCGCTGGGTCAGGCGAGGACCCCGGCGGCGAGCACACAACGTAGTTGGTGAGGAGCTGCCCCGCCCACCGCCAGTGACGTAACTTCGAGCCGGTCTCCCCCACCCGCGCCAGCTGCGCGTGCCAGTCCCACAACTCGGCCACCTGCGGGGACAGGAGAGCTTCGCGCGTCGAATTGTCATGCTGGGCAGCGATTCGCCTTGCCAGACGCTCCACGGCACCGCCAGGCACCTTAGCCATGGAGGATGCGTAGCTGTCACTGTGCCAGACGGGACCCCTCCGTGCCTCAGCAAGGACTTGGCGGGGTGACACGACCCCAAGAGCCACGGCTGGGGCCAGGAGGGCCGCCACAGCCTGTCCTGGTGCGGCGGTGACAGCGAGGCTCCGCAGCAGGGGCCGCACCTCCGCCCCGGCTCGCCCTGCAGCGATCTCACGCAAGGTCTCAAGGACGCGACCCTCGCCCTCCCCAACCAGCGACGCAATGCGCTCCCAGGCCTCCTGTGCCGTCATGGAGCCCACAAACTCGGGCAGAACGTAGGGAAAATGATGCGTGCCCAACGGGACCACCGCCTCGGGGGAGTCCCAGGGCCTCGAGGGTAGCTCTCCCACGACCAAACCAGGCGGGAGTGGTGGCAGAGACGAGGGCGGGTCCAAAGGGGTCAACGGCGTCCCCCTCCGTCGCACAAACTCCGGGTAGTTTTGCCCGTAGAGATGATCCTTGTATGCGACCGACTTCCAGCGTACCACATGCATCCCGGTCGCCTCCATGCGCTCAACAGCGTCACGCTGCAACGGAGAGGGGGCTGCGCACGTGAGCAGGAGGCGCGCTGCACGGCCGCCACTATTGGGGATCAAGGCGCAACGCGGAGCAACACGCGGAGCGCACCCACGCATCGACGTCATCCTCCGTCACGACGCACGACGCCCCGATGGACCGAGCAATGGCCAGCACCTCCGCCACGCTCTCTCCTCTCCGAACCACCAGATCCCCGCCAAGCGCCCGACACTGGCTCCTCAATGCCGCAACGCAGGCGATCGTCAGTCCCAGCGACTGGCCCTCCAGCGCAAGCAGCGTGTCGTCGACGACATACACGCACACAACCGAGCGATCCCGCCCCGCTGTGGCCCCCACAAGGCCCAGGTGGTCGCCCGTCCGCAAATCACGTTTGAACCACAACACGACGGGGCCCTCTGGCAGGGCGGCGAAGCCTTCTTGCGTGCTCGCGACCGCGTGTGCCCGGACTGCCCGGACTGCGCGCTGAGCGCAGGGCCGTGCTCGGCGCACAATCGGCGACCGAGGCGGATGGGGCCTCAGGCCTCCCCAGGTGCGCACATGTGAGTCAAAGCTCGCGCGAGGAGGGGACAACAGACATCCTGCCGTGTGGACGATGAGGGCAGGCATGACGCCCAGACGTGTAGCTAGGATCGGGCGATGCGATGCGATGCGATGGTCCCTCCAGGTCGTTGACCTGATCTGTACATGTGCGAATCGAGCCAGGCGGTGCCTTGCACGGCTGCCCATTGTCTGACGGCCGTGCCCTCCTGGCATTTCGAGGCGCCTCTTCCTCCAGGCCTTTCGGAATCAGCGCTGACTTCTCGTACCTGCCCTTGTGCACAAGCGTCGACACCCGCTGCATGGCAACGCTGCGCCGGGCACCCCCCGCCTTCTGAGGCCTCCTCGGGCCACGCGCAGCTGTTTCCCCACAGCCATGTCCGCAGCGCGAGTCTGGGCTCCTCAATGGCCACATCGTGCTGGCATCGGCCCCGCCCATCGGCCCGGCTGCCGGCTGCTGGAACGTGCGCCGAGGCCGGCAGGGTCGTGGAGGTGGCGCGCGGGCCATTGCGCCCGTCGTGGCGCTACGTCGGTCCCTGGCGACTCCACGCTGGACGGGACACCGTCGCTGGCGTTGCACGCCTCTGCGCGACATCATCCGGGACGGCCGCGGCGCAAACGTGAAGAGCCCTGGGTCGAGCAGTGGATCGCGGACAAGAGGAAACTCTGCGAAAGGCCTCGGGTGCGGTGCCAGTACGCCGCGGGATGCCGCGCGTCCAGATGCGCTTTTGCGGGCCTGGACCTGCTCAGTGTCTGAGCCTCCCCAACCTGCAGGAGTACGAGAGGACCATCCGCGAGTGCCTTGCGACGGCAGACGATGTGCTGGAGCTGGAGCAGCAGGTGCAGGTGCTGAGCGACGCGGAGCTTCGCGCGAAAACGGACATGTTTCGGCAGCGCCTCCGGGACGGATGGGAGCTCGACCGGGTCCTCGTGGAGGCGTTTGCGGTGGTGCGAGAGGTGACGGACATGTTGCGAATGATGTGTTGCTCGCCCGCAGTCGGCCAAGCACGTGCCTTAGCCTCGTGCCAGCCACTGCGTACATGGCTCTAAATGCGCGCCATTTGCCTGCGTCAGCCCCAAGGAAGAGGGCCCCTCTTTGTCCTTGTCCGTCGCAGGTGTCTCGCAGGATTCTTGGCATGTCCCATTATCGCGTGCAGCTCGCCGGCGGGGTCGCACTCCACCGGGGCTTGGTGGTCGAGATGGGCACGGGGGAGGGCAAAACCCTGTTGGCGACCTGTCCTGCCTATCTCAACGCCCTGTCAGGCCGCGGTGTGCATGTCGTCACGGGTGGGTGGCGCGCACCCTCGCCGGGCCCAGGGCCCATGGCTGCCGGCCGCGGCACCGGCACTGACGGGGCCCATGTCCGCGGCTGCAGTGAACGAGTACCTGGCGGAGCGAGACGCTCACACGATGGGCAAGATATTCAAGTTTCTCGGACTGACGGTCGGGTGTGTCACGGAGAGCATGACCAGCGCGGAGAAGCAGGAGGTGTACGGGCGAGACGTCGTTTACGCCACAGGTCGGTCGGGGTCGGAACCCAGCGTTCGCCAGCTCGCCGTTCCCTTGCCTTGTGTTTCGCGAGACCGATCCGTCCTGCCTGGTCGCAGCGCAAGGCCTTGCCTTTGACTTCCTGCGATCCCGCATCGCCGTCAATCGCTTTGGCAACGTCAACTCGCGAAGTCCCCACTTCGCCATCATCGACGAGGTGGACTCGGTGCTCATCGATCTTGCTTCCCAGCCACTCATCATCAGCAGCCCCAGGTGCGGCGCTGGGCAAATGCGCCACTAGCCCCGTATGAGCCGGCCCGCAGCGTCCTGTGTTCAACGGCCCGACACCACCGGCGAATATTGCGTGCAGATCCCCGGTGCCCAACAACGCGGCGTTCGACATGGCTTTACGTGCCGCGCGAGAGCTGCAGCCCGGCCTGCACTTTGTCGTGGAGGAGCTGTTCAAGTCCGCATGGTGCGAGGCAGGCCGAGCTGTGAGGGATGGCATGGAGGGACGGAGCCGATGTGCCCCTCACTTCTGAACTTCGATGGTTAGCCTTCCCTACCCACAGTCTGACGGAGATGGGGACGCTTGCGTGCGAGCGTGAGCTCGGGGTCAAGATTTGGGAGGGCATCGACACCCCAGAGGCCTCTGACGTTATTCTCGGGCCCTACATCGTGGCAGTGCTCACTGCCCTCCACGCCTACCGTCGAGGTGGGATCTCCAGCCATGCTTGCCGCAGAGCAGAGGCTGTTCATCCGGGGGTGAGGATCTGACCCTGATGCATTCGCTCGCAATCTTCCTGGCCACCGTGGCGAACCGCAGACGTGGACTACACGGTGATGGACGGGAAGGTGGTGCTGGTGGACCAGCTGACAGGTCGGCGCCAGGAACAGACGCGGCTACGCCAGAGTCTGCACACGGCAATCGAGGTGCGTTCCTGGAAGAAACATGCGACTTATTGCCAGCGTGACTATGTTTTCATGTTTGGCTGATACGAGACGGACGATTCGACGGCTGGCGCCGCTTGCAGGCGGTGGAGGGTCTCGATCGCCAGGCCGAGTACGCCACGATCGCGACGTGCACCTACCAGACGCTCTTCCGATATTACGATCGCCTGGCGGGCATGACAGGGACAGCGATGACGGAGCAAGAGGAGTTCTGGGACGTCTACCGCCTCCCCGTGGTGGCGGTGCCCCCGAACAAGCAGAGCAGGCGCGGGGACCTCACGCCCTTTTGGTTCGTCAATCAGGATGCGCGCAACATGTTTGTGGTAAGTGCTTGAGGAGATGGCAGCTGGAGGGGACCGGTAGGTGATTGAAGCGACGGGGCACGAGGGGCATGTTTTCTCTGCAGGCCGATTTGATTTGGCGCGTGTGGGAGGAGGACGTGGGCGAGGGAGACGCGAACCATGCGCGCCGGCCCATCCTGGTGGGGCGCCGGCTGCTTGCCGCCCCGCACGGTGTATTGTTGGCCGTTGGCTGAGCTATGCCAGCCGCGCTCCCCTTTCTGCAGATCGGCACAGGCTCGATAGAGCAGAGCGAGGCTCTCAGCCATGTGTTGCTCCAGCGTGGCATTGATCACAAGGTGCTCAACGCGCGCCCCGAGCTCGCTGCCGTGGAGGCCTCAGTGGTGGCGCAGGCTGGGCGGCCGGGCTCCGTCACTATCGCCACGAACATGGCTGGCCGGGGCACGGACATCCTGCTCGGGGGCAACCCAGCGCTTCTATCAGCTCTCGCAATTACTTCCCTGGTGAAGGGCGTCCTGGGCCACGCGGGCGAGGTGAAGCGTGCTGCAAGTGCGCCTTAGGCAGTGCATCAGCTAGCGCGTGTACCACGCGTCTCTTACTCTTTTACTCTGGAAGTTCTTGGGTATCTCGCAGAAAATTTTGGGTTTGATGGACCGGGAGGCGTATCTCAAGGCCGTCAAGTCCTCGCTTGGAGGCGCGAGGGAGGAGATGCATCGCACAGTGTCCCGTGCAGCAACCGAGGAGCTGTTGATGCACACGTTTGCCCCTGGAAGGGAGCCCACTGCAGGAGTCGGGGACATTGCCTGGGTGCGTGCGGTGGACGTGGAAGCACGTGAGGCCATAGAGGCGATGCTGCACCAGCTCGATGTCCCGGCAACGCTGGGCGCCGGGGTTCCGACCGCCGAGGAAGTAGGCCGCCTACACGAAATGGCTCTTCGCGTGGCTGCTGAGGTCCGCAGGGAGGTGAGTGTATCCGGTGAAAGCACTTTCGGTGGGCATCAGGCCAGACATGCCACACAGGTCCAACACGGCTTTCCGGCGGTGTTGCGCAGGTGATGGCGGAGAGGGAGCAGCGCCTGCGCATGAGACGCCGCGTTCCCGGCGTGCATGTGCTCTCGGAGTTGGAAGCTTTTTTGGTGCCCGAGTGTTGGCCGGAAATCTGGGGGCGCGTGGCCGCGAGAGTGACGGGGACGGGTGCTGCTGGGGTCGAGGGGGCGGATGCGTTTGACGTCGAGGTCGAGAGAGACGAAGAGACTAAGAGGATGGCGACTCCTTGGGAAATTCTGCGCCGCGTCTCGAAAGCGCTCCAAGAGCAGCGTCTGACCCGGACAGAGCGAACTTTGGTGGAGTCCATGGCGCGGGCATCCCTTTGCTTGCAGGCAAGCCAGGGATCACCGCAGTGCGGAGGGTTGGATCCTTTCGGACGTTCAGTTTGACCCAGAGAAATGTGCTGGCCGTGACGCGCAGATTCTGTACGAAGTGGCATGCACCGATGATGGGGAGAGGGTGCGGGCCTTGGGAGGTCTGCTAGTCATCTCGGCCAACGTGGAGCGCAGCCGCCGCGTCGAGTTGCAGCTACTGGGCCGTGCTGGGCGGCAGGGTGATCCCGGCGACACAGTGCGAGCCCTGGCCATCGACGACCCCTTCTTGCGGGAGTTTGCCCAGCTCGACCGTGGGGCGCTGGCGTGGTTTACGGGGAGTGACGCCACTGGTCTCGTGGACCCGGCGGTTGTCGAGGCCCTGAACAACACCTTGGCGGGTTTCCGCGAGACGGCCGGTGCCATGGCCAGGCAGGTCCGTGCGAAGAACCTGGCCGAAGATGCAGTGCTCGAGGTGTTTCGAGACAAGCATTACGCGCTTGCGGCAGCGTTGCAGGGCGCTGCGGGGAACGATGGCGGGCCGGAGCAGGTCCGGGCATACATTCATGCCTGCATTCAGGTGCGCCGCATGCACAGCACACACATCAGGAGCGCTGGGCCATGAGCGCGTTGCTATGGGTTATGTTCTCTGTTCTGTGACCCCAGTCATACGTGGACGATGCCGTTTCTCGCTGCTGCCCTCCCAACAAGTCACCATCTTCATGGGATTTGCCGACGCTCTCCACCGTGTTGCGCGAGCTGGAGATGGTGTCCAGCCCGGAGGTGTGCCGGAGGCTTCAAGAAGGGCGCTGCACGCGAGACGAGGGTGCTTACAGAGACGGGGCCGCGGATGTCCTTGTTCTCGGAGCTTGCGATGCGTGGGGTCCAGAAGGCTGGCTACATACAGGTATGACGCGCAGCCGGCAGCTGCAAATGACGCGCCATCAAACGTGTGCGACTTATCGGTGTTTCTCGGCCTGTCCCATGAGCAGTGGTTCGTGCTGCGGTCCCGGATGGAGATGGCTACGGAGGGAACCGCGACATGATGGGCATTGTATCGATGGTTCCCCAGCTGCACGTGGACGGCCTCCGCAAGATTTTGAAGACGCTGGAGCGCAGGGGTTCCGAGCCAAGTCTTCCCATGGGCACGTTCTTCACGCGCACGGTAGGCTATCTCAGTCATAGGTGCATGCCAGCAGCCTTGCGGAGGGAGTTGGGTCACACGCGCATTGGCCTTCCCATGCAGATCGCAAACGCCGAACTCTTTGCTTCCCGTCACGACCACGCGCGTCACACCCCCAAGGCACCTCTCCATATCCTGGCGCGCCTCATGCGCGCCCCACGAGGTTCAAAGGACGAGGTCCTTCCACTCCCCGGCCCATCGTCGCTGTTCTTCGAACGTCCACAGTTGCACGGCCGTCACGCCACCCTTGCAGGCCGCCTCCGCGACTTCCTTGGGCACGTGTGCGTGTCCGTCTTCGAGGACCGTTGGGACGTGCTTTGCCGTGCCGCACGGATGGGCGTCGAGGAAGCAGATGACCTGTTGCTTGAGCAGGCGAGAGAAGATCTTCTGGGATTGCGCACAGAGCCAGGTTACGACAATACGCAAACTGTTTGCGTCCTTCACCTGCAGGCCATGAACACCCTCCTCGTGACGTGGGAGGACTTTCTCGCGGAGGTGGAGGACCTCACTGCAAGTGGGAGCTTCCGAGCTTTCGCGGCGGAGGACCCGCTCCACGTGCTTGCACAGCAGCTCACCGGCCTGGACAGCGAGCTGACACGCGCTGGAAGGCACCTTCTGGCACGTGCGGCTTGCCAAGTGATGGTGGTCCCGCACGTTGCTATTGACTCTGTGCAAAGCAAGTGGGACGAGGAAGAACCCAAGTCTGGGCCTATGGGCGGCAGAGACGAAGCTGAGACGGAGAGGGAGGGCGCCAGCAGCGCTGTGAAGGAAGGAGGCGTTGTAGCAGAGGACCTGCAGGGTCTTGTGGCTGCTGTCGACGGGCTGAGGGAGGTGGTCGAGAGGATTCAGGCGCGAGAGGTCGCTGGCGACGGGGGCGGAGATGTGGAATCCATGCCCGATAGGGGGGGCAACGAGCCCCTGGCGGACTTGACCGAGGAGGAGCTGGGTCGCGTCTCACGGTTGTTCGAGTCATTCACTGGTCGCGGCATGGGCTCTCCAAGATCCGTACCGCCCTCAGAGAAAACTGGGGAAGAAGAAGAAGCCGACGCCGTCTTGTCAGCAGAGGACATTGACGTGGCGCGGGGAGTTGCTGGGGCAGTAGGGGCCGACAGGCTGAGAGCGAGTCTTCTTGGCCTGGAGGCAACGGCAGGCTTCCCTTTTCAGGACACGTCTCCGCTCAGGTTTGCCATGGAGGAAGGTGTAATTGACAGCGCCGGGCTGGAGAAAGAGGTGTGTTGTGGTGTGTGGGCTGTCGGTCCACACTAAATCGGCAGCTCTTTGCCATTCTGAGACACGTTGTGGAGGCTCATGCTTGCAGGTAGTCGATGAACTCTTTGGCTTTGCAGCAGCTGAGTCCAGCTCTGAGGGCGGCGCTTCTACCTCGCAAGGAGCACATGACGGCGCGATTTACCCTGACAAAGTTATTGAGGATGACCAGAGCTTCTGGAGTCCTCGTCCTCAGCGCCCCGCTCTTGGCAGTGGGAGTTACGATGATTCTGCCCGACAAGCTCAGGCTAGCTTTGGAGAGGTGCATGACCTCGTCCGCGGCATTGCAGGCATGGTGCGGGGCGTGCGTGAGGAGCGCTTGCGGACAGCACAAGAGAAGGGTGGAGGCCAGAGAACTTAGCTGAAAAGTCTGACCGGCTTGATGTAGCACGGCGCTTGGTGTTCAAGAAGGGGGGGGCGGGGAAAGAACTGAAACCATAGACCGAAGCTGCCGGCTCCGTGCTACCTCGTCTGTGCGGGTGCTCGAATCCCCCGGTGCCCGGATACGCACCTGCGAGAAGCGGCAGATAGGGGGCCAGGTAAGTTGTCGTCCAGCACATTGCGCCCCCACCCACGCCCTTTGCATCCGCAAACTCGCCTGAATGCGTTTCCCCGAAATGCCTCGGTTGCCAGCATCATCGCTGTCACTGTCAGAGCCGCTGCCCTCCGTCTGCGGCTTGAATTGCGCGGCTGCAGCGTCCGGATGCGTGATCCCACTGATGCTGCGTGCAGGACCCTGCCTTGCTGCCCCCGTCGTCTGGCGAGCGTCTGCAGTGCTGCCCACGGAAGTCTGGGCGAAACCAAAGCCCTTGGCTTGGCGGCCCCTGAGCGCCATCTCTCGAACGCGCGGGCTCTCACTTGCTTCTGGCCCGAACAGACTGTCAGATCCAACGCTGAACAGACCCTCAGAGGATTGGCTGGCCCCCAGGGGATGCCGCGGCTGTGCATTTGCCGGCCGAATGGTGGTGGAGGCGTCCCCCAGAATGTCATCCACGAGCGACAAAATATCCGGCGTCGCGACAGCCGCCGGAGCTGTGGTGCGACGAGCTGCACCCGACTCCCCTGGTGGCGGATGCAGCGGTGGGCGGGACGCGTCTGGCAGGGGCAGCCTGGCGCCCTTCGCAGCAGAACCCGGCACCTGCGACCAGCTTTGGCCCTGCCGAGCAACGAGGCTACCGCGCCCGCCCCCCCCTGGCACGGATTCATCACCAGTTGTTTCGCTACCCTCCCATGACTGTCGCTCTGCAAGGTTGGGCCCCCTGGGTCTTGCCACCATCCCAAAAGGCAACGGATCAAAAGAACCCGACGGAGGCCTGCCTGGCATCTGAATGGAAGGCATCACCTTCTCTTGAGCAAGGGACCTGGAGCGATCAAGCCGATCACCAGTGTCAGAGGACGCTTGGCCCGCTGAGGATCCAGAGCGCGCAGTGGAAAGCGCAGGAAGAAAAGAGCGTCTTTGGGACGCTAGCGCGAGTGGGCTGCCGGAAAGCAAGCGGGGGCTTGAGGGTGCAGGGACGCATGGGGCGGTTGCAGCCTCCAAAACGAAAACCGACTCCGGGTTTGCAGCAACATATGATGACATTTCTGCCGCGTCCATGCCGATGACGGTCAACGGCACGTCCCGCGCGGACAGACACCTCGCCTGAGGAACAGCGCCCGCAGCTGCGAGATCCCACAAGGAGGCCAGGCCTGCAGGAGTTGGGCCACGGTGGGGATCCACCACCACTGCGTCCCAGTCTACCATTGATCCCAGCGGCTCAGCGTCGTCCTCAGCAAGCGCAGCGGGGGCATCCAAAAGCCCAGAACCAGGCGCGGAGGAAACCGACAAGCGGCGCTTGTTTGCCACCGACAGCGCGGCAAGCAGCCCAGTGCGGGCCACACGGAGCTCGCGCCCTGCCCCGACCGACATGGCTCGCGGCGAGAATACGTCTTGTGCGTCCGACAACGCGGCAGCGACGCCTGCACGGTCGTCCCGCAAAGCGGCAACTGCAGCGGCCGCCACAAGGTCCCCTGCCGACAGGAAACATTGGTGCGCGAGGCGGAACTTGCATGATCCGAGAGCACCAAGGCCAGCAGAACGGAGCAGCCGGTAGTGAAGAGTGGGGAGCAACGACCCTTGCACACCGCAAAGTGCAGACAAGGCCCGGGCATGCGCTTCGAGGACTGCATTCGTGGCATCCTCCCACAAGCCGCCGAGTGCTCCTGCGACGGCCCTGGATGAACAAAAAAAGGACCTTTTCAAGTTCCATGTCACGTGGGACCCCGGCACCCTCACTTATGCGTTGAGTACTGAGTACTTGCCTTTCGTGAGGCCCAAGGGCATCGAAGGCAGCGCCTGCGATGCTTGCTCCCAGGTCAGCGCAACCAGAGTCCGACAGAGCCCACAACAGGTCTGGAGTCGCACCGGACGCAGCATCCCACGCACTGGCGACAGCCCTGAGCACGGGCCTGCAACGAAAAGGGAGGCCTCCATTGAAGACCTGGTTGCCCTCCCCAGCAAATGCTGTGGGCAGACCACTATTGCTGCATGCATGGCTGCGCAACACACCTGACGTTCGCACGTGCCACTGGCACCACACAGGCTTGTCCCATGCTGGCGAGTCCCATCACAAGCGCCGGACCCAGCCTCACGTGGCGCTGGTGTCCAGCCGTTCGAGCCACGCCAGGCAAGCAGACGCTCAGCCGCTCTGCTCGCTCTACCCTACCATTGTGCGAAGCTGCACTTGGCATTTTGTGCCCCCTCGGGGTGCCCAAAACGAACTCTGCGGTGGAAGTTTCCGCGAGGCCGACGCTTGTCGAGCCTGGTGCGATTGGTAGGACGTGGCGGATGAGCAGCAAACGGTCGGGTGTCGCGCCGAGGAGAACAGGAGCCGCCGAGGCTCGAGCTGCCCCACACAGGGAGACGACATGGCCGGTCCAGGTTATTTGAAGGACGCGCCCGTCTGCAGTGGACGCGAGGAGGACCGGGCCGGCCCACGCGATCGATGAGATGGGAAGCGCAGACAAGGCAGCGCAGGAGAGAACTTGGTGCCTTTGCAAGGCAACGTTGCAGAGCGGGCGGAGGTGGTCATCCACAATGACGACGCGCTGCGGAAGAGGTGAACGTTGAGAATGCATTGAAATTCCAACTTGCATCGGGTGCGGGCCAGTGTCCCATCCGCTGACAGAATGAGTTCACCTCGTTCGTGAGCACAGCCGCCACACATGCGACCTCCCGTGCTGCGCCCTTTTGCTCGTCAGGTTCCAGAAGGGCGGCTGCCTTGTCGCCCTCGCCGCCTGCCCCACCCCTGCCCCCTTCGCTGTCGGACCCACTTGTTCGTCGGAGAGCGTCGATCTCCGCGTATAGCTCGTCGTCCTTCTCTAAACCAAGCTCCTGCCACACAACCTGCACCACCCACTCTCCAGGGCCCAGCGACAGCGCTGCATCCACCCCGAGCCGTGTGCTCACGTACTCCGGGGCGCCCTCCTCCCAGCCCCGCACCTGCGCCAGCTCGTCTGCCAAGTCCGTGCTCAGCGCGAGAAACCGCCCCCGCGACACCCACATGAGCCGCGAGCCACGTGACCGCGGCCCCGACATGAGGTCCGGCTGCAGCAGGGGCGGCTCAGGGAACGCCAGGGCCCCCGGGCTGGCGCATTGTTGAAGCGAGAAATGCGCGAGCGGAGCGGGTGCGAAGGGACCGGCGGGGTCCGACCGGCGGTGAAGCGACACGCGCACGAGGGACGCGTCCAGGACGGCCGCCCAGTTGTCGTCGGGCGGGAGGAAACACCCCGATGCGCCGGGGGCAAACCAGCTCGGGGTGGACATGTCAGACAAAGGCAGCGCACAAAACTCCATCGTGAGCTGGCCCGCAGAGGCGAGGGACTGCGTGCGTAAGACACCGTTCGGCTCCGGTAAATAAAACAGTAAATGCTGCGCGCGCGGCGGCTTGCACCTCCAGCTCTGACACTCGCCTGGGCAGCGCACGGCTCCGTGAACACGAGGGCAGCGCGGGACCGCGGCGACACGACCACCTGGGCCATCGTGTGCATCCGTCCTTGGCTGTTGCTGTCGGGCAGCTGGCACAGAACGTCAGGATGGCTCGTGGCAGGGTTGTGCTGCAGGAGAGTGTGCTCAGAAGCAAACACTCCGACGTGGCCGACGTCCACTGCAGGTGCAGAGGGCCGGTGGGGCATGGCATGGCGACCAGGGGGGCCAACAAATCTGTGCCGTCGAGCGGCACCCTCACCAGCTTCAGATGAGGTCCATGCCGCAAGCGTTCTAGGAAGGCTGCCCACCAGTGCCGAGAGGGACCCGCAGTGTGCGCGCCAGGCCGGAATAAGGTCGAAGGTCCAAAGCATAGGGCCGACGTGCGGGGCGGAACCCAGCGCATCACAGCGCCCGGGTCCGTTGGCACGAACAAGGGGACGACCGTACTTCCCTGGAAGGCACCGGGTGTGGACCATTAGCCGTGACAGCTCCAATCTGTCATGTTGGCTGCGAGCGGGCCCTTCCCGACACTTACCAAACATTGCAGCTGGTGATCCGACGCAGTTCTCGCGGGGAGGGCAGGCCACGAGCGCCACGGCCAGGCGCTTGGGGTCGGTAGCGAAGACCACGGCGTCGTGGGGGCCAATACGGGTGGGGAACGGGACCAGGCGCTGACTTACATCGCGGACGGTGTTGACGCCGTCAATGTTATCGAATCGCAGCGGCAGGGACAGGAGTGCGGCTTGGGAGGAGGTCGCGCTGCGGAGGGCCACGGTGCAGACGGCACCCGTGTGCCCCATGGCGAACCCGACCCCAGCAAGGGCGGCCCCCACGGTCTGGACTTGGGAGATCTCTCGCACGCGAGGGGCCGATGGTGCGGAGGCGGGCGTCGCGGGCGCGTCCAGGGCCGGGGTGGGGATCGCGAGGAGGAGGACCGCGGCCCCGGGGACGCAGCACGCAGCGACGTAAGTCCCTTCCGGTCCAAGGGGCACAGGGCAGAAGGCGAGGCAGTTGCATGGCGTGGTTGCGGGGTCGCCGTCTCCAGCAGGTGGCGAGGGGGGCAAGTCCAGGGAAGCGACAGGCTCCAAAGTCTTGGCCGCGAGGTCGTAGGCGCGGAGGGCGCCGTCGGTTGTCAGGAGGAGGAGGTGGCGCCCAGTGCCCGGGTGGATGGCGAGGCCCTGGACGGGATGCGGGGAATCGGACGTTGAACCGGGGTTGCGCGGAGGGCAACGCCGCACGGCAGGCGCGACGGATTCAGCCATGGCCACACGAGCGCCGCTCACAAGAATAGGACGCTTGGCGGGGACGCGCAGCTTCGTCTCGGCCATCAGCCGCTGGGCCCGGCGAGAGTCCGTACGGGCCTCCAATTCCAGGGCACTGCGTCGGGCGTGGGAGGAGGAGTGGGTGCGGGCGACGTTAGGCGAGCAACGAGCCCAGCCGACACGTGGAGCGGGCCCTTGCAGGGTGGCTGACCTGAGGGGCACCAGCCGCTTGAGCCGTGGGACGGTGTGGCCATGGAGGGCGTACACGAGGAACGGGGCGGTCTCGGAGACGGACACGAGAGGGTCGGAGAAGGGCTTTGAGGACCAGTCGCGACGAGGCGAGCACACGAGCTCATGCGGGCCCGTCGACGCGTCCACGAGCCTGCGCCGGCAGAGGGGGGTGCGGTGGGCGCAGGAGCGGGGGACACGGGTGCCACGGCCGCTGCACGCGGCGCGCCTGAACGACCAGTCGACGAACGCGACCAGCAGCGACGGATGGGGAGTCCACCCCGACGAAGTGCGGTGGATGTAGCCCACCCACGTGGGCTGGGTGGGGAAGTCGTGCCGGCGCAGGACCGCTCCGCCTGTCGAGTCAATCTCCACGACTGAGAGAAGAAACAGCCAAACAGCGGCATCGCGATCGACCAGCGCCCTTGCCTGGCGCTGCACGCTGCTGACGCGATTCGGCAAGCCATGAAGCCCATTACCTGTGTTGTCGATGCCCAGCGCCAGGACAGGCTCGGAGGGATGAAACGCGCAGCATTGACATGCCAGCCCTCCATCTGCGCGGCTGTCGGCCTGCAACGCAAAAACACAGTATTGTGCCCTCCCCCACCCATGCTTGCTGACGCGCCGTATGGCCGCGCCGGTCATGCCACCCCGCACGCAAAGACCCTTCCGTCGTCCCGAGCCGCATAGGGTCCCAGGTCCTCGGGTCGGACGCACGCAGCTCCACTGGGCTCTGACCTGGCCAAAGTCGCGAAGGGGAAGGGATCCCCCGGGCAAAACTCGGTATTCTGAGTCCTTCCATGTGCACGAGGCTGGGCGAGCAAAGTCCATCTTCCCTCAGTGGTCGCCTCCTGGCCGGAGGGATGTGCTCTCCCAGCGCCGCCGAATGCGCCCTCCCATCCCTCCCAGGGCACCACCCTGCGTTAGCTACGAGCCACCAAAGACCGCGTGAGCTCGCTGTGAAACGAGCCTGCCAGCAATCTCGCCGCGGGTCTCCCACTTGGCTTGAAAACGATTGTGCAGCACGAACGTGCAGGCATGGGGAGCCGCGGCTGCAGTCCTCGCAGGAACGAGTCGGAGGGTGACGATGACGCGACGGGGATCGTATTTCGCCGCTGGCAGCCGTATCTTGCGGGGCGCACCGCCAGTCAGGTCCGGGCCAGCGCCGTTCGTCACAAGTTCTGCAGCTGGAGCCCAGCGTTGGCAGTGTCGTGTGGAGGCGCTGGCTCTCTCGCCTTCCGCCGCGGCAGGAGGGTCGAGCAAGAGCGCAGCAATGGCCTGACTCTGAGAGATGCGGGCGTGTCGTGCCTTGCCGTGGCGGGATCTTTGCGTCTATCTCTCATGGATGGCGGTTCCTCCTGCCCGCCGGAGTCCTTGGTGCCCGGGGAAGACGTGTCGACTTCTCTCCAGCCTGCACCCGCGCCCCCGTGCCAGCCTGGACGTCAGCCACGCCTTCGTTGTGCGCAAGCATTCACTGGGTGGTTGCGAGCCCGGTCAAGGCGACGGATGCGGGGCCTTGGTGGTGGTGGGCATTGACCCTGACGTGCGGGGCTCGATTGCCGTCCTGCGCGTCCCTGCTGGCGAGTGGCACCCGGCCGTGTCCTGCCTCTCGTGGGGGCTGCGTGCGCGACTAGGCATTGCTAGATGTGCAGCCCACCATCTTGAGCGCAGAAGTCCGCGCGCTCGAGGAGGCGACAGGCACCAGGTGAACCGCGCAACGGCGCTGCCATGGCGAGAGACACCCCGGTCGCCTGAGCTGGAGGAGCACCTGGATTTTTTGTTGCTCCCTGCAGGAGTGGACCGACCCTGTGGGCCGACGGCAAAGACCCTCCATGGCTGGGGGAGCCAGAGGAGGAGGACTCGGCCAATCCTGCTCGGGAGCCGCTCCCTTGGGAGGGCGGCGGCGAGGGAGGGGCTCAGGAGGACGGTCGCGGCAAGGCCCTTCCCTGGCCCCTGCTGCCGCGGGAGGCATGCCAGTTGGACCCGCTGACGCTCCCAGAGCTCGTTGCCAAGCGCGACGCGTTTCTCAGGGATGGCCTGCTGCCCGCCGCCAACGCTGAGGGAGCCGTCGCGCTGGACGAGGCATCGTCCCGGGTGCGTGCACGTGCGCCTCTCAGGCTCCTCCTCGCGGTTGACTGCCTGCGCTGCTTGGTGCCTGCGGTCTTGGAAGCGTGGTCCCTCGCCTAGCCTGCAGCTGACGGGGTACGAGGCGCTGCCGAAGAAAGAGCTCTTGCTCCGAACCGCGGCACGTGGCATGCCGGCCAAGGGCAACCGCGGCGACCTGGCCAAGCGACTGCTGGCCTGGGACCTCGGGGTCGTCGTCGGGGGGCCGTCCTCTGCCGGGACGGCGGTCGTCGAGGACGTACCGGGTGCGGCATGCAGCGCAACTGCGTGTTGGGGCCGTCTGCAGCGTGTCGTGGTGCCTTGCCAACAAACGTCCCCCCTCTCCGTCGCTGCCCTCGCAGTCAGGGTCGCGGGCGTGGATGCCCTGGTGACGCTCTATGACGTACCGGTGCAAGAGTCGGTAGTAGGGAACACGCGGCGCCTGCGACCGGACGGCGGCGCCCTCGTCGACGTCGTGCGGCGCATCAGCGCCCTGTCCCGTGCCAGTGCGGCGCCTGCCGATGAGGGGGCAGGGGCGACGGGGGCGCCCCGGCCGCAGCTGATCGCGTTCGTGGAGGAGCCACAGATCATACCCCGCATGACGGGGGCCATCTCGGGGTTCTGGTCGGGCATGTATCACGGCATGTACGCGGGGATGTTTATGATGGTTGATGCCGTCGTGGTTCCCGTGAAGCCGTCTTCTTGGAAGGGGGATCTCCGGTGGGTCGCTTGGCTGAGGCCGCTGCCAGACGCGGGAGGCGTGCCACGCCCAGTCTTGCCTGTGCATGGCAGGTCGTGCTGCGTACTCGCAGGCTGTTTCGGGGAGGCAAAGATGCATCCATCCGGCTGGCAGGGGTGCTGGCGCCCCAGTTGCGACACGCTATTCACCGCGGTGCGTTCGCTGGGCAAGCCAGGGGGCGCCGCCGTGGGCTCCCGCCGTCGCTCGCACTGTGCAGCCTCCCGCTGTCTCGTTCCCTGCAGATGCTCACCACGGTCGCGCGGAGGCTGTGCTCATCGCGCTCTGGGGTCTGAGGGCCACTAGGGGCGTGGCCCAGGACGGGGGAGGCCTAGACCGACGCTAACTTCACATGTCCACATCTGTCGCCAAATGGGTGGCACCTATGCTTTGAACCCTACTGTGACGCTAGTGGCAACGCCTGGCGCCCAAACTCTCACTCTGGCCCGGGGACGGCGTTGCGGTACGTCTCGTCCCACGAGCGGTCGAGCAGGTGCTCCATGCGCGTTTCTTTGGCAGCCAGGTACCCCTTGTTGACCTCGTTGGCCTCGACGATGCACGCAATGCGGTCCTCGACCTGGACGCCCAGCGAGGCCAGGACGCGGATCTTGCGCGGGTTGTTCGTCATCAGCTTGATCGACGCGATGCCCAGGTCCTTGATGATGTTCTGCGAGGAGGGCGGGGGGGGACGTCGCCCGCACAGCGACTGGCGCGACCGGAGCTCTGGCCCTGGAGGTTGTGCAACAACCGCCGCCCCAGGCGCCACACCTTCACCGCCGTGTACTCGCGGCAGTCGTCCGGCAGCCCGAGCGCACGGTTCGCGTCCACCGTGTCGTATCCCTCCTCTTGCAGCGCGTACGCGGCAATCTTGTTTGCCAGCCCGATCCCGCGACCCTCCTGCTGAAGGTAGATGACCATGCCCCCGTCCGGCGACCGCTTGATGTACTCCAGCGCCTGCTGCAGTTGCTCGGCGCAATCGCACTTCATCGACCCGAGAACCTGCGCGGCGAGGCAGGCGGAGGTCTCGCGTCGCGGCTCCCTGCTGGCCGCTCGTGAGGCTCGCCACACGCGCGAGGCCTGGCCGTGCGCACCTCGGACGTGAAGCAGGCGTCGTGCACCCGCACTGGTACGGCCGACTTCCCCTCGATGTTTCCGTGGATGATGGCGACGGGCTCGTTGTACGTCAAGCCGTCCACCTGCGGGGGCCATCAACGTGAACCGCGGCCTTCGGGGGGTACTCCCGAGCCAAGGCCACCGAAACATGTGGACACTCCGTTCTCCGCAGCGCGGGGGGCAGCAGGACGCCCGTCCGGGGGAACAGGCCGCGCGGGGGGGCCAGCCCCGGCAGATGCCGGGTGGCGAGCCACGCGCGCGCGCCCGGTCGACGCCGCGAAGACGCGATGCCGCCCGCGGCCAGAACCGACAGAACAGGGGACGGCGGCACGCGAGGCGCGCAGGAACCGATGTGCACGAGGTCACCAAGCAAGCGCGCGCGGTCAACGCAGCCCCGAGAAGGGTCTCGAGCACGGGCGCGGGGCGCGGATCCAGACGTCGATGCACGAGCGCCGTCACGTTCTCGCGGACGACCCGATGCACGCCCCGGTCGAGGGGATCGCACCGGGACGACCCACGAGCACATGCGCGTCATCGGGGGCGTGCGCCGGCCGACACGACAGGGCGCGGCGGTCAGACGAGGGCGATTCCAGCTCCGGGACATGTGCTCACCGTGTGCTTGTACGCCCGGACGCGGAACTTCCCCGCCCGCGTCGGCAGCAGCGTCTCGGCAACAAACTCCGTCTTGTCGCCCGACGACGTGGAGAGAGAGGATGCGCCGTCCTCCGCGTCACACCTCACATTGCACCGGTGCAGGGCACAGGACGCGCGCGCGCGGCCTGCCGCAGGACTGCGCGGGCCAAGAGAGGCAGGGCGTGTTCCGACGCGCTCCGCACACGCTAGTGGGCAAACTCGCCATCAGTAGATATCTGGCCTTCATCGCGACAGGAAGGCGGCGCCGTCCCCCTCGGCAAGGGCGCGGGACGCGGGGCCAGGGGCTGCAAGGTATTCCGGGTGAAATCTGACAACACGGGGGCTGCGCGGCCGGTCCGCAGCGACAACAACGCGCACGAGACCGAACTCGACTGCAGCAGGCGCTCGTACGGCGCCCCGACCGCTCGACCGCGGAAATCGGGGGAACTGTCTGTTCGGATCGGTTTGGCGCGACTGGCCCAGGCAGACAGCCCCACGGTCGACTTCGCAGAATGCCCACATCGTCATGCAAAGGATAGTTCCGCAAAGGCTCGCGACGCGTGCACAAGGCAGGAACGACCCGCACAGCTCCCGAGGGCCCTCCCCAGCGTGTCGTGCGCCCCGCTGGGAGCGCGACGCCGTCGCAAAGAAGGCCATGCGGCTGCCGAGCGCGGCAGGCGGAGCGAGGCCTCGCCTTCTGGTCAGGGGCGCACGGCAAGCCACGCTGCGCTTCGACGAGATGGCCGCCGCGACGCCGCGGGAGACACACAACGCCTCCATGGTCACGCCGGTTCGCCGCGGGCAGGGGTGGCGAGCTCTTGACAGCCAGCCTATTCCCAAGAGATCAGCGGGGAGATGCCGTTAACACAATTGCCCCGATTGCACGAAGACACTTGGCTCCGGAACGCGATATATGCCACGTCGCCCGGGTCGTCCGGCGCAGTGGGAGACCCAAATACATGTTTGCCCTTGCCAGAAAAAGGTGCCAGAGCTGCATCCTCATCCCCGCGCTTGGGGCCGCCGATGGCCCTCGTCCGGGCACATATCGTCTCTTTTCGAGCTATCCAGACCCCGGCGTCGTGGAAGCCCCACCGCGCGACGTGGCCCTCGCGGGATGGGCAACAGCGCGGGCAAGGGCTCGCCGGTGAGCCGCCTGCGCCCCACCCCGTAACGATATTACTCCGATGGTATCGCTGCTGCATGCGGATGCCCCTTTCCTGCGCCGCTGGTCCCCAGGGGCGCTCGTGAGTGCTCCCCCCCCCTGCCCCCTCCGCGCCGCTCGCGGCTGCCGCATACCCCGCGTGGGTGCCCGCGCTCGCGTTGCGGACGTCGGGTACGGCCCCTCGGGACTCTTTCCTGCCCCTCCGCTTCGCTCGCGAATGCGTTCGAGTCGTTGGGCCTTGACCTTGGCGCCGCTGGCGGTATACGCGACCCCCTCCCCTCGCGAGTGCGATCTGAGGAGGCCCTCTTTGCGCCTGCGCAATTGGCGCGCGGCTCAGCGTCGCCGGGAGGCCCCCGGACGTGTGGGGCCCTGGCCGCCCCCGCCGTTCGCGTCCCCTCCGCGCATGCGCCCGCTCCCCGGCATCTTCGGGATCGTTTCTGATCGGAGCGGCTCGCCTCGTCCTCCGGATACCTCCTACGGCGACAGCTGCGCCGGGTGGAGTGGTGGGCCGCTCTTTTCCGAGGCCCCCGGCGCTCCCGATGGCGGCGATGCCGCTCTCGGGATGGCGTCAGCGTGGTTTTTGCGATTTTGATCCTGGTCTCCCCGGCGGGGCGGAGAGGAGCGGCCGCTGTCCGCGTCGGCCACCCCCTTGGGCCCTGCTGCTGCCCAGCAGCTGCTGTGATCCTCCCCCCGCGATACTCCCCTCGACAGTCGCGTTCGCTTGCTTTAGCGATCCTGCTCACCGCGTCACGAGCTCCCTCGTGTGCCCTGCGCAGAGGGGGGAGAGGTCGCACGAGCCATCGCGCGCAAGCCGGTCGGGGAAGGAGGCGCTGGCGCCGAAGAGGAGCATCCTGAAGAACAAGATGGACGAGTGAGTGCCTGGAGGGGAGGGGGCGTCGGAGGGGGCTGGGTTGGTGCCGGGCCGGGCCGACAGCACCCTGCCATGGGCCCGCCGCAGTGTCCCTGTTGCCGACGAGCCCGCCGTCATGGACGGGCTGGAGGCGGACGATGCGGAGCGAGCTGCGGCGCCTGCCGCCCTGAGGGACATTGCGCGCCTGGTGAGCGGGACCCCTGGGAGGCCTGATTCCCCGCTCCTCCGCCGGCGCGAGGGCCCCGACCTTGCCTTCTCGCGATGTGCGCAGCACCGCGTCAGCATCGAGGCGGCGACCATCACCGTGCTCAAGGAGCGCCTGGCCAATGAGTGGTCTCCCGAGTACGAGCCGCCGGCCTTCAAGCCGCCCCACGTGTCCAATGACACCATCACGGAGCGCAACACGTACGTGGATCTCGACATGATTATGAACGAGAACGTGACTTTCCGCAAGACGAAGATCGTCTGCACGATGGGCCCGGCTTGCTGGAGCGAGGACAAGCTGGCGCAGCTCCTGGATGCGGGCCTCAACATCGCCCGGTTCAACTTCTCCCACGGGGACCACGAGGGTCACGGGCAGGTCCTCGCCCGCTTCCGCAAGGTCTGCCAGGAGCGGGGGTGGTCCGCCGCGACGCTGCTGGACACGAAGGGGCCGGAGATCCGCACGGCCATGCTGCGCGAGGGCAAGAACATCACGCTGGAGGCGGGGCAGGACATCGTGGTGGAGGCGGTGGGCGACCGGTACACGCAGTTCGAGGGGTACAAGACGGACAAGGAGACGCGCATTGGGCTGTCGTACAGCAAGCTGTGCCAGTCGGTCAAGCCGGGGAACAAGATCCTGCTGGCGGACGGGACGGTGTCGATCGAGGTGGTGGAGATCCTGAGCGAGACGGAGCTCCGGGGGCGCGTGCTCAACACGAAGGAGCTGGGGCAGCGCAAGAATTGCAACCTGCCGGGGGTCAAGGTCGACCTGCCGGTGCTGATGGACAAGGACATCGACGACCTGCAGAACTTCGCGTGCAAGCACAAGATGGACTACGTGGCCGCGTCGTTCGTGCAGTCGGCCGAGGACGTGCGCTTCATCCGGCGCGTGCTGGACGAGGCGGGGGGGCACAAGATCAAGATCATCTCCAAGATCGAGAACTTCGAGGGACTGAAGGTGCGTGGCCCGAGTTGTGCTCGCTGCCGGTGCCGCGTCGCTGTCAGGGTGGCTGGCGTGTGAAGTGGCCCCCACCTTGTGTTGCAGAACTTTGACGGCATCCTGGCCGAGACGGACGGCGTCATGGTGGCGCGCGGTGACATGGGCATGGAGATTCCTTCCGAGAAAGTGCCCATCGCGCAGAAGCAGATCATCACCAAGAGCAACATCGCGGGCAAGTTCGTAATCTGCGCGACTCAGATGCTCGAGTCGATGATCGGCAACCCCCGGCCCACGCGCGCCGAGATGACCGACGTGGCCAACGCTGTGTACGATGGTGTCGACGCCGTCATGCTCTCCGGCGAGACGGCGAACGGGGAGTTCCCCGCCATCGCGGTGGCCACCATGGCCGGCATCGTCCGCGACGCCGAGGTCGGCGTGGACGTCCAGCAGCAATACAGCTTCCTCCGCTTCTGGAACACGCTCGGCGGGACCCTTGCCATGCCTGAGGTGCGGCGCGCGGGCGGAGAGAGTGGGCGCAGGCTCTCACCTGCGCGGCCTGGCAGGCGAGCGGGTCGCCCCTGGGCCTGAAGGTCGCCCTTGCTGCCCACCCACTTCCTGCAGGCGGAAGCCCTGCTCTCTACCGTCTCGAACACGGCCATCGACTTCATGGACACGGCGGCTATGACGGACGCCGCCAGCCCCCTCAGCGCCGTCATCGTGGTGGCCTCGAGCACCGGCCACGCCTCCGCGCTGGTGTCCAAGTACCGCCCCCCGTGCCCCGTCGTCGTGGCCACCAACAGCGACATCGTCTTCCGCCAGACCTCGGGCTGCTTTGCCCAGTTCCCTCTCATGTGGGACCGCCCCGATGCGGAGGGCCTCGCTGAGGTGAGGGCTCGCAAGCGTAAGGCGCAAGGGCGGGGGGCGCCAGGGACACTTCCAGGGCGGTAGAGGGGGACGTCCACGCGCCCCGGACTCCTCGAGCGTGACGGTGCCGGTCTCGCCGTGCGCAGGCTGCCGTGGCGCACGTGCAGAAGATGTACAACCTCAAGCCGGGCATCGTCAAGGCGATCGTCGTGACGGGGCACGGCCAGCTGTGGGCCGAGGAGGACCCGGTCGTGTCAACCACGGTCGTCGGAGTGGGCAAGCTCCAGAACGCCCTGGCGTCGGCCGCCCGCCTCACCATGTCCTCCGGCGCACCAGCGGTGAGGGCTGCCGCTGTGGGTTCCTTCCTTGCCGAGGGCCTGGCCCCATATGAGCGCCGCCCCCGCGTTGCAGCCCCGTCGCCAGCGCCGAGCCCCTCGTGCCCGTGTGGCTGCGTGCAGGTGATTCGCCCGGGCACCGTGTCCCTGCGGTCGACGCGCACGAACCTCGACCTGATCAACAAGCCCGTGCACCGCCCTCGGGCGACCAAGATCGTCTGCACCATCGGCCCCGCGTCGTGGGACGAGGACAAGATCGAGAAGTTACTCGACGCCGGCCTCGACATCGTGCGCTTCAACTTCTCCCACGGGGACCACGACGGGCACCTCAAGGTGCTGGAGCGCTTCCGCAACGCCAGCGAGCGCAAGGCACAGAAGCTCAAGGACTCCAAGCTGCTGCCGTGCAAGCCGTCCTGGGCGACGCTGCTGGACACGAAGGGGCCGGAGATCCGCACGGCCATGCTGCGCGAGGGCAAGAACATCACGCTGGAGGCGGGGCAGGACATCGTGGTGGAGGCGGTGGGCGACCGGTACACGCAGTTCGAGGGGTACAAGACGGACAAGGAGACGCGCATTGGGCTGTCGTACAGCAAGCTGTGCCAGTCGGTCAAGCCGGGGAACAAGATCCTGCTGGCGGACGGGACGGTGTCGATCGAGGTGGTGGAGATCCTGAGCGAGACGGAGCTCCGGGGGCGCGTGCTCAACACGAAGGAGCTGGGGCAGCGCAAGAACTGCAACCTGCCGGGGGTCAAGGTCGACCTGCCGGTGCTGATGGACAAGGACATCGACGACCTGCAGAACTTCGCGTGCAAGCACAAGATGGACTACGTGGCCGCGTCGTTCGTGCAGTCGGCCGAGGACGTGCGCTTCATCCGGCGCGTGCTGGACGAGGCTGGCGGAGAGCAAATCCGCATTATCTCCAAGATCGAGAACTCGGAGGGCCTCAAGGTGCGTGCCCGCCGATGCGTGGCGCGGAAGTGCTGTCGGCGGTAAGGCTGTCTTCAGCGGCATCTGCGATCCTGTGCTGACGAGCGCATCGCACCCGTCGCCGTCGCAGAACTTTGATGACATCCTTCGTGAGACGGACGGCATCATGGTGGCGCGGGGCGACCTGGGCATGGAGATCTCGCCCGAGAAGGTCCCTCTGGCGCAGAAGTGGATGATCACCAAGTGCCAGCTGGTGGGCAAGTTCGTCGTCTGCGCGACCCAGATGCTCGAGTCGATGATCGGCAACCCCCGGCCCACGCGCGCCGAGATGACCGACGTGGCCAACGCCGTGCTGGACGGGGTGGACGCCGTCATGCTGTCGGGCGAGACGGCGAACGGCGACTTCCCGGACGCGGCGGTGTCGACGATGGCGGCCATCATGCAGAACGCGGAGCAGCTGGTGGAGACGCAGCGGCTCTTCAAGTTCATCCGCAACCGCACCCCCAAGCCCATGTCGGACGCCGAGTCCATCTGCAACTCGGCCGTGCAGACGGCCATCGACATCAAGGCCCGCGCCATCCTCGTCCTCACCTCGTCCGGGCGCGCCGCCGGCCTCGTATCCGAGTACCGCCCCCGGCAGCCCGTCTTCGTCATGACGGACAACCCGACCCTGGCGGCGTCGTGCCGCTCCCGCTTCGGGCAGTGCGGCCTCTTCCTGCCCGGGCAGCGCTTCCAGCGCATCAACGACGCCCTGCCCCTCCTCGTCCAGTATTGCAACAACATGGGCCTGCTGTCCCTCCAGGAGGGCGACCAGGTCGTCGTCGTCCACCGCCGCCCGGGGCAGCAGCGCGTCGAGGACCAGCGCCTCACCATGCGCTGCATCGTGGTGGGCCACCCCGGCGGCGTGGTGGACAAGCTCACCACGTCCGCCTACCCCG
This sequence comes from Protoeuglena noctilucae, assembly GCA_958009085.1. Classification (NCBI taxonomy): domain Eukaryota; kingdom Viridiplantae; phylum Chlorophyta; class Pedinophyceae; order Marsupiomonadales; family Marsupiomonadaceae; genus Protoeuglena; species Protoeuglena noctilucae. The sequence goes on along the minus strand of OY253668.1, from coordinate 892,093 downwards.
GCCCGCGCACCATGTTCTACCGCTCCACCAAGATCGGCCTCGACACGCTCCTGGACATCAACAAGTTCGCCTTCGTCCGCCGCAAGACCAAGATCATCTGCACGCTCGGCCCCGCGTGCTGGTCGAGCGAGAACCTCGGCAAGCTCATCGATGCCGGCCTCAACGTCGCCCGGTTCAACTTCTCCCACGGGGACCACGAGGGTCACGGGCAGGTCCTCGCCCGCTTCCGTGAGGCCACGATGCGCCGGGGCAGCCACGCCGCGACGCTGCTGGACACGAAGGGGCCGGAGATCCGCACGGCCATGCTGCGCGAGGGCAAGAACATCACGCTGGAGGCGGGGCAGGACATCGTGGTGGAGGCGGTGGGCGACCGGTACACGCAGTTCGAGGGGTACAAGACGGACAAGGAGACGCGCATTGGGCTGTCGTACAGCAAGCTGTGCCAGTCGGTCAAGCCGGGGAACAAGATCCTGCTGGCGGACGGGACGGTGTCGATCGAGGTGGTGGAGATCCTGAGCGAGACGGAGCTCCGGGGGCGCGTGCTCAACACGAAGGAGCTGGGGCAGCGCAAGAACTGCAACCTGCCGGGGGTCAAGGTCGACCTGCCGGTGCTGATGGACAAGGACATCGACGACCTGCAGAACTTCGCGTGCAAGCACAAGATGGACTACGTGGCCGCGTCGTTCGTGCAGTCGGCCGAGGACGTGCGCTTCATCCGGCGCGTGCTGGACGAGGCGGGGGGGCACAAGATCAAGATCATCTCCAAGATCGAGAACTTCGAGGGACTGCGCAACTACGACGACATCCTGGCCGAGACGGACGGCATTATGGTGGCGCGGGGCGACCTGGGCATGGAGATCCCGGTGGAGAAGGTCCCCCTGGCGCAGAAGTGGATGATTACCAAGGCCAACATCGCGGGCAAGTTCGTCATCTGCGCGACCCAGATGCTCGAGTCGATGATCAGCAACCCCTTCCCGACGCGCGCCGAGATGACGGACGTGGCGTCTGCGGTCTTCGACGGCGTCGACGCCGTCATGCTGTCGGGTGAGACGGCCAATGGCGACTTCCCGGACGCCACCGTGGCCGTCATGAGCCGCATCGTGACGTCCGCCGAGATCGGCATCAACCACTACCAGAACTGGGAGTTCATCCACGAGTACACGGCCAAGCCGGTGGGGACGGTGGAGGCCGTGGCGTCGTGCGCGGTCAAGACGGCGACGGAGATCGTTCCGGGCCTCATCGTGGTCTTCTCGGAGGCCGGCAAGATGCCGTCCATGCTGGCCAAGTACCGCCCCTCGGTCCCGGTCATGGTGCTGACCACGGACCCGGGCCTGGCGCGCCGGTGCCAGACGCTCTACGGCGTCTACCCGTACGTGATTGCGGCGCTGCCCAAGAACGCCAAGGAGGTGCAGCAGCAGGTGTGGCTGGCCATGAACATGGCCGTCCGCGACAAGCTGTGCGTCTCGGGCAAGGAGGTCATCGTCATCACGTCGACGCTCGTCCTGGGCTTCGACAAGGCGGCGGCCGACACGGAGGTCAACCCAGAGCGGCAGCTCTACATCACGATGGCGCCGGGCCGGCTCAACTTCAACGAGCTCGGCGTGGCGCAGCCGGCCAAGTACACGGACAAGCAGATCGTGTCCAAGACGCTCTCGTTGCGCGCCGTCAACATCGACCTGGACATGCTCATTAAGCCGGACGCGCCGGCACGCAAGACCAAGCTGGTGGTGACCCTGGGGCCGGCCATGCGGACGCCGGAGGTGCTGCAGCGGGCCATCGATGCGGGGATGGACGTGGCCCGCATCAACCTGTCGCACGGGTCGCACGACGACAATCGGCAGCTGGCTGCGGCCCTGGCCGAGGCGTCGCGGCGCGCGGGGCGCCCGGTGCCCCTGACCGTGTCGCTGACGGCGCCGAGCATGTACACGTGCGACGTGGTCAACGCCGACGGCTCGCCCGCCAAGAAGATCGACATCAAGGCCGACCAGGACGTGACGGTCTACTTCCGCTCGCACGACGAGGTGCAGCGGGCGCCCGAGCTCTTCACGGGGTGGTCCGACGGCAAGGACGCGCGCGTCGGGGTGGCGTGGTGGCAGCTCGCGCCGACCTTCGACAAGGGCGACGTGCTCATGATCAGCGACGGCATCATCGCCTTCCGCGTGGTGGCGCGCCTGTCGGACGCCGAGTACCAGTGCAAGGCCATCAACACGGCCAAGCTGGGCTCCAAGAAGGCCTTCGGCGTCCTCGGCCGCATCGCGCAGTCGGGGTACTTCAACTTCAAGGAGAGCTCCGACGTGACGTTCGTGCGCGACGTGCAGCCCGACTTCGTGGAGGTGTCACGCGTGGGGTCGGCACGCGTCATCGAGGACGTGCGCGAGACGCTGGCCGAGATCGGGTGCGACTCGGCGCGCGTCATCGCCAAGATCGAGTCGGTCGACGGCATCAAGCACATCGACGAGATCCTGGCTGCGGCGGACGGTATCGTCGTGGCGCGCGGTGCGCTGGGGCTGGAAGTGACGCCCGAGAAGGTGCTGCTCGCCTCCAAGGTGCTGACGACCAAGGCGAACGTCGCGGGCAAGCCCGTGACGATCGCGCGGCAGTTGCTCCACTCGATGGCGAGCAACCCGCGGCCGACGCGGGCCGAGATGACGGACGTGGCCAACTGTGTTGTGGACGGCGCCGACTCCATCCTCCTCGCCAGTGAGACGGCCGTGGGCGACTTCCCCGTCGAGGTGGTGGAGACGGCGGCGGCCATCGTGCGCAACACGGAGGGGGCGTGCAACTACTACGCCATGGGCATCTTCATCGAGGACTTCACGTCCCGGCCGCTCAGCACGCTCGAGTCGGCCGCGACCACCATCGCAGAGGCCACGGTCGACGTGCACGCCTCCCTGGCCGTGGTGGTGGACGAGCACGGCGAGGCGGCCCGCCTCGTGTCCAAGTACCGCCCCCGCGTGCCCTGCATCATCGTCACCAACAACGCCGTCCTCAGCCGGCAAGTCAACCTGTCGTTCGGGCAGTACGCGCTCCTGGTGGACGACCTGGGGGACATCAGCAACATCGACGCCCTCCTGGGCCGGGCCGTCCAGTTCGCCCGGGACAGGGGGCTCTTCACGGGCGGGGCGGTCGTCGCGCTGCACGGCCAGACGGAGCCGGGGACTAGCAGCAAGACTGTCACGAGGATTTTGCGGCCTTGAGGCCCCTTGTTGCTCTTTGAGATGGCCGCCAGACCGGCGGCCGTTTGCACGCTGCAGCCCAGCCGCGCGCAGCCGTAGTTGTTTGATGCCCTTTTTGAATGGCACTCTCGGGCCGCGAAAGTCTGCAAGATGGTGAGATGGCGAAGCTGCGGCGCGGCAAGTCAGATAACGATCCAACACTGGCGCATCACTGGCGCTTCAGCGCCGCGTCCCGTGATGCACAGTGCCCCTTTGTGATGAACTGCCCGCGCCCATCTGCAGCGCCGCGCAGCTTAGCGTTGGAAGGGGAAAGCCGCGGGAGCTGGCCGCGTGGCTGCGCCGCTCGCCGAGGGCATTGCCGACGCCGCCTGAACGCCAGCTTTATGTTGATATAAAGACCTTTTTGTGCAGGGCCAAGCCGCCGCTGGAGTCGGCGGGCCTTGTCTCCATTTGTGTAGGGTGGGGGGCGTGGCGATGGGGCAAGGACCCAAGAGCACGCCGCAGCCGCAGTCGGCGGCATCGCCCGGGCAAACCCCAGGCCGCATGCAACGGACGCGCTCCATGAAGGGCCGGGTGAGTCGGAGGGCCTTTGCCACATGGGCGGCGCCCATGTCGGGAGTCATGGCGGAGCGCGGGCAATCCGATGCGTCATCCTGCAGCATGCCATTGAGAGATCTTTGACAAATGCACACGTACAGATGACCGCCCGCCTGGTCGCGCAGATGAGGCTGTGTTTCTCAGGCGGGGCGCTCGAGGACCACAACGACGCGCCTCGCATCACCGTCCTTCCAGGTGCCGTCGCTAGTGTATCATATTTGATCTGAATTGTGCTATCGGGGACGCGCGGCCAAGATCCGTGCGCGCAGGGGCGGTCGCAGGGTGGGATGACCCGGCTGCTCTCAGCGGTGTGCGCTGAAGGGATTGCATAACCCGGCTGCTCTCAGCGTTCTGCGCAGAGGTCGTGCAGTACATGGTTCACGACGATGTCATGGAGGAGGTGCAGCACTGCTTTTCCTTGGAGGACCACAAGGGCACGGGCTACATCTCCCACGAGGCGGCGATCAAGGCGATGAACATGCTGGGGTATAATCCGTGGTGCGCAGCTGGCCTGTTGTTAAGCGACCGGAAGCACGCGGCAGTACCAGCACTCCAGCTACCTCTGCGTCGCCCGCAGCCGCGTGCAAATGGAGCTCCTCATGAAGCAGCACGGCATCGACCCAAGCAAGACAGGGACGATCAACGTCATCGAGGTAATCGTCACAAAGGGGCCTTTGTCCAGGCCGCGCCTTCTTGCAAGTCGATAAGGGCAACCTGGAACGCCACACCGGCCCCCCGCAGTTCACGGTCCTGTGGTTCCACTACGCCAAGCGCGCGGATGAGGAGCTGCACGTCCTCCAGGCAGCGTTCGAGGCGCTCGATGACAACAAAAGCGGGACCATCTCCAAGGTGACGGGAGCGCCTGGCAAGGGTACGGGGAGGCTCGCAGGGCCAAGTCACGACGGTGTCCCCTGCGTCGCCCCTGCAGGCCGAGTTCCAGCGCTTCATGACGGAAATGGGCGACCCTCTATCTGAAGAGGAGCTGGCTTTGTTTTTTCGCCTGGCCGACAGGGATGGGTCGGGTGCGTGGTGCCTGCGTGCTGTCCACCCTCCGCACTGCCGAGCAGCTGCGACACCCCACCCTTGGCGTGCGCTGCGCAGGGGAGATCAACTGGGCGGAGTTCGTGAAAATGATGTCCATGGCCATGAACGCCGTCAATGACATGGCGCACCTCGTCGCGATGGACCCCACGGAGGGGGGAGCCACGGGGCACGTCTCGTGAGTGCGAGTGATGGGCATGGCCCGCGGGGTGTCACTGACTTCGCGGCCTGCCCTGCTCCTGCACGGACCTCTGCCCATGCAAGGCACGGCGACCATATTCCCTGTGCACGCATGGAGCTCGTTCTCTGACGCAGGGAAATTGCCAGCGCCACTGCCAGTGGGGTCGTGGAGAAACCGTTTGTCCGGCGGGTTGCGATCTCCGGGGTCGTCGGGCCGGGCCACCCGCCCGAGGCGGCAAAGGAGGGCGAGGCTGGTACGTGGCTGAAGTCGTGCATGCGGGGCGGCGGGCGTGGCGGCACAGCCTGGTGAACCCATCGCCGCTCTGGAATGCAGGTTACACTCGCATGGACACGCGGCCGTACCCACCGAGCCCGGGGGTATTACGGTCCCAGGATCTGGGATCGGACGTGGGGCGGTCCATGCACCGGTCGGACAGGGGTGCCGAGACGCCCCTCCCCTTCCTGGCGGCTGGGCGAGGGGGCATGTCGAAGCGGCAGCTAGCAAACGTGGCGTGCACGGCTCTCAGGGTGCGTTTGGCGCGGCTGGAAACAGCCTCTTCGTTGGAACACGGCAGGCAAGAACAAGGGTCGGGGTCTCGGCTCATACCTGCAGAGTGCGCGGATTGCGCTGAAGGAGCTTGACGACGCCAGGGCGCTCGCGGCGGCGCTGCAGGTGGAGAATGAACGGCTTCGTGGGGGTACGCTTGGCCCCTCATCCCACCATGCCCCGTCCAGCGCAGCACCAAGCTCGCATGCGAGTCATGGGGTGAGCGTGGACGCCGACCTCGTCGCTTGCGGTTGACATCACAGGCTGAGGTCCAGAGAGTTGATGCCATGCTCTGCTCCCTTTCTTGCAGGCCGCCAGCACCGCTGGCCCAGGTGCCCACGCGAGGGCAGGTGGCCATCGCCGGGATGTCGAGGGCGAGACCTCGAGAGGCTTTTCATTGGACGACCTTGCCGTCATGTCTCGCGCTGCGACGGAGGTGCAGCGCGTATGGCGCGGCCGGGTCGCGCGGCGCCGTCTCGAGGTGCGGCAGAGGCCACTATGAGCGCGCGAGCTGATGGGTCACCCGGTCGGCATGACGAGCGTTCACGTGTCTGCAGGCGTACTGCCGTGCCGTCCTGGCGTCGGACGCGGCAGAGGCGGCGGACGTGCGGCTCGACCTGGCTGACACGCAGAGGAGGGCAGAGGGGGCAGCGGGGCTGCCGGGGGGCGCGGGGGTTGCGACGGGGTCTGCAGCGGAAGTCATGGCAGCGCTGAGGCAGGCCCGGGCAGACCGAGGTAAGGCGGGGAGGAGGGCAGCTGCTGCGACCTGACCCCCGCGCAGCACACCCTGACGTCATACCACGACCCCTTCCAGATGACGCGGAAAAGAGAGCGGCCGCTCTTCAGGAGGAGGTGCGTGAACTCAAGTTGCGGCTGGAGGGCCTGCAGCATGCGAATCAAGGCCTGGCCCACACGTCCCAGCTGAAGCACGAGCTGGAGGTCCAGCGAGGGATGATCCGTGAATTGCGCGCGTCGCTGTCGGCGGTGCAGAGCATGTCATTGTCGCGCTCACATGTTATTAACTGATGTTCCAGGGCTGCAGGCGGCGCAACCGATGATGTCGACAGTGTGGTGCAAGAACAGGTCCCTCTCGGTGGCACTGGTGTGCTAAATAGCATTGAGCCCCCGCGCGCAAGCCATTACTCTATGCCGCGCGTTTTGAATGCTCTGAACTTCCTCTAAGACTTAGCTAGACCCGGCTTTTGGCCGCAACCCTCGCGTTTGCCGATTGAGCCGCGGTCCCTGCTGCGAGCGTCGCCAGCAGCCGCTGGAGGAGGGAGTCGCTGCAGACTTGTCTAGCACAGCCCGCGACCATGTCCAAACAGCCCTGGGTTGAGAAGTACAGGCCACGGGCTGTTGGCGAGGTGGCGTATCAAGACGATGTCGTCGCCACGCTCAAAAGGGTGGGTGCTTGCGTGGGCGACGTGTTTCAGAATTGCTCATTGTTTGGATCTTCCAGTAGACCTTGGAGGCGGGGACCCAGCGGCGCGGGGCCTCAGCGTGCCCATCGCAACCGCTCGGTGCAACGCCCGCGCAGGCGCTCAAGACCAACAATCTCCCCCACCTGCTCTTCTACGGTCCTCCTGGAACGGGAAAGACCTCAACAGGTGGGGATGGGGCCGCGGCGGCCGCCCGAGCGAGGACCGCTGCCCCCTGCCACGTGCGAGGGGGCCAAGCGCCGATCTCGGGCCCCTCATTGCGACCCGCAGCCCTGGCCATTGCCAGAGAGATGTACGGTCCCGAACTGATGAAGACTCGGGTGCTGGAACTGAACGCTTCGGACGAGCGGGGCATCGCAGTGGTGCGGGACAAAGTTAAGGCGTTTGCCTCCCAGGTGCGCGTCGTGGCTTGGCGCGGCGGAAGATGGGATTCTCTCATTACATACGCTGCTTCAGGTGGCTGTTTGACCGCGAATCGCCGGCCTTCCCACAGGCGGTGGGCCCTCCCGTGCCTGGGTACCCGTGCCCGCCCTACAAGCTCATCATCCTCGACGAGGCGGACTCCATGACCCAGGACGCCCAGAGCGCTCTGCGGCGCACCATGGAGCTCCACTCCAAGGTCACCCGCTTCTGCTTCTGCTGCAACTACGTCTCCCGCATCATCGAGGTGGGAGCGCAAGGCGGCACTCTGCATGAGGCGCGACGGGCTCAGCGCGGCCGGGAGACAACTGGCGAGCCCTCCCGTGACCGCAGCCGCTGGCGTCGCGGTGCGCCAAGTTCCGCTTCCGCCCCCTGGGCCGTGAGACGGTGCTGGAGCGGGTGGGGCGCATCTGCGCAGAGGAGGGGCTGCGACTGGGCGAGGGGGCGGGGGAGACGCTGGCGCGGGTGGCGGGCGGGGACATGCGGAGGGCGATTACGTCGCTGCAGTCGGCGGCGAGGCTGGGGGCGGGCACGGTGGGGAGCGCGGCGGTGCTGGACGTGGCGGGGGTGGTGCCGGACGCGGCCCTGTCGCGCCTGCGCAAGGCCTGCCAGCAGTCGAGCTTCGAGGTGCTCGAGAGCGCCGTGTTGGACACGATCGCGGACGGACACGCCGCGCACCAGGTGCTGCTGCAGTTGGCCAGCGCGTGCCTGGGCGACCCGGCCATCCGCGACACTGTCAAGGCGCGGCTGGCTTTCGCGATGGCGGCGGCGGACAAGTGCCTCACGGACGGCGCCGACGGGACGCTGCAGCTGCTCCGGGTGTGCGCCGAGACGCAGAGGCTGATGCGTCAAGGATAGGCGCCGCTGCCTCGCTGTGAATGTTCGCATTGATGACATTGACTTTTCAATGATGTGGCAGGACCGCCTCCTACAAGCGACATCTCCCGGCACGCCACCGCTGCGCACGTGTGCTACCCATTCTCGTCCCCTTCCTCCGTGGCGCCCGTCTGCCCGCCCAGCGCCTCCACGTCCGTCTGGCTCACCACGTACGAGTTGGTCTTGTGCTTGGGAGCGAAGCTGAAGCCGGACGGCACGGGGCCCAGGAGCATCTCCGAGATGCGCACCCAGTCGGACGCATTGTCGCTCGCGAGCTGCGGGGGGCGGGTCACGAAGGGGCAGGTCCAACATGCGCCTTGGCTATCGTCGCTGCGTTGACACCCCGACCAGGCCGCACCAGCGTCTCGAGCTGGCTGCGGCCGTAGATGGCGGGCGGCCTCAGATGCATACGGGGGGGCAGGACTTCGAGGAGCCCGACGGGGACGTAGCGGTGCAGGAAGCTGAGCCACTCCAGGAGGAAGCGCCGCGTGGTCTCGACGCCCCGGGCGTCCGAGCCCCAGTGCTCGAGGCCGAAGCGCACAAAGTCCTTCAGCATGTCGAGGCGCTCGGGGCCCGAGATGTCCCAGTCGCGACGCTCCTTGATCTCCGTGAAGATCCACGGCTTGATGAGGCCCCCGCGCGCCACCATGACTGCAGGCACGGGGCGCGGCTCGGTCGCCACGCGCAATGCTGCTGGTGCGGCAGCAGCTGCGGTCGTCGCGCATGTGCCGCACCCGTGGCCAGGCCGCCCGACGCGAGGTGCTCCTCCGCGTCCCTCCAACTGTAAACGTCCCCGTTGCCAATGAGCGGCACCGAGGACACCGCTGCGCACTGCCTGATGTAGTCCCAGTCGGCCAGGCGAGAGTAGCGCTGCTGCCGCGTGCGCCCGTGCAGCGTCACCGCCTCCGCGCCCCACGACGCCGCCTGCGGAGCGGCGCCGGGGGCACTAAACCTGGCATGCGCCCCCGCCCCGTCGCCGCCACTGCCCACTCTTGCTCATCGCACCCACCTTCTGCACCACCTCGTGGGCAATGTCCTTGTTCTCATAGAAACCCCGCCGGATCTTGAACGTGAGAGGGCACGACAGCACCTGGGATGCGCCCCGCACGATCTTCTCCATCCGGGAGAGGTCTTTGTCGCGCAGGAGGGCACTGCCCGCGCCCTTGTTGCAGATGAGGTCGATGGGGCAGCCCATGTTGATGTCCACGAAGTCCACGTTGCACACCTCGTCCACCACTTCCGACACCTGCGAGGGATGCCACGAAACATCCCGCGCCATGGCATGCAACCCCCGCTGGCGACAGCTGTATTCTTCGACACGCTCCCTCACCTTGCACATAGCGTCTGGGAAACCCCCGCATATCTGAACACCAAACAAATCCTCCGACGGGTGGCGGCGAAGGAGGGCCCATTCGGGCGCGTGGCCCTGGAGCAGGTTGGTCGCCAACGCCATCTCCCTGCGGCGGGCCGGGAACAGGCGATCGCGATGACGCCCAGACACGCATGGCCAGCCCCTCGACGCCACGCCTGGCGACGCGCACCCGATGGTGATGTCCACCCCAAACGCCTTGCACACGCGGCGGAAGGGCAGGTTGCCCACCGTCGTCAGCGGTGCCAGGTACGTCTTGCCCTTCCAGTCGATGCGGCGCTTCTCGGAAGGGCTGCGAGGGACAGAGAGTTGCCGTCGATGCCTGACGTGGCACGGACTCGGCCCTCTGTGGGGGTCACCCGGGGTCCCTGCCGCCCTCACCGCAAGGGGACGTCGACTCCCCCGCTCTGGGGCATCGACGCCCGCGAGACGTCAAACAGCTTCACTTCCTCTGCGGCAGGCGCATTCTCCCCATTGCCTTCCGCAGGTGCCGCGCCAGCCACCCGCTGCCCCGTCGCGTCCCGCAGTCGCTTCACCACGAGTCCCGCGTCGTCGTCACCCAACCGCTCGTCCAACGCATCCCCAGCCGCCTGTGCCGCCTCGCTGGCATGCTCTCTACCGCGCTTCGACGCTTGCCCGCCGTCAGCGTCCCCAGCTGTGACCGCGGCCCCCGTCTCCACCCCTGCCTCAGGGCCTGTGGCTGCTGCTGGCCCCTGGCGGCCCTTGCCCTCCGCGCCCTTGCCGTCCCGGCGCCGCTTCTCGCTCCGCTTGTCCCGCACCCCCATCTCCGCAAGCACTCGGCTCGCCACGCTGCAGAGGGGGTATCGCAGCGCGGTCATGTCGCCATTGCTCTGTTGCTGATGAGCTGTTTGCATGGCCTCCCTTGCCCTCACGTGAAAGGATATTCGCCCTTGCGAAGGGACTTCTGCAGATTCTTTGATGGATAGTTCACCTCCGCAGCCACCGTCTCCAGCGGCCGCACCGGCAACGTGCCCACAGGGATGCTGCCGTCATCGGGGAAGATCTCACCGCAGACCGTGACCGTCTCGGGGCGCCTGCGCGGCAATTGCACAGGGCAGGGGATGAGCTGGTGCGCACGCGGGCTTGCTCTGCCCGGGCACTCTCGGCCACGCGCCCTCACGCAGGCGCTGCCTCGACCGCCGCGCCGTGCTCCTGGGCGTGTGAGGAGGCCCACCGGCACGCAATCCCGTACGGGCAGCCCTGGTCCTTCAGCGCTGCAGGCAGCCAATGAGCGCTGCATTCGTGGGTGGGTCTTGCGGGGACGCGTGGTGTCCAGCCAGCCCAGCCATGTCACCGTGTATGACAGGGCAGGTCCCAGGCAGGTCGGGCTCCTTCTTCGTCAAGTACCCGTCCACGTCGTGCGAGTACCGGCACTTGTCGCCAAACGTGCACTCCCCCCGCAGAAACCTGTGGCAGACCTCGGACGAACGGTCGTCCCGACCCTTCCTTGGCACCGTCGCTCCCTTGCGGTTCTCGGAGCCCTCGCCGCCGGCCGGGACGAGCACGCGATGCAGGACTGAAGGCAGCGAGCGTGTTGCAGTGGCCTCGCCAGGCGACACGAGCATACCGACGCGCAATGAGCGTGCGAGTCGTCAACACTCCAGCAACCCCACCTCTGACGTGCTCCCTTTTGACGGGGCACAACCCCCTGGCGACGAGCTCCTGCGTTCAGGGGGGCCTTGCGGCGATGGAACCGTGCGTCGACGGGACACAGCCCCCGGCGGCCCTCCGCACACCCCGCATCAGAGTCATCACCTCCGGCCCGAGGACGTGCCAGATGGGGACTTTCTGCTCCGTTGCCGCCGACATAGCACCTCCACCCTAATGCGCTGCTCTGCAGCACGAGAAGAGTTCCACGTCAACAATGCCCGCGCCTCCCACTTCTCCTTACTTGACGGCAAGACTCGCTGATGCCTCGAGAAACGCGCCGTCCCTGTCGCGGCTGTAGGAACTGCCGTGCCATGCTACACACCAAGTCAGGGGTGCCCTGATGCGCCTGTTTCGCGGCAATCCCGTCGTTACGTTGTCGTGTCCATATTCTGCCGGTGCAGTTCCAAACCCAGAGCTGCTCGGGCGCCTCGCAGCCACGGGCATCAGCCGTGCCCGTTCCCCACTGTCCCGTCTCAGGATATCGGAGCGCCTCGCTTGAGTCTGTATCCTCGTGCTATTCAGCTTCCTCCGGGGCAGCCCGGCATCGGCGCGGGGGCCCGGGATGGTCAAAGCGTACCTCCGCTACGAGCACGCCGCCGCCTTCGGGGTCATCGCGTCCGGTGCGTCGCGCAAGAGGCCCCGTCGCGCGCGCATGCGTTTCGATGACCTGCGCTCGCTGACAGCGCCGTGACTGCCGCCGCAGACTGCAATGTCGTGCACGTGGGGGCCGCCCAGGTCGCCACGGGGGCTGCGGAGGCTGTCCTCCTCTGGAACTTGCGGCAGGGCCAGGAGGTCGCGAGGATGGAGGCTCCCCGCGGGGCGAACGACGCCGCGGCACCGCGCGTCACTTGCCTCGCGTTGAGCTCCACGCGGCAGCTGGCGGCCGGGTACAGGTGCGGCTTGAACAGTGGCCGGCCCTCGGCAAAGCGAAACGGAGCCCTCATGGAGATGTCACTGACTACGCCGCAGTGACGGGACCATCCGCCTCTGGGACTTGGCCCGGCGCGAGTGCACGGCCACCCTCACGGGCCACAAGCACGCCGTGTCGTGCCTCCGCTTCTCGGCAGACGGAGCCAGGCTCGCGTCGGGGGGTCGCGATACCAACATCAACTTGTGGGACGTCGCGGGGTAGGTGGCCGGGCCCACGTGGGGTCAGGGAGGTGCTGTGCCCATTTGGCCCCAGCAAAGGCCCTGCTCCCCCCGCCTGCAGGGAGGCAGGGTTGTTCAAACTCCGCGGGCACAAAGGCATGGTGACCGACTTGGCCTTTGCGAGTGACGACGGCGTGCTGCTGTCGTGCAGGTGCGGCTCAGCTGCCCTGCACCTGGATGCCCTGCCGTAGATTCCAGGACCCGCCGACCGAGGGCCAACTCGCCGCCCTCTCCTGCAGCAAGGACAGCTACCTGCGTGTTTGGGACCTGGCCACGCAGCACTGCCGCCAGTCTGTGGTAGGGCACCGCGGGGAGGTGTGGTCGCTGGACGTGAGCCCCGACGGGCGGCGGGCGGTCACGGGGTCGGCGGACGCGGAGGTGCGGGTGTACCGCGTGGGGGAGGCGGGGGAAGGGGAGGAGCCACCTTTGAAGCGGACGCGGGAGGCGAACGAGGCAGGGCCGGGTCCTGCAGGGTGAGGTGGCCAGGATTCAACCTGACTTGAAGCACCAATTCGCTCGCCACTGCGACCGAGTTGTGCCTGACACCCGCCGTGCACAGCCATGCACCCAGGGATGACCTGCCCGACGTGCTGCACTTCATGGGCTCCCTGCGCCGGAAGCTCCCCGACCGAGTGGCGTCGGTGCGGTTCAGCTCACGGGGGGACCTCCTGTGCGTGGCGAGCGCTGGCAAGGGGTTTGAGGTGTTCCGGTGAGAGCGGCACGGGCCGCTGTGGCCGGTGCGAGGCGGTCCCCTCCGTGGGGGCGCTTGCGGCAGCGGCCCAGCACTCTGTGGCAGTGGCCGCCTGTGCCCCTCGCAGCGTGCGTGACCGCCGGGAGGTGCACCTGCACGTGAAGCGGAGGCAGAAGCGGGGTCAGAAGAAGCGGGAGGGCGAGGGCGACGGCGCGGCTGAGCCGGACGCCGGCTTGGTTGCCAGCGATGAGCTGGCGCCGCTGCACGAGGTGCGGACCAAGGGCAAGGTGGTCGCGGCGGCGTTTGCCCCCGAGGAGGGGAAGGCGCGGGAAGGAGAGCTGGGCCGCGTCACGGTCGTGTACTCCAACAACAGCGTCGAATGCTGGGCCGTGGCGGAGGACGGGGCGGAGCGGGGATTCGGGGTCCAGGGGCCCGGGCACCGGTCGGACGTGCGGGCTCTGGCCCTGAGCGCGGACGACAGCCTCCTCCTATCCACGTCCAACGCGGGGGCCAAAGTCTGGAACCCGCGAACGGGTGAGCGGCGTGGCGCTTCCCTGGGGTGGGATGGGCGCCTGTGCTGGCCAGCCTGGACGCCGCCGCGAGGATCGCCTGTCCGCCGCGGCCCCTGCAGGCAAGTGTCTGCGTTCGGTGGATGAAGTGGGCTACGGACTCTCCGCGATGTTCCTGCCGGGAGGGCGCCACGCGGCCGTGGGGACCAAGGGGGGCCAGGTGGAGCTGGTGGATGTGGCGGCGGGGGAGGTGGTGGCCCGAGTGGATGCGCACGAGGGGCCCGTGTGGAGCGTGTGCTTGACGCCGGACCGCTCAGGTGATGGGGCGCGCGTCGGTACGGTCCCGTCACAGGGGAGGGAGCGGTCGTGCAACTGTGGCAGCGGCGTGGCCTGCAGGGTTCCTGACGGGGAGCGCGGACAAGGACGTCAAGGCGTGGGAGCTGGAGGTGGTGGAGGAGGGCGGGCAGGCGCGGCTCGGGTGCCGCCACACGCGCACCCTGCGGCTGTCCGACGACGTGCTGTGCGTGCGGTGCTCCCCGGACGGACGCCTGGTGGCCTGCGCTCTCCTGGACGCCACGGTCAAGGTCTTCTTCCTCGACACCTTCAAGTTCTACCTCTCGCTGGTGAGGAAGTGCCGATGCGACCGGCCAGCGTGGCGTCCCCTGTCCGTGGGGACTTCGACTCGAAGGGTCGCGCGCCCCGCCCTCGCAGTACGGGCACAAGCTCCCCGTGCTGTGCATGGACATCTCCAGCGACTCGACGCTCCTCCTGTCCGGGTCCGCCGACAAGAGCGTGCGCGTTTGGGGCCTCGACTTTGGGGACTGCCACCGCACGCTCCGCGCGCACCGCGACAGCGTGATGCAGGCGGCGTTCGTGCCGCGCACGCACTTCGCCTTCACCTGCGGGCGCGACGGCACGCTCTGCTACTGGGACTGCGACAAGTTCGAGAAGCTGCTGGTGCTGGATGGCCACTTCGGGGAGGCCTGGGCTCTGGCCGTGAGCGGGGGGGGCGACATGGTGGTTACGGGCGGGCACGACCGGTCCCTGCGACGCTGGGAGCGGACGGACGAGCCCTTCTTCGTCGAGGAGGAGAAGGAGCGTCGGCTGGAGTCGATGTGGGAGGAGGGCGCGGGGGGAGATGAGGAGAGGAGGAAGGTGGGCGGAGGGCTGGCGTGGGGAGCGGGCGAGCGCCTGGCAAGTGCGGGTGCCCCGTGGGCGAAGCGCGATGCCCCGCTTGACGAACGCAGGACGATGGTGCGGCGGGGGCGACTGACGTGGCCGGGACGCGGTCGTCCGAAGTCGTCACATCCGCAGACGCCATCATCGACGCCCTGGACATGGCGGCAGTGGAGGAGAAACGGCTCGCAGAGCACGAGTGAGGGGGGACGCCCTCGGCAGCGCGGCACCGACAGTGTGTGGGGGCGCCGTGCGGCCGGCTGAGCAGTCGCCGTGTCCCTCTGCGCAGTTCGGACGGGCAGGCGGGGCCGTTCCAGCCCAACCCGCTGCTGCTGGGGCTGCCCCCAGGGGAGTACGTGCTGCGGCGCATCGCGGGGGTGCGGGCTGCGGACCTGGAGCAGGCGCTGCTGGTGGTACCCTTCCATGACGCCGTGCGCATCCTGCGCCTGATGCCGTCGTGGATGGACAGGCGGAATCATTTGGAGCTCTGCGTCAGGTGCGTCGGCACGCAGGCGGGCGCTGCGGACGCTGTAGACCCGGGCCCGGCCGCGAGTGCGCGCGATGACCAACGTGCCACCGTGCGGCGACCTGTCACGCGGACTCCCCCGCGCAGGGTGACCAATCTCCTCCTCCGCATACACCACCGTCAGCTGTCTGCGTCGCCCGAGACGCGGACGGTGCTCCTGGCGCTCCAGGGGCGGCTGCGGCCTCGCGTGCAGAGCGCGAAGGACTGCATGGGCTTCAACTGCAGCGCCCTGGAGCACCTGAAGCGCAGGCTGGCTGCCAGCCAGGTCGCGGTGAGGGCGAGGGAGGCGTGTGGGGTGGGGGGGCAGGGCAGCGGGGCACGGGCGCCACCACGCGCATGCATGCTCTCGTTACGTCACGCAGATGGATGAAATGGGTTTGGCGATCCCCTCGGAGGGCGCGCTTGGCGGCAGGAGAAAGAAGAAGGCCAAGGCGGTGACTGCTTAAGCGAGCTGTAGAGGGCTGCGCGCCGTCCTCGTGCACCTGTCCTAGGAGGTCGCTTGCAGTAGACACGCACGCTGCTGACTCAAACCGGTGCTGGATGTCATGCGTCCTTGGCCACAAACGAAGACCCGCAGCCGCATGCGCTCTGGGCGTGTGGATTTGCCGTGATGACGAAGGCAGAACGCATGAGGTCGTCCTGCGGGGGTGGGGTTGAGGTCATGCGACCTAGTGGCACTCCACCAGGCAACAAGTGCACGCAAACAAGCACGGGCAGTGAGCACAGGGTGGCACCTGGAAGTCCACCGTCGCCCCGCGAAGAAACTCCATCGACACCGCGTCTACGGCGACCTTGGCCCCGTCCTGCTCCATGCGCATGTCTGAAGGGTCCAGCTCCCTGGGAGGGGAGCAAGGTTCCTTCTTTCCAGCAAGGTTCCCCGCGGTACTCGCCATGCTACACCGTCGGATCGATGCCTCACTTGGACGACGCAACCCACGTGAAGTGATATTGGAAACCGCTGCACCCCCCGGCTTCGACAGAAATGCGCAGCACCTCGTCCGAGCCCTGCAGGAAAGGCGCGCAGGGTGGAAATCCGTCGCGGCCACGGCAGCCGCATCAGCCTCGCATCCAGGACGACACGCGCGCTGCGCGCCTCGCGCCTTTTGAAGCTCGCGGAGGCGCGCGATGGCTGCGTCGCTGAGGTTCAGCACACTCTGCGGCGTCCTGCGCGATTCCTGGGCATCCGCGTCGATGGATAGCAAGCGTGGAGAGCTGTAGAATGCACCCCAGCCTCCCCTCGCCGCCCTCCCCGAACAAAACGAAGGCTCTTCCCGGTGCCACGTCCCAGACGCACAACCGGCCCCCTCCAGCCCAGACCTCGCGCAGAAGGCCCCTGAGCTACTCGAACACGACGCTTGAACAAAGTAGCGCCGCCAACCGCGCAAAGCGCGTCCCAACGACATCGCGGCTGCCTCACTCGAGCTGCCCAGGTTAGTGCGAGTGCGTCATGAATCGCCAACGGACAACCCTCGAGATATGATACGCAGGTCGCGTTCTTTGGACCCTCTGAGGATTTATGCGCTGATCCTGCCGTTCTGACTGCTGCACTGCTGGATTCAAACAGTGCCAACGCCAGTCCCCCTGGCTGACAGCGCTAACCAAGCGCTACCCACGCCAGCCTAATCCCTCGCGGGGCTGGCGGGGCGCGGGGACGGGCTCCTCTCCCGCGGCGAGCGGTCCCGGGGCGAGGGGTCCCTCGGCGAGCGGTTCCGGGGCGAGCGGGCACGGGGCGACCGGTCCCTGGGCGAGCGAGAGCGGCCGCGGTCCGCGCGCGAGCGAGACGGCGACCGCGACCGCGACCGCCGGCGAGGCCGGTCCTGGCGGGCCTCCGCGGGGTCCTCGTACGCCCGCACCGTGATGTAGGACGAGTCGTACGGGTTCTTGAACTGCAGGGAGTGAGGGGGTGCGGGACCACGTGAATCCCTGGCAGCGGTTCAGTGGGCGCCGGCTCGAGAAGCCGCCGCCCCTCCACTGAAATCTCACCTTGGTGTCATCAATCTTGCGGATGGCCCGCTCCATGTCGTCGAGCGTGGCGTAGTCGACGAGGCCGTACGTGCCCTTGTCGTCGCGGTACACCTGGACGTACGTCACGTCGCCCGCCTCGCGCATGTGGTCCTTCAGGTCCTGCCACGAGGCCGACTCGGGCAGGCCCTCCACGATGACCTTGTAGCGGGTTTTCCGCGACGGCGGGAACGCCGACCGACCCCCCATGGGCGGGCCCCCGTACGGGCCCGGGCCGAAGCCGCGGCGCTCCTCTTTGGCGATGTCGCACTTGACGGGGAACCCGCCCCCGAAGTCGACCCCGTTCCGGCCGCGCACGGCGTCATCAGCGTCCCTCGGATCCGCAAACTCCACGTACGCGAACGCCGGGGGCTTGCGGTTGCGGATGGTGATCTCCGTGATGCGCCCGTACTTGTGGAAGAAGTCCTCCAGCTGCGGGGCAGGGGAGGGCGAGGCGGACCCCGTCAGCGCACCCAAGCGTTCTGGCCGGCCAGCACATGCCGCTGGCAAGCGAGTGATCCCCCTGAGGCTCGCGGGAGCTCACGGCGGTCCCTCCTCCACCGCTCAGCAAACGCGCCCGCTTCGACGGTGGGGCATCCCATCCTCCACCACACGGAAATTCCATTGTCCAGGGAGCTCCTAGCGACAGCAATCCCGTCCGCCTCCGCCGGGAGATGTCACAGGTCCCACGAGGCCAGGCCCGTCCGCCAGGATCCCGAGCGCTCAGCCTCCTCCCCCTCCAAGAGTGCGGCCTGGGCATTTGACAAGACCCGCGCGTCGCTGGGCGACGAGGCGGGCGGCTGCGGCGGGAAAGTCGCGCCGCGGCCCGGGGAGAGCCCGACCGCCCTCGCGACGCCACCTCCTGCCCGATCGCCACATCTCCGTCTCTGATAGCGATGACGCTACCCGAGAGACGCCCAAATCACCTCGCTCTCGCGGACGTCCATCGGGAGGCCCCCCACCCACACGCGCCCCGGTCCCATGGTCGCTTCTAGCTTCAGGAGGGCACCGGAACGGCGTCGCTCCCCACCGCTCGCTGGATCGCCCAGAGCAGCCCAAACACCGAAGAAAACAGCGACAGACGCAGTGCTGGACTTCCCCGCGTGATCTCGACGGCGATTTCTCTCCGCAGTGGCAGGAAGGCGCCTCTCCTTCAAACTTTTCTGGCCAGAAAGCTGTTGCAGGAGCACTCCTACCGGCCGCGCGCCTCCCGCGGTCCCCAGGTCCCTGCCCTGAACAGAATGGCTGCCACAAAGCCAGCGAGGCTCGAGACGAGAGTCTCAATCGCGCCCTTCCCCAGTGCTGGGCGCCTCGGCGTCGCCGGGCCGGCCGAACGCAGCTAGGAAGGAGGGGACGACCATCGGCCGCTCCTGGTTCTCCTTCTCGCCATCTACGACGTTCTGCGGCCGGAGGGAATCACGCCCCGCTGAATTAGCGCAGCGGCGAGCTTGCACAGCATCGGCAGCGTGCGCCCTGATTCCTCGCCTTGCTTAGCGCCACAGGCTCGATGCGCGCCTTTTTCTTCCCCTCGCCCGTCTCCTCCGCGTCCTGAGATCACGGAATCCCGGATTGAATGACTGCTGATCGCCATCAACGCGGCCAGGACACGCCATCAGGTCCGCTGCCGCTCACCGCGTTGTTGGCGTCCGCGGCGCGCTTGGAGCTCCGGATAACTCCCAAGTTCGTCACCGGTGCGCACGGCTTGGCCGCCTCGCCCACAAAGGGGCTCTGCTCGGCGTCACCCCCTGCCATCGCGGCCCGCATCTTGGCTTCCCAGCCACCCTGCGCGGCCACCACCTCCTTGGCCACCACAGCATCCTGTCGTGCGGAAGAAGAAGCATTCCTGGGCCGCTCATCGGCAGCGGGGGGAACGCCATGCCTTGGCTCTCGCGCCCAGCCTGCACATTGGTGTCACCTTGAGCTCTTGCAGCCGCTCCTCCAGGTCCTTGACCGTCTGCTCGAGGTGCGGCAGCTCGCGCGCAAGTTTGCCCTGCTGAGCGTCGGGAGGGGAGGGAGATTGTTTTGGTGCTTGCTCAATTCGTGAGCTGGCGGACTGCTCGCTGTCACAACCATGTCCCCTTCCGGTTCACCTCGGCGCCCCCCTCGCCGGCGGCCGCTAGCTCGGCGCGCACGGTAGCCAGGCGCGACTGGCAAGTCTCCAGGCCGCTGGACATGTGGCGGATGGCGCCCGGAAGATCGCCTTTCATCTGCAGACTCAGACACCCAGGGACAGCTCGGTTCGAGATTGAGGAAGGCCCACCCCTGCCGCGGCATGGGCCCCAGCACCAGCGCCTCGCCTGCATGACGAGGCCGAGGAGCGACAGGACCTTGAAGGCCCGGCTGTGGTCGTGGGGGCGCTCCTCCTTCAGCAGCGCCATGGCCTGCTCCAGGTCCTCCGTGCAAAGATCCAAGTCTTCCCGCTCGATCTGCACCTCCGCGAGCCTGCAAGCACCGGGCGTGCAATGGCATGTCAGCCGCCCAGCTACGCGGCACACCAAAAAGCCGTTTGCCGCCCCGGCCTCGCCTCATGCGCGTGTCAATGAGGAGATCCAGCATCTCTGGCCGGTCCTTCTCGGCAATGACACGGGCGACCTCCAGCATCTTCCACGCCAAATCCAGGTCCCCCTCCGCCCCCTCCATCGACCCATCCCCAGAGCCATCCTCGCCGCCCTCTCCCTCCTCTGACTCCCCCTCATCTCCCTCCCCCTCATCTCCCTCGCCCTCCTCCCCCTCACCCCCCTCCTCCTCCTCGCCCTCGCCCTCGCCCTCGCCCTCGCCCTCGCCCTCGCCCTCGCCCTCGCCCTCGCCCTCGCCCTCGCCCTCGCCCTCGCCCTCGCCCTCGCCCTCGCCCTCGCCCTCATCTGCCTGGCCGGACGCACCCGCGCCAGTCTCGTCGGCCTCCCCTGCCGCCCCACCCTCCTCCTGCGAAGAGCGGGAGGCACCAGCTTGCGCGACGCGGTTGGACAAGCTGACGGCGCCCCCTGGGGTTCAAAACAACGACGCTTCCAACCTCTGCCGCTTCTGCGCCGACCCCGGAAGGCCCAGCCCCGTCCTCTCCGGCGGCGCTGCCTGCAATGCAGGAGGGGAATCCGCGGATGTCATTGCATAACAAGAGACGGTCAAGAGCGGCGGCACGCTCGCCCGGCCCAACCACGTACCTCCCGCGGCTTGCTCCAGCGATGCCCCGACGAGGGACTTGGCCCTGGCGATGGCTGCATCCTTCACGAGGCCACCGAGCATGTCGGAGGTGTCTTGGGCGTTGAAGAGGAGCGACGAGCCGTACTGGAAGTACGCGGTGGCCGTGCGCGGGTCCAAATCCCCGTACATCTGCGCGCGGCGCCCGCCGAGAGGTCGGCGATACGCGGAATGGATACTCGCTTCACTGCACGTGACGGGCGCGCCGGCCGCCTCGCCTTGACGCGCGCCTCGAGCACAGCACCGAACACGCTGACTGCCTCCTCGGCTGCGTCGCCTTGCAAGCAAGCGACGCCCTTCTTGTACAGCTCGTCAATCTGCATTGGACCCATTGGTCTCGCGGGAGCGAGGACGCCGTCAGGAGCGCAGGCCGGGCCGCGAAGCAGGTTTGAATTTCAATAAAACATGGCCTGCGCTCACCTCGTGCTCGCTCGGGCCCTGCTCCGCAGCAGCTGCCGCGGCAGGGACTTCCTCCGTCCCCGACATGGCGGCGGCGGGAAGAACGGTGCGATTGCCTCCGTCCACGGCGCCGGCGAGTGGAGTTGCAACTGTGGCTGTGTCTCGTCCTTCACACGGCGTAGAGGCCTGTGGATATGCCACGTGTTGCCGATGGCTGCGAATTGGCAAGCACGGGGAGAAGGCAACGCGGTCACTGGAAACGCATCTGACGTTTCTCAGACGACCAGGCCGCGCTCACACGTTGCCGCGATGGCATCTGGGTCCCATCCGCGTGCAAACGGTACCCACGCCCGCAGCTGACGTGTGGAGGCTGTTCCGTCATGGCTCACACGTCCGCCGTTTGAAGTGTTTTGGCGGGAGTCGCCGGCGCGGGCGCGTTCTCTGCCACGGGCAGTGGTTTCGTCGCGTTAGGGCTTGAACGCCAGTATCAGGCTGTGCCCGCGTTTCGGCACTTTCGGGGCGGCGCTGGGCGTCTGGGCACCTGCCCTTCCGTCAGCTGGCCCGCGGCCTGGAGCCCGAGAGCGGCTGCGCGATGGTCGTGACGGAGGACGAGCCTTTGACCGGGGCATCCCCCCGTCCCGGCGCGGGGAAGGCCGTCTGGGCGACAGGGAGGCGCTTCCAGCCCCGGGTGCGTAGCCCTCACCGCCCCCCGCAGCCCGCCTTTCGTGGATGGGCGGCGTAAGCAAGGCCCTTTGCGTTTATTCCTCGCAGGTGGACAACCAGAGCCCCTTTGTGAACGTGTTCCGCGCGTTCAAGGTGGAATCCGGCGCAGGGGCCACGCTGCGAGGGGACGTGCGGGTGGTTGTCGACGACCTCATCGCCAAGCGGGTGCTCGCGGTGAATGGCGCCGTGCCCACGTCCGCGTACGTCATGATTCCCAAGGGCCGGGGAGGTAACGCGGGCCTCACCGGTCGGTTCCTCTACCTCCAAGTCCGCGTGGACGTGGACCGGCCCTTCCTCGTCAACCTGGAGGTCGACAACGACGGGCGCGCGGGGCGCCCCGTGCGCGTGTCGCTCGGCTCCCTGATCAAGGCCCCGAGGAGCCCCGAGGAGGCGCCGGGGCCCTCGGCGGGGGACCTCTCGGTGCGCGTCCCTGTGCGCCCCGAGGCGTCCGGGTGGCACGTGCTGTGCGTGGACCTCGAGGCGCTGATGCAGGAGCAGGCGGGCGTGCAGTTTCGGGCCCTCCGGAGCATCCAGCTCTGCGCGTCGCTCGTGGTCCGCAACTGCTTCACGTCGCCGTACCGCTACTCGTTTGCGGCCCTGCCCCAGGACATGGTCCTCTCCCATCGCCCGGACGTCGTTGCGGCAGTGCGCACCGTCTGGGTGCCCCACGCACCCCTCAGCGTCGAGGCGAGGGGGCGAGCCGGGCACGGCAGCGGTGCGGGCGCCCAGCCAGGGCGACGAACGGTCACGCCCCACCCAACCCCCACGATTGCAGGAGACGCTCGCAACGCCGGCGAAGAAGCACGTCGGGGACGAAGCGGGCGACGCGGCCCATCCCACCTCGCCCGGCCAGGTCCGGGTCGCTGCCCACGGCCGGGCCCGCAGCGACGGGGCGCGCCTGCGCACCCTCCGGCTCGTCAAGCCCGCCCGGACGGCGGCAGAGTCGCGGCTCGAGAGCGGGCCCCCGCCGGACAGGGCGCCCGCCGAGGGACGCTTCGCAACGGTGCGGAAGCACGGCGAGGCGCGGCGCGAAATGCTTGCAGAGCCGCCGGCAGGCAGCCACTGACCTCGACCCCCTCGTGAACGCTCCGCAGCACAAGCTCGTGGGGTATGCGTCCGACCAGCCCCGCACCATGTGCTTTGTGCCCGGCAAGCTGGAGCTGGTGATCGCCTGCCAGTCGCTGGTGCTGGCCCTGGACCTGAGCGGGAGTGACGAGGAGAGGGCCGACCCCCCCCGGAGGCTCTTCCGGGGCCACGCGGCCGCCGTCAGCACCATCAGCTTCAGCAGCTGCGGCCGGGGTGAGGCGCCGCTGGGGCGGCTGGCTTGCAGCTCCCGACGAGGCGCTGCTGGGGCGTGCAAGGGCCGCATGCGGTGCGAATACCTCCCCTCGCAGTGATGGCCACGGCGGAGGAGGGGCCCGGCACCCAGGTGCGTGTGTGGGACTACCGGCGCGGCACGTGCCTCGCGGTGCTGCAGGAGCACGCGGGGGGCCTGTCGTGCCTGCACGTGAGCCCGGACGCGTGCCACGTGGCCGCGGTGGGTCTCAACGCCCAGGGGCGTCACGTGCTGGCGGTGTGGAAGCTGGAGGGGCTGTTTGGGGCGCCCGAGTCGGCCGCGGCCAGGTGATGGACTCGCTGCCGGAGATGCGGGGCGGAGGGAGGGGATCGGCAGGGTCCATGGCATGGCATGTGGGATGTATCAGACCTTGGGCACAGCAAGGCAGCCCTCGGGTGCCTTGCTCGCAGCCTCGAGGCCAAGGGGTTCCTCGACCACCCCGTGGCGGCGATCAAGTTCAGCCCCTTCGAGGCCCTCACCCTGGTGTCGTGCGGGAGCCGCGGCGTGCGCACGCACCGTGTGCGCCACGGCAGCATCCGGCACTGCAGCATCCGCCTCGAGGACGGGCTGGAGGAGGACCCCGGGGCCCTCGCCGTCCTCCGCGGCAACGAGTTCACCGACCTGGATTTCGACGTGAACCTCACGAGCCTCAAGACGGACGCCAAGTACGCGTACGTGGCGGCGGCCAGGCGAGCGGCCAGGGCCCGCATGCGTGGGCCGCCAAGTGCGCAGAATGGCTCCCCACGTGTGTGATGTCTGCGGCTGATTCCCGTCCAACGCACGTGTCCCCCGTTTCGTGCAGCGGCCACCTGGTGCAGATCAACCTGGCGCGGATGCGGGTGGAGAGCATCATGCTCCTCCACGGCGGCCCCGTCACGTCCCTGGCCGTGGTCGACGGCGTGTGCGCCACGGGCTCCTCCGACCACCTCCTCCGCCTGTGGCTCATGGACTTCACGGACTTTGTGCTGGAGGCGGAGCACGAGGGACCCGTCACGTGCATCAGCATGGTGAGGGCCGCAGTCGCTGCCCCAGGCCGTGGCCGCGATGGTTCTGCCGCGCCAGGCGATAGGGAGGCACGCGACGAGCACGCAGGCCGAGGGCGGCCGGCTGGTGGCGGCGGCCACGGTGGACGGCACGGTGGGCGTGCTCGACACGGAGACCCAGGGGTACACGGTGCTGATGCGGTCCCACCGCGACGACGTCACGGGACTCGAGGCCTCGGCGTCCGGGGCGTGGCTGGCCACGCGGTCCCGCGACATGACGGTCCGCGCCTGGGACGCCGCCACGATGGAGCAGGCCTGCGAGTTCCTGTTTGCCGGCGCCGACTGCACGGCGCTGCGGTTCAGGTGACGAGTCGGCGGCGCCGCAGCGTCCCTCCGCGACACGGCAGGGACGGGCGCACCGACCCCCCTGCCGCTGACGCCCGCAGCCCGACCGCGGAGCACGAGCTCGTCGCCGGGTTCGCCGATGGCAAGATGCAGGTGCTGGACGTCCGAGCGGCCGCGCACCTGGAGGTCTACCACCAGCACCGAGAGGCGGTGGTGAGCATGCCACCCTGGGCCGTCGTCGCCTGCGCATGGCGCGTGCCAGACGGGGCTCGGTACCGCCGCGGGCAGCATGGGCTGACTGTGCATGCGCTTTCCTGCAGCGCGCCATCCAATTCAGCTCCCGGGGCTCGTTCGCCGTCACGGCCGGCAACGACGGCTACCTGGTCATCCACGACGTCCGGCAGCAGTACCTCCCCGTCAAGTACCTCCAGCTCACGCCCCCGCCCCCGGGCATGCAGCTGCCCTTGTGCGCCCACCCCGAGTGCGGCCTCCTCGCCTCCCGTGAGAGCCCCTCCACCGCACTGCGTGGCCCTGCGCGGTCCCAGCCCCTGCCCTGCACGCGCCCCTCGTGCCCCCCCCGCAGTGTCGGTCGAGTCCCGCGCCCAGAGGGCCAACGTCCTCGTCTTCCACGACGAGTCCTTGGAGCCCTTCGCCCGCATCCCCCTGGCCGCGCCCTACCTCGCGTTCATGTGCTTCACGCCCAGCCGCGCCGAGCTCGCGTGCGTGACCGTCGAGGGCGACCTCCTCGTCTTCAACCTCCCGGACGGATGCCTCGAGTTCCGCCGACCCAGGGCCTTCGAGACACCGGTGAGGGCGGGCGGGGCGGGGATGGGCGCGGGGTGGCTGCCGGTGGCCTGGCGGAGGGAAGGAACGAGCCTTTCCCCCCTCACCTCCCCTTCATGCTCTTCATCGCCGCCACCACCACCACTCACTCCCTCACTTGCACCCGCAGGTGGTCAACCTGTTCTTCGACGAGACGCAGTCGATGATCCTGGCAGCCACGGATGACGCCCGCCTCGTGGCCCTCACGCACCCCCTCCGCGTCGCCCTGGGGGCCCCGCCCACGGAGGAGGCGTTCCTGACAGATACGTGCGCCCCGCTCACCGGGTTCGCCCTCCTCCCCGGCGTGGGCGCCGCCGTCACGGCCCACGGGCGCACCCTCATGAGGCTGACCGTCGACCTGCCGGAGCCTGACCCCCTGCGGGCAGCCCTCCGCGACGCCAAACGACAGGTGCCAGCCTCAGCGTGCACGGCCGGGCAACCCGCAGCGCGCCGGGGGTCGTCGACTCCAGGCCAGCTTCCCTTGTGCCGTGTCCTGCGGGCTCGCCTCTCCGTCAGCGAATGCCGCACTCGCTCCCCGCAGATGGTCGAGGCCGGCACGCAGCCTCCGGTGCAGTCGTCGCGCTTCTCCCTCGAGGGCGACGCCTCCCTCGTCCCTGCCGACCCGGCCGTGGTGGCCGTGGCGGGGCCGCTGCGGGCGGCGACGGCCCTGGGCCCGCGCGAGCTGTGCCTGTCCCTGGGCCACGCCGTGGTCCTCGAGAGCCTCGGCGACGGCACCCGCACCGTCCTGGCCTCCCCGGGCGGCCCCGTGGCGGCCGTGGCGGCCATGCGCGGCCCCCGCGGCCAGGCCCTGGCGCTCCTGGCCGTCGCCCGCCCCGACGACCGCGGCCGCTTCCCCATCCTGGTCGTCGACCGCCCCTCGTGCCGCGCCCTGGCGCGCCTGGTCGAGCACCGTGCCCCCGTCCGCTTCCTCCGCGCCCTGGAGGGTACGGCGTGGCTGCTGAGCCAGGACGAGGCGGGCGCCCTCGCTCTCTTCGACGTCCTCTCCTGCGCCTGCGTCGCCCTCGTCGACCCGGGCCAGGCCGTCCTCGACGCCCAGGTCCTGGCCGACGCCCCGGGGCCCGACGCCCGGGCAGAGGGCGAGGGCGAGGCGGGGGCAGGCGGCGACGCGGGGCCCGGCCCCCGGGCGCCGCAGCTGCACGTGCTGCTGGCCGGCACGGGCGGGCTGCAGCTGCTGGAGCTGGCCCCGCCGCGCGTGTCCGTGTCGTGGCTCCACGCGTGCCGGGCCACGTGCGCGGCTGTCCGGGGGGCCCAGGCGGTGCTGGCGAGCGAGGAGGCCATTACGGTGGCGGCCGTGGTGCCGGAGGCGGAGGTGGACCCCGCCGCGGACGCCGAGGCGGCGGCGGAGCGGGAGGAGCGCGCCCGCCGCTTCCTTCAGGCCTTCTTCGACGGCGACGACGGGGGCGGCAGCGACGGGGGGGACGAGGAGGGCGGGGAGGAGGAACGGGAGAGGGAGCAGCGGTACCGGCGGATGATGGACGTGGCGTCGTCGGACCCGGACGCACCGCCGGCCAGGGGGGGCGGGGGGGCAGCCCCGTCGGACGCCGGCAGGGCGGGGACCGGGACGGCCAGCCCCAGCATGAGCGAGTCACCGCGGAGCCGGTCGTCGCGGTGGGGCGCGCGAGGGCGGGGCGCGGACGAAGGGGCGCCGGGGCGGGCGCCGGGGACACGCGCCACGTCCGAGTCGGCGGGGGGTCCGTCCAGCATGGTGGTGAGCGGTGGCAGGCACAGGCGAAGGAGGGCAAAGATCGCCCTGCGACACGCTTTCTGAAAAGCACTCCTCCCGGCCCTCGACCGCAGGTGCACAGGTGCAGGGGCTTGGCAGTCGTGGTGCGCACGTCCCCCACGGAGCTTCCCTCGCCCCAGAGCGCCCTGCTCATCGACG
This sequence comes from Protoeuglena noctilucae, assembly GCA_958009085.1. Classification (NCBI taxonomy): domain Eukaryota; kingdom Viridiplantae; phylum Chlorophyta; class Pedinophyceae; order Marsupiomonadales; family Marsupiomonadaceae; genus Protoeuglena; species Protoeuglena noctilucae. Next base: position 865,019 of record OY253668.1, on the reverse strand, counting down.
GTGGGCTGCTGCTGGGCTGCCGCGACGGCACGGTGCTGCGGTACCGCGACCGGGGCCAGTACGGCGGCCTGGAGATGGTGCAGCAGCTGGATGCGGGGGGGCTGCGTGTGTGGGCGGGTCCCGAGAAGGCGTGCCCTCCCCTGGCCATCCAGCGCCTGGAGCGGCACGAGGGGTCCGACAGGGTGGTGGCGCACACGCCATTCGGGCTCCTCACCCTCACGGTGAGGGGCGCGCGGCGGCACGAGCTGGCCTGCCACGCCGCCCCCGCATTCAGCATCTCATCGTGTCGTGCCGTGTCACACCCCCGCAGCCCGACAAGCACCAATGGACGATTGACTGGCTTCTGTCCAGCGCGCACCCCGACGCCATCGTCTCCGCCCACCAGCGCTCGGTTCTCGCCTCCTGGGGCAGCTGCTTCTGGGTCGCGGACGAGACGCAGGGCGTGTCGGTGTGGACGGTCCACGAGGACTCGGTCTTCCCCCTGACACGCTTCGGCATCCAGGTGCGCCTTGCCCAAGCCCGCGCGGCACCTGGAGCACCGACAGCTTGCGCACTGCCCCGCCCGACGCGGTGCAATAGACGCGACGCTTCTCTTCCCATGGCAGGAGCTCGCGGCGATGGACGGCTCCCAGGATGGCGACGACAGCCTCACGTGCATGTGCCTGGCGCGCACGGGCGACGTCCTCTGCGTGGGGCGCCTCTCCGGCGACGTCGCCGTCCTCAACAGCGGTGCGTGCGTGCGTGTGCTGCTGCGAGTAGTGCTGGCCGTGACCTGGTCTTGTGGCCCGTCGCGCCTTCTCATGCCCTGCCACCGTGCTGCGCAGTGACCGGCCGAGCCCTGTGGGAGAAGCCAGTGCACTCGACGCCCGTGCTGGGGTGCTTCTTCAACGACCGCATGACACGTGTCGTCACCATCGGTGAGGGCAGGCTGCACCCCGCACTGCCTGACCCGCCCATCCCGACATCTTGGTACCGACGTGAGCGGCCCCACCCTCTTCGCCACGCGCGCAGACGCGGGTGGCGTGGGCGAGGTGCGCGACACCCTCACGGGTGAGTCCCGCGGCAAGCTCCGGCTGCCCCTGCCGGGCATCGTGACGCTCGTGGAGGCCACGCCGCACGTCATCGTCTGCGCGGGGGAGGACTTTGTGGAGACGTTCCGGGTGTCATGGGACGAGGCAGGTGAGGGCCGTCCAGGCCCCGTGGGTGGCTGCACGGCACCTCTTGCATGGGCCGGCTCGGCCAGGAGGTTGAGTCTGAGGTCATGTGTCTCCCCCTGGCCTGACTGCAGATGTGCCCAAGCTGAAGAAGGGGTCCCAGGCGCAGCTGTCCGGCGTGACGCGCGTGGCGGTGCTCAGCGAGGCGTGGGTCCTAGTCCTGGCGGCGCAGCTCTACCTCCTGTCCGCGAAGGATTCGCAGCTGATCGAGACGGAGGTGCAGGAGCCCTGCTCGGTCCTCACCGGCGACCACGACGTGCTTGTGGGCACGCGCGCCGGGCGCATGGTGCGGATCGATCCCCGGGACAACCTGCCCACGCGCGCCATCGACGTCTCGGGGCTGGCGGGGGGGCCTGGCCCCGTCTTCGTGCTCCTGTGCACGGACAGCGTTGCGACCGTGCTGTGCAACGGCGTGTTCATCAGCGTAGCTGTGTAAAGCGTAGCTGTATCGCCACGCCAGCGTGCTGGCACGTGATGCCATGAGCTGCTAGCAAATCCTTCGGCCCTGCAATTGCCTGACATTGGCACCAGCAGTGGGTTCTCTACCCGCCCTCTCCCACCTCTTGAATCCTCGCAACACATGGCATGAAAGCAGTGAGTGAAATAGCTGTCGTGCAGTCATTGGCACCCGGCGGCATCCACTTGGAGGCCCGCTACGCAGCATAGTGCCCGAGACGGGCGTTGGGCCTGCGGACGCCTACGATGGCGCGCCCCGCAACGTGTCTCAGCTGTCAGGAGACGATCCATGGGGATGACACGCAGCTCACGGGCGAGATCGCGCGTTCCTCGTCGAAGAAAAGCATTTGTTTGACAGTTTGCATGCTCTCACCAAGCAGCTCGCGCCTCCCCCTGCGCAGAGACGCCATGCGGGCACCAGGTGTGTACGAAGTGTCTGCGGCAGAGGATCAACGAGGACGAAACGGCCGTCACTTGCCCGGTGTGCCGCCAAACGATCCCGCTTCACGACAGCGAGGACGAGGGCAGCGATCGCGAGGCAAGCGTGGTATATTGACGCGCGTGCACGGCTCAGACGATGTTAGCGAGCACACAGCGCATCATCGAACCGACTCTGCCCGCGCAGAACGCTCTGCGGGCCCCTTCCCCGAACGGGTCCGCTTCTGCTTCGGTTGCTCCGACACCAAGCGTTGCTATTCGACCTCTGTCGAAGACGACGCCTGCCGGGGAACGGAGGGCGTGGCCGGAGGACCAGGCGCTCAAGACGGCCATCGTGCAGGCCCTGCGCCCGTCCCAGCGGGACTGGGGCGTGCTGGATGTGGAGGGAATCCGGGCATCCGACCTCGCCCTGGCTCCAGAGGACGTGATGCGTGAGCGTGCACGCCTGACAGCGGCGGGGGGCGAGGAGAGATCGGTGGGGTGCCCGGCGGGGCTCACGGGAGGCCCGCTCCCTCCCGCGCAGAGGGCTCGGTGACTGCCGAGGGCAAGGCGTCGCAAATCGCGGTCGCCAAGCTCCGCGTGGGCTCGCTGATGCACCCTGTCGTCGTGAAGCGCCTCCACGTCCCCAAGGGTGCCTCGGGGCCCCTCATCGACCACCTGGCTGAGGTGTGGTGGCTTGCGTGGGCGCCCTGCGTGGGCATATGCTTGGAGGCACGGGTCATGCGTCGGATGCCCGAGTGTCTAGCGATCTCCGTGGCCTCGCAGATCGTCCGCGCGTCCTGGCGCTGCTCTGCCCTCTGCCGCATCTACGGCTACGTCGTGGACAGCGAGGGCAAGCTGTGCATCGTCATGGACCGCATCAACGACTCGCTGCAAAGCACGCTTCTGTTGGCAGAAGGGGATGACATCGTGAGCGGCAGGCCCCTCCGTCAGCTGCGTGTGGCGGTCGTGGCTGAGCCCCAGTCACTGCGCCCTCCGCAACGCCGTCGCAGGTGGACGTGCCGGAAGCGCTGGGCATCGCGGCGGCCGTGCTCCGGGCGCTGGCGCAGCTCCACGAGGGCGGCGTCGCGCACCTCGACGTCCGCCCCTCCAACGTGCTCCTCGCGCCGGACGGGAGGGCCGTCCTGGCGGACAACGGCCTCGCCGCCGCCCTCGCCTCCCTGGGCTACGGGACCTTCCCGTGGGGGAACCCTGCGTACCAACCCCCCGAGTGCATGACCGAGGGGGGCGCGCCCTCCACTGCCTCGGACATGTGGTCGTTCGGGTGCCTCGTCGTGGCCCTCTTCACCAGCAAAGACCCCTTCCCGGGCTTCAGCCCCGCCCAGATCGTCCACGCCGTCGGGGGCCGGTCCGAGAAGTGAGCCGTGCGGGGCCTGCCAGCCTCCCAACCCGTGACTGCCCCGACGCGCCCGCAGCGCCCTTGCCGCAGCCTCCCAAGCAGAGCCCCCCCGTCCTCCCAGGCCGGACGTCCCCCGCTCGGTGCCCGAGGAGCTGCGCAAGCAGGTGGCGCGGTGTTTTGCCCGGCAACCCGGCGCCCGCCCGCTCGCCAAGGACCTCCTGCGTGACTTTGCACGCTACCTGTCGCCGCTGCCCGGGTCGGACGACTCGCCGTCCCATGGGCCCGCGCCCCCCGCCGTGGACAGCGTCATGGCGGCCCTCCTGGCCCTGGGTTTCCGCCGGGACGAGGTGGTCCACGCCGTGCGCAAGCGGCTGTGTCAGGCGAGGGCCCTGCTTGCGAGCGGGCTCCCTGGATGTGCTGCGTGGCCCCCTCGCCACCGCCTGCGCACCACGGCGCCTGCCGAGCTGCCGCCTCTCCTCGCCCCCGCCCCAGGCCCTCCCCGTGGACGGACGCGCCGTGGCCTTCGACCTGCTGCACAGCCGCGAGGTCCAGTCGGGGTCCCTGGCCGACGTCGAGGCCGCGCTAGCCACCGAGGGCGTCACGGAGGTGGACCTCTGCTGGTCGACCGTGCGCCTGGGGGCGCGCGACACGCTGAAACTGAGCAAGCCCGGGGTGCTGCTGAAGAACGGCAAGATCATCGGCGCCGGCGCAGCGCACGCAGGGCCCCTCATCGACATCCACGCCGACGGGTGCCGCTTGGAGAAGGTCACGGGTGCGTGAGGGGGCGGGTTGGACGAGTGTTGGGGTGCATGCACCTTCGCGGGTCTCGTGGCTCCTTTTCTGGCTCACCCCTTTTACTGCGCGCCCGCAGTCGAGGGCGGTGGCCCCCGCGCCCCTGCCGTGGCGGTCTGCAAGGCGCGGGGCACCGTGTTGAAGGACTGGGTGGTGACGGAGTGCCAGGGGATGGCGCTGTCGGGGACGGGCGATGTGACGATGATCGACCTCGTCAAGACCGAGGTGGCCGGAGCCAAGGGCCCCGGTGCCGTGGTGCGGAGCGGCGCTGACCTCCGCGCCACGCACTGCGTCATCTCCGACTGCCAGGGGGGCGCCCTGGTGGGGGAGGGCCTGGGCACCACGATCCAAGTGGAGGGCGGGCGGTACAGCGGCAACGGGGCCGGGGTGGCGCTGCGGAGCCAGGCGTACGCCCAGGTGGCGTCCTCGACCTTCGTCGGGAACGCCGGCCCGGCCGTGCACGCGCGCGACCGCGGGACGCGCGCGGACGTCGACGGCGTCCGCTTGGTCCGGAGCCCCACGTCGCTGTGGGACGAGAACCTCGTAATTCTGGCAGAGGGGCACGCCGTGGTGCAGGTCGGGCGGCGCACCGACATCGTCGGCCGGTGCAGGGGTCGCCGGGGCGGGCGCGTGGTGCTCCCCTTCAGGTGAGGTGGCGACTCGACTCGATGCAGCCCTCGGTGCAGGGGCCTGGCCCGGGGCCCGAAGGACACGCCTGCGCCCGCCGCGCCGCCCCCGCAGCTTCGCCGGCCTGCTGCGCCACATCGCCGTCTGTCTGCTCTACGTGCTCCTGGCCGCCCTCGCCTACGACGTGCTGCACGCGGCGGGGGTCGTCAAGCCCGAGGTCCACGCGGCCGTCCTCGAGTCCCTCTCTGTGGGTCGCGACTGGGCCGCAAAGGGGTGGGCCGAGACGAGCCGGGGCGCCTGGTGAGGGGCCGCAGAGGACACCAGGAGTCCGGTGACAGCGCATCGCATTTTATTTATCGTGCCTACCCCACGGCCTGCCTCCGGCACTCCTGCAGGTCCCTCGCGGCGCCCGTGGACGCCTGGGCCAAGGGCCGGCTGAGCCGTGCGGTCAGTGCTGTCTCCGGCCCAATAGCCGTGGCAGGGCGCCACGTCGCGGCCGCGGCCACCAGCGCGTGGAGCCAGCGGAGGCTCGCCACGGGCCCGCTGGCTCAGCTGGTGGTCTGGCTGGGCAATCGCTCGTCTCAGGCCATTCACGCCTGGGTCCACGGCCCTGGCGGGGCTCCGGCGCCGCGATAAACGCCGCCCTCTTAAAGGGGAGGCAGGCACCTATGCTCTATGCCCGCTGCCCCTGCCCCTGCCCCTGCGCTGCGTTGTTGTTGCCGCCAAAGAAAGCCCCCATGGCGTTGCGCATGCCGGCGGCCATGGCGTTGGATGCCAGGTTGCGGAACTTGGCCTGCTGGTCCCGCGAACATCGGTAGTACCCGGCGATGTTGGAGCCGGACATGACGATGGCGATGATGACGATGAGGAGGTAGTCCCATTTGGAGATGCTGAAGAGAGACCCCAGGCCCACCACCACCCACGCCACAGGAGTGATGTAGAGAGGCTGCCAGAACATCCTGGGGGCGCCGTCTTGGCCGCACGGTCGGATGACGGCAGTCGCGGCACAGCACCCAGGCGGCGCCCTGCGCACGCAGGCGGCCCTCACCGCGAGTCTGCCGGGCTCACGGCGCGGTCGTTGGCCCCCAGGCTCTCGTACCTCCACACGCTGTTGCCGTCCTCCGACACCTCGTTCCACCACCGGAGGCCCACCAGGATGCGCCCCGAGACATTCTGCAGTGGGGGACACGGGGCCGTGGAAAGGGCGCCATCTTGCCCGCGCGAGCAGCGATGGGGCTAAGCGGCGGAATACGCGCCTTCACGACCCAGAAGTCCAGGGAGAGGAGGACCACACACACCACGAAATTGGTGATGAAAGAGGTTGAGAAAATCCAGGTGCAGGTGATGTAATAGCTGCGGGGGTGGGAGTGCTGGTGGGAGTGGAGGATATCCGCACGCACGCACTTCGTTGTGGGCATGTCGAACACCTACTCACACGAACGCGGCCGCCTTGAACATCAGATGGCTCAGAATCACGCCCGGGTGCGAGCGCGCTTGCCCGGCCGATGCATTCGCCCCTTCCATGATCCGCGCCCCTCAGAGACGCATCCACCGCAGCACTGCGCGCAACCGTCGTCATCCGAATGCATGCGGGGCGCGTGCGCCGTTGGAGATCGCGCGCACAGCTCCATCAGCGTGGGTCCGCGCGCAGCAGCAACCCCGTCGTCTAAATGGCCGTGGCGACTGCCACAACGCCATGAACGCCTCGAACGCATGGCACTGCAACCGCTCGTTGGCCTCGACAGGCGAGCCTCGACCCGTTCCGACTCGTGCGCTGTGCAGGACGCGGTGCACGCCCGTAACACGATGCAACCGCCTCCACCGCGCACCTGGCTCTCAAGCGGTCTCACACTTGGCGCAAGGAATCCACTTACGCAGCTGGAGGGCTGCAGAAGGGCTGAATTTGCTTGACCAGTTGGTGATGGTGCCCCCGCAGTGTATGCACACCCCAGTCGTCGCGAGATTGCTCGTCTTCGAATGTGTGTGACAGCAGCACGGGGTGGCGAGCCGATTTCCATCCCGCGGCCGAGGGCCGGAAGACGTTTCGGTGACACGCAAGCCGGGCGCTTCTTGAACGGGCCTTCAAGAGCGAGTCCCTGCTCTCCTGTGGTACAACTCCCTCCAAGTCCTTAGTCGCGTAGCACAGAATGCGCGGCTAGCTAGCATTTCGGTGGCAGAGGACAGCGGAATGGCGTGGCCCCCCCAGCTTGTCCAGCAGAAGTCCAGGAGCGGCGTCTGGATTGGCGCTGGACTCGTGGGAGCGATACGTGCGTTGCTTGGCGCAGTGGCAGTACCTGCGGTTTGATCAGCGGGGCACCCCACCCCTTGGCCGACCCCTACTGCATTCGCAGTTCTCGCGCTCACCCCGACGGTCGTCATCCCTTTGCTGGAGAGGGACAGCTACAAGGTAAGAGTCCGCGAGTTGATGGCCTCCACCGTGTGTGAGCCCCTCACTGTGTGCTGAGCACGGGAGCTTCGCTCCACCCGTACTCCTCACGTGCAGGAAAAGGAACGCGCGGTGCCTGGGTTCGAGAAGAAGGGCATGTGGAAGCAAATTGCCAAAAACCGGAGCGACAGCGAGGGGGGATGATGACAATGATGTGCCGCACGGTGCATGCAACATCAGATGCTTGAAGCTGGACTTAGACAGTTGTATGTCGTCTAATGACGTGCTGCCTCCTCGCTCTGAAACCCTGTCGCGCTCGTAATTGTGTGGTTGCGGCACACATCAGTGCTCTGGAGCTGGTGCTGGCCCATGGATCACGTTGAGCCCAGCTCCTGTCGTCGTTGAACTGGGGGGCCTCTGATTGTGTGACGCTGGGCCCGTGGAGGCAGCGGTGCGCAGGAGAGGGGGAGGTGAGGACCGCACACCGTTGCCGACCCGCGCAGACCCGGGCGGACCGCGGGGGAGGCTGCGCGCACGGCAGGTGCTTTGTGCTTGTAGCCGTGAGGTGGTGGAAGCAGACCTCCATCGTGCGGCGCGCAGGGGCCGGAGGCCTGGGCCGGATGCGACCCCATCCTGGGGTGCCCGACGGCGACCTGGGCGAGCTCGCCGAGATATGTGAAGAACGCGGGGGTAGACCGACGGCGTGGCATGGGCGGGAGGAAAACGTGGCCGCATTCCCACGCCCCAGGGGCGATGAGAGCGCCCACGCGCGGCAGGTGCGCCCGGCAAACGTCCCGCGCGTGGCTCAAACGAGGCCGGGTCTTAGTTCCCCTTGCTCTTTGGAATATCGATGCGCCGCTGCGTCGTCCACCTCACTGAGCGCCTTGCCCGCGGTCTTCTGGCCCCCAGGCGAACAGCCGGGGATCGCACGACGAGTCCAGCGTGGGTGGATCTGCGGGGTATACTCAAAGCAGCCCCTCGGCGTCACGCGGCCATGGCTCGGTCGGCGCCCGCGCGGAGGGGGGGCGGTGGATGTCGGGCATGAAGACCTCCGTGTCGCTCCTCGAGCTCTCCGCGTATGCGCACCGCCTGCCCGGTGCCACTCAAGCGCACGGACCGACGCAGGGCAGGCGAGCCCCCGCGCCGCGTTTCAGGCGGGCGGCGCGGGTCGAGGCACACACGCAGGCTTTCTTGATCGCCCTGCCCTGCCTCCGTTCCGCAGCCGCCGCGGCTCCATCGACGTGGGCGATGAGCGTGACGTGGCGACGACTCCGCCGCGCAACACAGCGGGGGCGGCGGATTCGGCGCAGCCCATGCCGAGCACGTCGCGAGTGGAGCGTCTGCTGCGAGAGCGCTTCCGGCGCACCAAGTCGAGCGCCACTCTCTACCAGGACGGGGAGTTGGCAATGCACGCAGGAGCGCCAGGGATGGGGCCGGACCTCGCGCCCAGCGCGCCGAGCAAGTCGCAGCGCCTGCTCATCGTTGCGAACCGCCTGCCCGTGCACGTCCGGCGCGGAGAGGACAACGAGTGGCTGTTGCAGGTGATCAGAACGTCGTCGCGACGCCATCGCAACAGCGCGCAGCAGCCGGCGAGGTTCGCCTGACCGCCGCGCCTGTGACGCTTCCGCTCTCGTTCCGCAGGTCTCAGCGGGCGGCCTGGTCTCGGCGCTCCTCGGGGTGGGCAACTTCCAGACCAAGTGGATTGGCTGGCCCGGCATCTACATCGAGTCCCGCCGGGAGCGCGCCTCCATGACGCGCGCCCTGGGCAAGGCCGACTACGTCCCCGTCTTCCTCGACACGCTCACCTTCGACCAGTACTACAACGGCTTCTGCAACCAGGTCCTGTGGAACCTCTTCCACTACGTGCCCCTGGTGGGTGCCGCCGCGACAGAGGCCCTGGGCGGGCGGCAGGCGGGCGTGCTGGCGGGCAGCAGTGGCGCGTGGATGCGACACTGCGCCTGTCCGTGCCCCGCAGTCGATGGACACGGAGCTGTCGGCCATGCGCACCATGGGCAACCAGTGGGAGGCGTACAAGGCGGCCAACCAGGCCTTTGCGGACGTCGTGCTGGAGCACTACCAGGATGGCGACATCGTGTGGTGCCAGGACTACCACGTCATGCTGCTGCCGAGCATCCTCAAGCGCGCCAAGCCAAACATGAAGGTCGGGTGGTTCCTGCACACGCCCTTCCCGTCCAGTGAAATCTACCGCACGCTGCCCCTGCGAGAGGAGATTCTGCGCGGGGTGCTGGTGAGGGGCTGGCCGTGCCTGCGGCGAACGCGCGCGCCTGCCGTGCGTTTGTGTTCCGCCTGCGCGGCGTCCTGGTCTTGCTTGTGAACTGCGTCCCTCGGGTCTCTTCCCACACGCAGGCATCCGACCTGGTGGGCTTCCACACGTACGACTATGCACGGCACTTTGTCAGCGCGTGCACGCGCATCTTGGGCCTCGAGGGGACGCCGGAGGGCGTGGAGGACAACGGGATCCTGGTGAGGGATTTTCTGATGAGCATGGCTGAGAGGAGCCGCTCAGCGTGGGTCGCCCCATCAGCGATGCCTGGCTTCGCACGCTTGGGTCGTGGCACGAGCGGGAGACACCACGCTGCCTGCCCGCAGACCCGCGTGTCGGCCTTCCCAATCGGCATTGACCCGGACCGTTTCATGCACGCGCTGGAGGCCGAGGAGGTGCGCGTCCACATCGACGAGCTGCGGCGGCGTTTTGCCGGGCGCAAGGTCATGCTGGGCGTGGACCGGCTGGACATGATCAAGGGCATCCCGCAGAAGCTCCTGGCCGTCGAGAAGTGTCTGGAGGAGCACCCGGAGGTGCGCCCGGGGCGCGGACAGAGTCTCGGGATGCAAGTGGCGGTGTGGCTCGACTGCGCCAGGCGTGGCGTCCTGGCCGACGCTGCCCCCCCTCCGCGCGCGTGCTCGCAGTGGCGGGACAAGGTTCTCCTCGTGCAGATCGCCGTGCCGACGCGCACCGAGGTCCCCGAGTACCAGAAGCTGCGGTCGACGGTGCACGAGATCGTGGGGCGCATCAACGGGCGCTTCGGCACCCTCACGCACGTCCCCATCCACCACCTCGACCGATCCCTGGTGAGATGGGGCGGATAACGCACATGCACGCTGTGCTATCCGGCACTAGCACGCAGGCTGTGTGCCGCTCGTGCGCTCTCCGATGCTCTTCCAGCCATCGCACCGCCACCGCCGCCACCGTCTGCATCCCCGCAGTCGTTCAACGAGCTGGTGGCGCTCTACGCCGTCACGGACGTGGCGCTCGTCACGTCCCTCCGCGACGGCATGAACCTCGTGTCCTTCGAGTACGTCGCGTGCCAGCGCAACCACGCCGGCGTCCTCATCCTGTCTGAGTTCGCTGGGGCGGCGCAGTCCCTGGGAGCCGGGGCCATCCTGGTCAACCCCTGGAACGTCAACGACATGGCCAGCGCCATTGATTACGCCCTCAACATGTCTGACCAGGAGCGCAAGGAGCGGCACCGGTGAGGCGGGGGCGGAGGCAGGGCCGATGCCCTCGGGGCCTTTGCTCGGCTTACTGACTGCGGTCTTCAGCAGGAGAGCGACGGGGTCGCCTCGCCTGACCCCGCGCGCAGGCAGAACTTCAACCACGTCACCACGCACACGGCCCAGACGTGGGCGGAGACGTTCATATCGGAGCTCAACGACACCCACGTGGAGCACCAGCTGAGGCGCATCAACGTGCCCCCCGGGCTACACATCCTCGAGGCCGCCGACATGTTTGCACGCACCGAGCGGCACCTCCTGGTCATGGGGTTCAACGCCGCGCTCACGTGCGCCGTGGACGCGCCCCGGCAGCCCAAGAGGTGGGTGGCGGTGCGGAAGGCGCAGCGATGGTTTGCATGGCGCGGTGGCCGGGGTGGGCTAGCCCCGGTGGTGGTGCAGTGAATCTCATGTGAGCAACAATGCGTGCCCCTCTTTCGCCCCCCGCAGGCACTTCGACCAGATGCGCGCGCTGACCAAGGTGCACCCGAGCGCCTACAGCGTCCTGCGCCGCCTGTCCCAGGACCCCAGCTCCACGCTGGTCATCTTCTCCGGGTCCGGCAGGGCGCGCCTGGAGGAAGTCTTCGGGGATATGCCCGTGTGGCTGGTGGCGGAGAACGGGGTGTTCGTCAGGCAAGTGCTCGTGTTAATGCAGGGCAGCTTGGTGACGGTATCGGTCTGTCCGGCTGTGCGTGTCGCGACGCCCCTTACCGGCCCTCCCCGCGCAGGCCCGGGCTGGTGGGCGGCGTGGCCCACCGGGAGTGGCTCAAGATGGTCGACAAGGTGAACCTCGACTGGATGGAGTCGGTGCAACTCGTCTTCGACTACTTTTGCGAGCGCACGCCCCGGTCGTTCGTGGAGGCGCGGGAGACGTCGCTGGTGTGGAACTACAAGTACGCCGACGTGGAGTTCGGGCGGCTGCAGGCGAGGGGCAGCTCGCAGAGCGCCAGGGAGGGGGGCACCTCACGACGCGTGTTCATGATGTTTCGTTCGCATGCCATCCATAGTCACCACAGACTTGGGCATGCGGCCCGGGCAGGCCCGCGTTCAGAGCCACTCCCGCGTGTCCTCCCCCAGGCCCGGGACCTCCTCCAGCACCTCTGGACGGGCCCCATCTCCAACGCCCCCGTGGACATCATCCAGGGCGCCAAGAGCGTCGAGGTCCGCCCCGTGGGGCTCTCCAAGGGCGCATCCATGGCCAAGGTAAGCAGACAGGGGCCTCTTATACATGACGTGTTCGAATGCTACGACGAGGGTGCGCCCTCCGGCACGCTCCTACACCTTATGGGCATCCGCGACACGCTGCACGCACGAGCACCGTCCCGCACCCACGCGCTCTCTGCTCGCCCTCTCCGCAGGTCCTGCGCCTGATGGCCGAGATGAACGGCGTGAGGGACCTGAGCTACGACTTCGTCGCGTGCATCGGCCACTTCCTCGGCCGCGACGAGGACATCTTCACGCTCTTCGAGGGACAGAACAACCCCCTCGTCTTCGGCCGGCCACTCGACCCCACCCCGCCGCCGCCCGTGGGGATTGCCCTCGCCGTCGACGCGGACGCCGGGACCGTGCCGGGGGGCGCCGCGGACGGCCCCGACCAGGCGGCCCTGCCTGCGGCCTTGGACCCACCCCTGCGCCCCGCGGGGGAGCCCCTCCCCTCGGAGCGCGACGCCCTGGACCGGGAGCTCTACCCCCACGAGGAGTCGCCGGAGGGCTACGGCTCCTCGGCCAACTCCAGCAGTGCCAACCTGGCTGGCATGCAGGGGGACTCGGGAGCGCCCGGGTCAGCGACCGCCAAGGTGACCGGACGTGGTGGATGGATGGGGCGGAGGCTTGGAGTGGGCATGCTGACCGTGTTATATGGCATCTGGCTGCTCCGGCACAAGCTCGCGCTTGCGCTTGCCCCACACAGGGACACCCCCACGCACCTCATCTGGCCCTCTTGCCCCCGCAGCCAACGCCTCCCGGTCCGACGCAGGCCCTGCGGTCCACGTCAAACGAATACGAGGGGCTACCGCGGGACTCCGCGCCCGTGTTGATTCGGCCGGGTCCGTCGGGCGCTGGGGAAGCGAGTCCCTCGGGTACCACCGTGGGCGGGGGCCGCACGTACATGTCGCGGGTGTCGCTTCAGGGCCCGACCTATCGCGCGAACCACTCGCTGCGGGGCGCGGAGAACCGGAGCAGTTCCAAGGAGCAGGTGCGCAGGGGGCAGCGCGGCGCGGCGCAGCTGCGGCTGTGCTGAGGCTGCTTATGAGGCGTGTCACCAATGAGCTGCCCGACCCTGCCCTCGCTCGGCCGACCCCAGGCTGCCGAGCAGCGCATGTTCGAGGCGGGGGAGCGTCTGCGGACGAGCATGCGGGAGCGGTCGCCCCCTGCCTCGTCCGACGGCCACCGCCACAGCCATCACGCCAAGGCCGCCCCCGCGCCCACCATCCCCCTGGCCCTGCCACCGCCCGCGCTGTTCACGTGCACCGTCGGGCGCCAGCGCTCCTCCGCCCGCTACCTTCTCATGGGCTCCAACGAGGTGGCGTCGCTGCTGATGGCCTTGGCGGACGCCGTCAGCCGAAAGGGCGCGGCGGCGCAGCCGGACGGCCAGGGTGCGCAGAGGGTGTCGCCCCAGGGATCGGACCGGCGGGCTGCGGACGGCGCGTCGCGGGCCATGCAGGGGGCCATGGAAGCGGACCCACGGCTCAAGCGGGTGCGGGCGCGCACAGCCACTGGCGCGGTGACTGCTGTTTGCGGATGCGGAACATTTGACATGTTTGACGACTTCACGTCGCTGTTGCGTGCTGATGCGCAGGTGGTCCGCAACCGTGACGCCGCCCTCTCGAGTTCCGGGTCGGTGGTTGGCGGAGATTCAGGGTATGGGTCGTCCCTGCCAGGCGCGGCGTCCTCGTGAGGGAGGCCGGGCGCTGCCGGTGACGGATGCTGCCGCTTGCCAGGATTTGTTTGCCAGGACTTGCATGTGCGAAGATGTATGCCGTTCGTCTGAGTTGACAGCCGATGGGAACCGTCAGGGCGTGGAAAGACCCGAATGCATGCACAGAGTGGACATAGACGGCAATGTCCGCGAGCCCCTTCACGGCAGAATGCGAACCTTGAAACCTACATGCGGCCTCCGACCCACGAGCCCTTGACGCATGAACCGGCCCGCACCTCCACAAGCTCCCCGTCTGGCCCATACACGCGCTCCATGGTCCTGCGAGCGTCGAGTAGCAGTGCTCGCCAGTGTAGACGCCGTGGAGAGCGCCCTGAGCACGTCACTCTGACACGACAGCCGCCTCTGGCACCCACCGCATCTGTCCACGAGAGATCTCCCATCCGAATTTGAGCAGAAGGCCCCGTGGCTGCCTCGCATCGGATCCTGTGGGCCTCGCCTTGGGCCCCACCATCTCCAAACTGCATGGGGAGTCAGTCCAAGAGGTCTGCTGCTAATCATGAGACCCCACTGGCCCAATGAGCCACCCAGCACCGGTGCTCCTTCCTTCGTAACTCCAAAAATGCTTCGCGTCTCGCCTGAGGAAGCACGGCCCCGGGAGCACAAAGCAGACCCCCTCGAGGTCCCCTGCGGAGTCCGAGAGGTCCCCGACGCCCCAGAGCTGCCGCGTCTCCACGGAGCTGTAGCTGAACTGCACGGGAGAGGCAAGCATCACCTCGCTTGCTGCAGGCCGCCAGTCAAAGCAAAGGACCGACATGGAAAGAAGGGGGAGACAGAAAGGTAACGCAGCTGGCCCCGCACCGCAGCTTGCTGCACCCCGGCGGCCGCAGCGTCGGCATTGGCGGTGGGCGTGGCCTCGACCTCAAAGACGCTCCACGCGCCTCGGGCGTCGTCCATGCGCAGGCGGCTCGCCGCAGACAGGGGCGTCCCCTCCGCGCCGCCCCAGGGCCTCCCCTCCGGCGCCTCCGAGGCAGCGGACCCCGTCCACGTCTCCGCGAACAGCGACGTCCGCAGCAGCTCCACCGCCATCTCCCCCGCCTCGTCGTCCCACCACGACCGCACCAGGCACTGCAGCCTGCGACGGAGTGAGCCGCGGTTGCTGGGACGCTAGCCGTGCACTGGCGGGGTGGCCCAGGGCCTCCCTGGCGTAATTGCAGAGACGGGCGCCTGCCACGGTGTGCGCATGTGCCGCGTCGCCTCGCCTGACGCGGCTCTTGGCCCCCTGGCAGATGCACAGCTCCATCATAAACACCTTCGTCGGCTCCTCCCCCGCCAGGCGCTCGGCCTCCAGCGCCGCTTGCACTGTGGCTGGGAGGGGACCTGCATTGCAAGACTTTAAACTCGGCTGCGGCCTGTCCTCGACCGGCATGCATGCAGCACGCCCATCTTGTCGCACCTGCCTCGTCCTCGTCGTCGTCATCGTCCCCGCCAGCACTGCGGATACTTGCTGCCCCTCCCTCTGCCGCCCCTCGCTGCGCCTGGTCTTCCCCCACCTCCTCTGGAGCCAGGCTGATGGGGCCGCGTGAGAACGACCCGTCCTGCGCGAGGGGAGGCCCCTGTCAATGTCATCAACATAGCTGCCGCGAGCGTAGTGCCCAGGCGCACCTCTCATCGCGCAGGCGCACCTCGAACCACACCAGTCCCGGCTCGTCCGGCCCCATGTCCTCCAGCTGCAGGCTGCCCTCGCTTCGCCCTATCACGCTGGCGACGCCCTCCTCGTCGGCAAGCAGGTCCAGAGACAGGAGCGGTGCGGTGACCTCGACGACTCTGCGGTCCCCAGCAGGTGTCGGCTTGACAACTTGGCTCAGGGCAGCCACGGCAGAGCGCAGGCGCATCCCATTGCGCAGGCAAGCGCCCACCGTTCCGGGCTCAGCGCCTTGGCCACCATCCGCCGCAGCAGCGGGCCCGTGGAAGTGGTTCCCCGCGACTCGACGCAGCGCGTCGCCAGGTCCAGCACCTTGCGACGCTTGTCTCCATCCTCCGCGAAGGCCTGCCAGGCGGGTGCGAGACTGCTGTCATCGTTGCGATGTGACCTACCAGCCGATGCGACGCCCAGCGATCCGATCTCACCAGTGGCTGCGCATCCGCCTTCACGGCGTCGAAGGCCGCGTACCGCCCATCCCACACGCCGGCCGCTCCGCCACAGAACGTCCCCCAGAGCGGCGCAGGCAAGCTTTCTAGCTTCGTCAGGATGCTGTCCACCTCGGTAGAGATTGGAGCGAAGGTATGGGACGCGCACAGATGCGGAAGAGGCCGGCCGCGCGGATAAATCGGCCCTCCGCGCGGCTGCCATACTTTGGGACGCCCCCCGCCGGCGCCTTGGTGGGCCGGCGCAGTGGTGCGTGCACCCAGCATGGCGCCCACGATGCAAAGTCCACGGTGACGCCCTCTCATCGCCCCCATGGCATGCAAATCAGCTCTGGCGTTCGTGCCAGAAGAATTTATTGCTTTCCCGCGCGCAATGCTCAACGTCGCGTTGTGCTTTTGACATCGATCGGCGCTGATTACACCAAAGAACTTGCTCGACGAGCGCAACGCGCCCGCTGCCCCGCGATGTCCGTGAGGGTTGCACGTGCCCCTGCTGCCCCTC
The DNA here is from genome assembly GCA_958009085.1 of Protoeuglena noctilucae. Classification (NCBI taxonomy): domain Eukaryota; kingdom Viridiplantae; phylum Chlorophyta; class Pedinophyceae; order Marsupiomonadales; family Marsupiomonadaceae; genus Protoeuglena; species Protoeuglena noctilucae. Next base: position 848,732 of record OY253668.1, on the reverse strand, counting down.
CCTGCGGGGCGGGTTTCGCGGTGCGCAGGGATCCGATCGTCGTTACCCGACGGAGTCTCACTCGCTGCCGTGCTCGCGCGGGCAAGCTGTCGAGGTGGGCTTGCGTGCGGGCGCCATGGGGGCGGGAACGACACGGGAGCAGCGCCTCCCGAATCGCGAGGGACTGTGGGCGATCGCGCGAAGGTTGCGCAGCACTTCCGTGTCGTTTCTGCCTGAGAGTCTCGGGCGATGGGGCTCGAGCGTTTCTGTAGCTTTGCGAGGCACGTTTAGGGCCCTCTTCACCCGCCGCGAGAACCCGCAGCGGAGTCGCTAATTTCGGCGAGTCGCTATGCCATGACGATTTCTGATACCTGAGAGGTCGTCTGGGCGTCCGCGACAGCGCACGATGGCCTCATCTCCCCGGCCGGGGCGTAACTAGACCCCTGCGCCCCTCGTGCCCGTACCCCGTTCACAGCGAGCCTGGCGTGACGAAAACCGACGCGGTCGCCGATATAGTCAGTATAAGTCGCGAAGAGCGTCTCGGAGCCCCTGCCTGCGCCGTCTCCCCGACTTTCCCGGGCTGTGCGTGTGCGGCCGAGGATGACAGGGCTCCCCAGGAGCCATGGCGTCGGCGAGCCACGCAAGTTGCTAGCACTTGCCATCCTTACAACGGATTCCAGCGTTTCTCGCCCGTCGACCGCAGCTCGAGCCCCCGTGTCGTGTGCATCGGCGAGGCGCTCTTTGATTGCCTGGCGGACCAAGTTGGGGCCCCCCGAGAGAAGGTCGAGTCGTGGACGCCATATCCGGGAGGGGCACCCCTGAACGTGGCGACCGCCTGCACGCAGCTGGGGGTCCCCGCGGCGCTCGTCACATGCATCGGTGAGGGGTCGATCGATCTGTGATGCCCTCCGCACCCTGCGGCATGCCCCCGGCGGCCGTCCCGCCCACCGTCATCCGTCGCCGTTTCCGGCGCAGGGAGCGACGCGCTCGGCGATGAGCTGGTGCGCCTGATGGAGAAGCGCGGGGTCGACACCTCGGGGGTGCAGCGGTCCCCACAGCCCACGCGGGACGTGCTGGTTGTCCGCCACAGCAACGGTGACCGGGTGTTCGCTGGGTTTGGGTCGCCGACGGCTGAATACGCCGACTGGTGAGGCTGGAGCCGCGGCACGTGACGCTCCGCTCACAGGTGGCAGGCATGTACGTTACGGTGTCGCTGCATTCTGCTGGCCTCACCGCTTCGTCCCGCAGTTACATTGAGGCCGATCGCATTCCACGCGGGCTGGTGGAGGAGGCGGAGGTGACGGTGGTGGGCACGCTCGGACTGGCGCAGCCCACCACGCGCGAGGGTGTCACGGCAGCGGTCGAGGCAGGTGGGGGCTGGCATGGACCCCAGTACACGAGCCCTTCCCCCTGAGCGCGAGCACGCTGTTGGCCCCGGTAGCGGATTCGATCGCTTGACCCCTGAGCCGCAGCCAAGGCCGCGGGGAAGCTGGTGGTGGTGGACGTGAACTGGCGCCCCGTGTTTTGGGAGGACCCCTCGGCGGCCGTCCCGACCATCCTGCCCCTGCTGCGGCGCGCGGACATCGTCAAGATGACGGACGAGGAGGCCGAGTGGCTCCTGGACATCTCGCCCCAAAGAGCCCTGGACGACCCCGCCCACGTGGAGCGCACGCTGCGGGAGGCCGGGGCCGAGGAGGTCAAGGGCGTCCTGGTCACGGCCGGCGACAAGGGCGCGGCGTTCGGGCGAGGCAGCGGGGGTGCCCATCCCGCGGCCGGGACACGCTGCCTGAGATGGTGTCTCAAACGCTGAAACGCCCTCGCCCTCACGCAGCTTCGGGGGCGTGGCGGGGTTCCAGCCGGTGTTCGAGGTGCACGTGGTGGACACGACCGGGGCGGGCGATGCGTTCACGGCCGGGTTCGTGTCTCGGCTGGTGCTGGCGGGCGGGGTGGCAGCGCTGAGCCCCAAGGTGCTGCGGCGGGCGGTGGCGTTCGGGGCGGCGTGCGGCGCGCTGACCACGACCCGGGCGGGGGCCATCGACTCGCAGCCGTCGATGGACGAGGTGGAGCAGCTGCTGGGTGCGGCGGGCGTCGTGTGAGGGCGGGCAGCGTTGAAGTGCTCGAGGGTGTAGCGCATGGGGAGCCAAGCAATGCAGGTGCAGCCATTCCCGCGTGGGAGCGCAAACATGCATACCGTCTGTACCTGCTCGGCGACACATGCTCAGGCCAGCAGGGGCAGCGTGGGCGGCAAGAGGGGCTCTCGCAGGGCCGCCCGCGACACTGCGGGGATGGAGAGACCGTGGTTACTCCGAACAGGAGCTTGCTGCAATGACATGGGAGCGCATCGCATCGAGTAAGTCACCGTAGGGGGGCGCCCGGAACCACACTGAGTCGTGGCGACGGGAGGGAGGGCAGAAGCCGCACGTGAGGACGGCGGAGATGGCGAGGGCGACGGTGTTGGCGGCGGCGACGGGGAAGGGCACGCTGTGCCTCTTGCCGTGGATGCCGGCCCTCACGTCCGCCTTGCAGACGGGGCAGTCCACGTGGCGGTTCGAGAGCCACTGGTCGATGCACTGCGAGCGCCGACTGACGCGGATCGACGCCGTCCATGGCAACACGCGGCCTCAGCAGAAGAGCATGGCTACCCAGCGCCCTCACCGAGGCATGGAACAGGTGCCCGCATGGGAGCACCCGCAGGCGGTCGCCGTCGCGGTACTCCTCCAAGCACACGGTGCACAGCATGCCCGTGCTGCCCCCGTGCGCCAGCAGCGCCTGCAGGTCGTCGCTGCCCGTCACAAACGCCGCCCCGCTGGGGCCAGCATCCAGCCCCTGCCCCTCGCGCCCCACGCGTCTCACATGCTCTGACAGGCGCTCCCCGCCTCCGCCCGCCTCCTCTGCGGCCGGCGCTGAGGGCCCAGGCCCCGGCTCTGCCGGCGGGGCTGCCCACCGCTCCAACGACCCTTCGCTCTCCCCCTCGTCTGCAATCACGCAAGGAGCACAGCCCATGGTATGTCAGGGGTCTGCGCGCCTACCCACACACATCGCTCCACGTCGGCGCAGTTGCTGTCACCTGACATCGTCCACGGTCCCCCCGTCATGTCCACATCCGCGAGCGCCCCGCGGCCCCCCGCAGCACCCGCCCCGTCGCCCCTTCCCCGCAGCCCCGGCTGCACCCCCGCCTCCAGCAGCGCCTGGCATAACGACGACAGCAGGCTCCGCCCCAGGCCCGCGAGTCCCCCCGCCTCCGCCCCGCTCGCTGCGCTCCCCGCCGAGACCCAGTCGCTCGGCGACTCCGACTGCATCCGGATGAGCGGAGTCTCCTGCCCGAGCGCCTCCATCGGCGGTGCTTGCCGGCGGCCGCGTGGGCCCCAGCAGCACGTACCCCGGCCGGCACCCGCGTCCTGCGCGCTGACGCCGGGACCGGGTCCCTCGCCGGCGGCCGCCGCTGACTCCCGAGAGGGCTTGCGCCGCGTCAGCCAGGGCCACGCACCCACGCGGGCCCCCTGCCGCCGCGCCACATCGCTGGTGCTGTCGGGCCCGCCCGCCAGCGCCGGGAGCGCCGTCGCACCCGCCTCCGCCAGAGTCGCGGGCACCGACCGGGCGCGGGCATGGCCGGGGTGCAAAGGCTCCCCTGTGGCATGCCCGCCCCCCCGGTGTGCGGGAGACGGCAGGCAGCAGCTGGGGGCGCCCGCTCGCTTCCCGGCTCTCTCGTCGCAGATGCCCAGGTCGTGCGTGAATCGTCGCAGCTGCGCCGCGTCCCGGTGATACACCACGACCGGCAGCAGGTCGAGGTCCTGCGGCAGTGCTCGAGGCAGTGCTCGTCTGCTAGAGTCACCCAATGTGAACTGGAGTCTCCCTGCATCCCCCCCGCACCACTCACCCCCACCTCCAGCGCCTCCCCCTCCCCCACGAGGAGGCGGAAGGCGCGTCCCGAGGGCGTACGGCGCACCCGCACCGACTGGGCCGCGTGGCAAAGGGCGAGGACGGCGAAGACCGCCACGACGCCGGCGAGTGCCGACGATATCATGGGAAGCAGCAGGGGCAGGACGGCGCTGTGGATGACGACGTCCACGGGGGCGCCCTCGACGATGCCCTGCAGGGACGTGCCGCTGGAGAGCGCGACCGACACGGCGGGGATGGAGACGTCGAGGTGGTCCCCGGGCTGTCGCGACAGCACTACGGGGGCGGCCGGGCAGCGCAGGGCTGTCACGCCCAATGCTTGGCACGCAAATTGTGCTGTGCCCGGTGCCGTCCGTATCCGACCCAGGCGCTCGCCTTCCAAAGCGTCCTCGGGACTGAAGATGATGACCGCGTCGGCTCCCGCTTTCTCCGCCGCCGCGACCTTCGATACGGCGGTGCAGGCCCGCGTGCCCGCCACCAGCGCCACCCAGTGCGGGATCGTGCTCGGGTCCAAACGCATGGCATCCCTGTCGAGTGGACGACACGCATCAAGGGGCGCGGCCACGACCAGACGGCCTCTGACGCCTAGCGAGGCACAAAGAGAGGCAAAAGGGTCGCTCGTGATTGGCTCGTGTCCCGGCCAGTGTCCGCTTCCGCGGGGCTCTCACCTTCGACGGGAATCGACGGGCCGAACTCCGCTGCGATTGCGGGGTAACGAGCCATGGCTACGGTGCCTTTAATGACCTCCACGTCCGCGAGCGCCAATGCCGCCGTGCCCAAGAGGGCGCCGGCGAGGGCGCCCGGGAGACGAGCCCACGAAAACATGCCAGATCCCACGCCTATGATGATGAGATGCCTGCGCCGCCCACTGAGGTGGCCGAGGAGCTACGGCGGCGTGGCTCTCACGCCCCGACAGTTACTTGGCCCAGGCCCCCACATCGGCAAGGCAATCGCTCAGCGTGACCCCCTGCGAGACCTGAGGTATACGACAAAGTCGAGATGGATGCGCCCTGCCTAGAAACACTTGCTCCGGGTCGAAGATGGGGTGGGTTAATGATGTCTGGCGCAAGACGACGTCCACTGGCGCGATGAAACCCTGCCCCGTGCGTCTGTCGCCCACAGTCACCCTGTCATCTCCGCGGCGCGATTGCAGGATGGCCCCGAAGCGCTTTCTCGACGAGGTGGTGGGGGTCGGGGACAGTGACGATTCGGACGCAGAGAGCGCTCCGAGCAGCTCCAAAACGCGAGAGGCGAGGGGCGCGACTTGTGACGATGACCTGCTTTTGTGCACGACGGGGCAATGCCGGACGCGCTCTGCTCTGCAGGAGCCGGTGGACGCGAAGGTCACCGTGGACGACCTGAGGCGTGCTGGATACCAGTCTGGGCCCAGCGTCCTGTTCGTGCCAAAGCCAAAGGAGGATGCCAAGGACAGCTGGGCGTGGGACAGTGGGCGAAAGCCGCAGGTGGGCTCCTCTGCGATGCTTGTGCATCGATGGGCATGACTGTTGGGCGAAAGCCGCAGGTGCCGGCCACTTTGGGGCTCCCTCTTGCGATGCTTGTGCGTCTTGCGGGCATGACCGTGCGCAGGACGGCGAGGAGGAGGAGGATAGGCAGGAGACACGTGAGAGGGTGGGAGCTGTCGAGGAGTCCGCGGAGCACATGCGCAGAGCGGCCGAGATGGCCGCGCGCCTAGCCGAGGAAAAACGCCTCGAGTCCGAGAAGAGGAAGGAGCAGCTGAAGAAGGACAAGCGCCTCACATGGAACGAGAAGGAGGGGCGGAAAAGAGCGCGCGGGCAGCAGGGGTCGGGGCTGAACTTCGTGGAAGAGGAGAAGCGACGCGCGAGGCAGCAGCATGGCATGTACACCAACTTCGATTGATGAGCCTATGGTGGGGCCCCGGGGAGTTCTCTTCGGGGGACTTAGTCCGGACTTAGTCAGAAGCGTGCTTGTGTAGCCCGAGCCGAGCATTTGTTGCCCGCATTGGGGATTGGTTGTGAAGAACTCAAGAAGCGATATCCTCGGCGCCACCTACTCTCACGAATGGGGCGATGAGGGCGGCAGCAACGGGGCACGACGAGACGTTCCTCGTCGGGACGGCCATCTCGACGTTTCAGTGCACCGGCGACGTGCCCGAGGGGAACTGGTGAGGGAATATGATTGATTGCATCTCGCGATGTGCCTTTCTCGCCGGCAAGTGCACGGGCCGCGACAGCGGATGCACCCTGGGGTTCGTTTGCCATCTCGCCGACTCGCGCACGGGCAGCGAGAGTGGATGCACCCTGCGTTCCGTCTGCCATCAGGCACCGATGGCAGCGGCGCAAGCACTTTGGCATCATTCCCACGATTTTCAGCGGGGACCGGGCAGAGGAGGGGCCCGACTTTTGGCATCGCTATGAGGAGGACCTGGAGCTGAACCGGCAGCTGGGCGCCAACTGCTTCCGTTTCAGCTTCCAATGGTCGCGAATTGAGCCTCGCCCAGGAGAGTTCGACGAAGGTGAGACGCATGCAGCTGCCGCATACCCTGTAGCCCGCTGCCAATCCTCATTGAGGGCGCATGATGCGCATGATGCACGTTGCGCAGAGGCGCTCGGCGTGTACGACAAGATGCTGCGGTGCATGGAGGCCAAGGGACAGATCCCACACGCGACGCTGTGGCACTACACGCATCCCTCGTGGTTCGAGGACCTGGGTGGATTCGAGAAGGAGGAGAACCTGCCCTACTTCATCCGCTATGCGTCTTTCGTCTTTGAGCGGTTCCACCGGTACATCCAGCTCTGGACGACGTTCAACGAGCCCATTGTGGTGAGTCCGCCACGCGCCACGCCTTGAGAGGGTGCGGAGCAGAGATGCTCCTCCCATGCCCTGTCATCGCATGCACACCCCGCGCATCTGGCCCGCAGTGTCTCCTGGGTGGCTACCTGGCCGGCCTGCTCCCCCCGGGGAGGCTATTTGCCCTAAAGAGCATTGGGCTCGTGTACGCCAACATCCTGAAGACGCATGCCGAGTGCTACAGGTGCGAGAGGGGGTGACTGGGCCTGGCCATATGGGTGCCCGTATGGGCACCGCACATGTCCGTGTTACCAGCCGACCCTGTCCCTGATGCACAGGGCTCTGAAGGCAATGCCGGGAGGGTCCACCGCGCGTGTGGGCTTCGTGCACAACTACGTGACGTTCCGGGCGCGCAGCGAATGGTACTTGCACGCGCGCGCGCTGGCCTCCTTCGCCACCAACTTGTGGGCCAATCAGGTGCGTCCGTTTGGCGCATCGTCCGAACCTGTCGCCCGCGCTTGCCGACGCCCACCACCATCGGCACGGCACCTCTGCGCCGCAGCCGCTCATCGACTTCTTCCGGACGGGGCGCTTTGAGTTCCACAGCGGGGTCCCTTGGACCGGGACGGTCCTGGATCTGGGCGCGGCCCCTGGCCTGGACTTCCTGGGCATTAACTTCTTCTACTCACGGGGCGTCTTCGGCCTCTTCTGCCAACCCACAGGCATGCCGGGCGACGAGATGACGGAGATGCCCTACGGTGAGTGGGCGCGCCCCCCTGTCTTCACCACATGGGTTGCGCCAGGCCGAGCAACGGACGGTCCCTGCCTCCCCCAGCGATGTATCCCGAGGGGCTGTACGAGTGCATCCGGCACCTGAGCACCGTGGGCGTGCCGCTGGTGGTGTCGGAGAATGGGATTTCAGACAGCAAGGACACGGTGCGGCCGCGGTGGATCGAGGGCTACGCGGCTCAGGTGGAGCGCGCCATCCAGGACGGGTACGATGTGCGGGGGTACCTCTACTGGACGCTCTACGACAACTTCGAGTGGCAGTTCGGCTTCACACAGAGGTGCTGGCGCGTGCGAGCAGCGCAGGGCTCCGTCGCTGACCCAGCAGGGCGGTCAGGGATGGCTGTGGCGCCGTGGTGCCCCGCAGGTTTGGGCTCTTCCGATGGGACCGCGAAACGGGGGACCGCGTCCTCCGCGAGGGCGCCGCGCAGCTCCGTCCGTGGTTACGGCGGCTGCAGGAGGCGTACGAGCGTGAGAGGGCGAAGAGCGGCAAGAAACCCGCCAAGGCCGCAGGCAGGGCCAAGGGCGACGCCGTCCTGGTGAATGGGCGATGAGCTCGGCAATTGTCACAATCCGTCAGAACTGGATCTTGGAGCGCTGGATTTCGTAGTAAAAGTATGCGCCCGCGAGGATGTTGACGAGCGCCAGCGCACCGGCCGGCATCATGACTTGCGTCCTGTTGAAACGAAGGCCCATGAGTGAGCCCCTGCGGATTCGAAGCGGGAAATGGAGTCTCGCTCTCCTTCCACCCTTTTGCTGGGGCGGAACGCAGCGGTGGTGAGGTCGCACATGCAGACGGCGTTATAGAAGCCCACGATCGCCCCCGAATGGACTCGAGACGTTGCAAACGCAAACGTCGAGTAGATGTACTGCGAGAGACCAGAGAGCGGATCAGCCGATTTGCGCCGCGACCTGGGTGCCACGCAGCTAGATTGTTGCCCTCTGCGCGAGCCACACACCGCGCCCCCGGCCACCAGGCCACCCAGGAACGACTGAACGGAGCTCTTCTTTACATAGGCGTACGTTCCACCCCCTAGATGAATCGCTACGAGTAGCGCTGGGATGACGGGGCCCATGAGGGGCTCCATGGCGGCCCTTCGCGGATCTGAGGACGGCGCGAGCTAGACGGTGGCGCTGAGGAACGGCAGATGGTCCAACGGGCGTACAGTTGATCCTCTCTGTGCTCGAGTCCCGTCTGGCAGGGTATTAAAGCGCTTCTGATACTTTACAATGGCATTCTTGAGTCGTGACACGTTGCTAGCTACAAGGTGACAAGGGCGCTGGGGCCTGGTCTGCTGCTAGGAGGGGCCACATGGTCGGGGCACGCAGCTGTTGGGTCCCAGCCCTAATTGCGCTGGTGCTGCTCCTCCGTGGCGCTCAGAGCAGCGTGCCCCAGCGTGCCGTGCTAAACATTCCCTTAAACCTCCGTCCGCTTGATTCCGAGCCCGACTGCTCAGGAATCACCGTGCACAAGGCAGGGGACCGGCGCACAGACCCCAAAGTCCTGCGCATCGCGTCCTATAACGCCCAATGGCTCACTGATGGGCAGGGAAAGGAGTCGGAGCTCTCTCCCTGGCGCGGAGACCCCGCAGGAGCTCTGCATCACATCCAAGAGGTGCCGTGGGCATTTGGCACCCATTTTGGGAGGTGCCACCTCGTGGAGGGACGGTGCCACCTCGTGTAAGTGGGGAGTAAGAACGCGTGGCAGGAACTGTACCTCACTGCATGCAACGTCTCGCTGTGCAGGTGGCTCGGGAGCTGCTGGCGATCGACGCGGACGTGGTGGCGCTGGAGGAGGTAGAGGACTGCCCCACGCTGGCGCTCCTCCTCGATGCCCTGGCGGAGGAGGGCGATCGCAGCTACCGCGCGTACCTGGTGCCCGGGAAGGACACGCACATGCGCATGAACGTGGCCCTCCTCACCCGCGTCGACCCCGTGGCCGCCCTGTACCGCACCGAAGCCCGGGCCGCGTACCCAGTCGCCGATTCGTCGTGTGGGCTGCACGGGAGGGCGCCCCAGACGTCCGGGCTCTCTCGCCACGCCGTCGCCATGCTCGCGCCGGAAGGGTTCCCGCCCATGGCTCTCCTCCTCCTCCACCTGAAGGCCGTGAGTAGCAAGAGAGCCCATCGGCTGAGGCGTGCGAGGGAAATCCCCACAGCGCGTGTGCACACGTCCCTCGCCGTTTGCCGTCGTCGCAGTTCCCAAAAGAGGCGGAGAGCTGCGCCCAGCGGGAGGCCCAGGGCGCCGTGGCGCAGGGTCTGCTGAAGGCGGCGGTGCGGGGCGCGGGGGTGGAGGCCATCGTGCTCGGAGACATGAACGACTTCAGCGACGTGTACCCTGACGCGGCCGGCAACGCCCCCCGGTCGCGCGTGCTGGCGACGCTGGCGGACGTGGACGGCGACGGGGTGGCCGACCTCGACAACGTCATGCGGCTCATGGCGCAGGAGGAGCGGTGGAGTCACTGGTGGGACCGCAACCGCGACGGGGCCATCGAGTTCCCGCGGGAGGTCGCCCAGCTGGACCACGTGCTTATGACGCCGGGGCTGTTCGGCCTCGTGTCGGCCGTCCGCGTCGACCACCGCAGCGGGCCCACGCCGTCCGACCACCGCCCCCTCGTGGTCGACTTGGCGGCCCCGGCCTAGGAAGTGTGTTAGCTAGAGGAAGCGGGGTATTCAAACGCAAGTAGACAACAGGCGCTACACAGCCACCTGGGCGGCAAGGGAAACTAGGGGCGCGGAGGGCGGGGCTGGGCAACGCCCAATCCAGCCCCGTGGCTAGACCGCGCGGAGGGATCAGTCCCCCGCGCTGGCGGCAAGGCGAGGCATGACACGCGGCGAAGCCAGCACCATTGCAGGTGGATCCACGCCCCAGCAGCTAGAGTCCGGGACTGCTGCGCACGTGCGCCATCAGGAGGTATCGCTATGGGACAGGGCGCGCTCGCGCAGTCGGGAGCTTGTCGGCATTCGGTGCAAGGGAACTCAGACAGGGCAGCCGACGGCATGAATGCAGGTGGGGGTGGGGGTGGGCGTGGGAATCAGGAATGCAGACCTCTGGGTATCCTTGTGAAGCTGGGGACGGGGCGGCACAGCTACACACGCGGTCAGGCATCCCGTGCGGGACACGGAGCTGCTGGATACATGGGAACTGCACGGCACGCGCGCAAACCAGGCAGGATGTCTAGAACGGAAACAATCCAGGCGGCAGACTCAGCATGCAAGGCACACGGGGCAAGACAACACGCGGGCGGGCGGGGCAGGGGGCACCAACGGGGGCGAGCACAAACGGGGGGAAGGAGGAGGGAGCCACGAAACGTCTGCGCGACGGCTACAAATTAGCCGGGGTGAGGCGCGCGGCGCCTGTCCCGATGCCCGGGACGACGCGGCAGGCGGTCTGCTCCGCATCTCGGCATGCGTGTCGGTGGCGCACCCACGTGCGCCCACGCGAGACTCCCGCCGACGCCGCCGGAGACGGGACGCGCGTCAGGCGGAGTCTGCTCGTTACCGGGGCCCTTGGTCGGCCCAGGACCGCAGGAGGCTGCGGGCGGCGTCAAGGGACCCCACGCCCACAGCCTCCATCGTGCGCACGGCCAGGTGGAGGAGGTTGACGGCCTGCCAGGTCTGGGGCGAGCGCCGGGGGAGGCGGGGGTCCTGGGCGGGGACCGTTGCGCCCCAGCCGTCCGGCCCCGCCGAGACCTGGGGCCCCGGCTCCAGGCGCAGGGACCCGAGGGTGGGTGCCAGCTCCTCGACCAGGCTGTGGGCCTCGACGAGGGGGTCGCGGGGGCCGTGGTTGCGCTGCATGGCCACGAGCGACACGAGCTCCCCCGTGGCCTTGCGGCTGGCCTCCAGCTCGGCCATGAGGTTGTGGCGGGAGGTGATGTCCACGTCGACCCTGCGGCGCGCGGGGGGCAGCCTGGCGCCATCGCACCGCGCAGGGGAGGGGGCGCAGCAGCGGGCATGTCGGAGTCGCGCGAGCCCAGGGCGGCGCCGGCACTCACACAAAGTGGAGCGTCTCCGATCCCACTTGGGCCGTGATGCCGTGGCACTCAAGCCACACCCACCGGTCGTCCCGCGTGGCCCGGCGGTACTCGAAAACCATCTTCTGTGCCCGCACGAAGCCCGCGGGGCGCTCGGCGGACACGCGCTCCGCGGTGCTCTGGACCTCCCTGCAGCGAGGGGACGCTCCGGGCCGTCGGCGCCCTCCCGACCGCGGGGCAAGCGGACTGCCTTCCAGGGCCCGCCTCCCCCACCTGAGGATGGTGGGCATGTCCTCCGGGTGGACGAGCTTGACGCCGGGGATGCCGATGAGCTCGTCTGGGTCCCAGCCGAGCACGTCCCGGACCGACCGTGACACAGCGCGGACGTTGAGGTCGCTGTCGAAGACCCACCAAACGCTCGGGAGCAGCGACAGGAGCGTCGTCATCCACTTGTGCTCCAGCTCCACCTGCCGCTGCCCCGTCACGTCGCGCACCAGCGCCAGGTGCGACGTGGCGCCCCACATCACCGTCACCTCCACGTACCGGAGCATGTTCGGCGCCGTGTCGATGCCCGAGCCGTCCTTGAGAGTCATGGCGCTGCGAGGGCGACGAGGGGGACCGGCGGATCGCGGGACTCAACAACGAGGCGAATGCTGCAGGCAGCAAGGCAGGGTCCACCAGCCTCACCTCAGCTCGCGCAGCAGGTCGTCCGCCCCCGCGTCGGACCGGGACGTCCCGTTGGCGGCGTGGCTCCCCCCGCCGTGGCGCCCGGAGCTGCTGCGCGAGGCGGCCGCAGAGCCCGGGTCGCCACTGCCGGCGCCGTCCTTGAAGAGCCGGGGCGACACCGGGAAGCGCATGGGTGTCGCGGTGCGCAGGGCCATGGCGCGGGACACGGCCGGGGCGTGCGAGGGGTCCGCGAGGTCCGACAGCGCCCGGTGCCGCACGGCCATGAAGGGCGCCCCGACGATGGCGGCGAAGGACTCGGAGGCGGCCTCGATGGTGAGCTGGGGCGTGAGTCGCAGGAGCGCCATGGACACGGTGTCGCTCTCCATGAGGCAGTGCCCGACCCAGGCGTCCCCGTCCATGGGCAGCACCAGCGCCGCGATGCCCTGGGAGGCCCGGTGCACATCCAGCAGCACCGTGACGGCCTGCATGGTGCCCGAGGCGGGGCTGCGGGGGCGGGGCACGCGAGGGGGCGGCTCGAGGCAATGCCATGGCGTCGCATGCGCCGAGTCGCAGTCGGAAAACAGAAAAGGGTTGGGGCGCTGCCGGTCCTCACGTGAGCAGGGACCGGACCGTCACGGGCCACGCCGTCTTGGGGTTGGACGCCAGGTTCTGGAGGGACCTCCACGAGAACCTGTCCGAGCCGTCCTGGGCGCTGAGGACCATCTCCAGCGGGGCGCCCTGCATGGGACGGAAGGGGCGGGCCAGTGGGGTCGAGGGATGCACCAGCGCTCGTCGCGGCCAATGACGAGCCAGCCTCAACGGGAGTAGGATAAGTGGGGCCGATCCAATGTACAAACGTGCGGCGCAGACTGCCACGCGCCTTGATCCTGGGCAGGGGCTGCCCCGTGAGGCGGAGGGCCTCGGTCGTGGCGTCCTGGATGACACCCATGGAAGAGACGAAGAAGCAGGCGGCGTTGGGGAAGGTGCCGAGCGCACCCTCGGGGCTGCGGGCAAGGGTGCCGCAGGAGTGGATGCGTCGCGAGGCGCACCTGGCATGCCGCGGGTGGCGTGTGCGAACATAAAGGTCCTCACCCAGCGCGCATCGCCATTCCAACCGGTGGCGGCTCGAGCGGGGGAGGTGGGAGCGTCCGCGGCGGCGGGACGGCGGGCGGCGGCGGCAGGAAGGGCGGCGAGGGGCCCGGGGGAGGCGCGGGTCCCCGGGGTGGCATTGGCTGCGGGGACGGGGCGACGCGATCGCAGTGGGAATGCCACAAAATCCCACGGCGCTCCAAGACCGACATATAGAGGCGCGATCGAGCGCATCCCGCGCTCACCAAGGGGCTCTGATACGCGGAGGGAGGGGGCGGTCCAGGAGGCGGGCGCGGGAGCGGCACATGCGGCCCTGCCGAGGGGGGACGGAACGTGCGGGCACGCGTGAACTGCGTGAAAGAGCGACCGACGTGTTCCGTCTCAGCGAGGTCCCCCTCGCGGCCCTCCCGCGACATGCGGCGCCCATTGCCCCGGATCCACTGCAAACCACCAGCTGTCGTGCACTCGCCTGGCCCTGACTGGTGAAGCTCTCGGCCTTGGCGCGGAGACCTTCCCCGCGAGTCTCTTCGCGGAACGAATCGCGGAGCGAGTTCGGGTTCGTCGTGGCGTCGGTCCTGCTCAGCCCTGCACCGTCGTTCCCGTTCACGCTGCGGCCGGAGAGACCGGAGAGGCCCTGTTATCCGGCCAAGGACAGCAACACGATTGCACTTCCGGCGCGCGCGGTCACGCCGATGCCGCGGGCGCCGCGTTATGCAATGCGCCGGATGTGCCGGCTCGTGCAAGTCGCTGGCCCCCTCGCTGGCGATGGGACGCTTCCCCCGCCCTCGCGTCGCTGTCGCAGCACCCCACGGTGAGCCGTGGCTCACCTGACCAGCCCCGAATCCTCGCGCGGCGCTTCGCCGAGGCCCTGCGGGGGGAGACGGCCCGGAACGCTGGTGGCCCGATGACGGGGTTCCTCCCTGCTAAATCAGATTTGCTTCCCGAGCAAGGGGGGCTGCCTGCATTGGCCCTGGTGGCCGAAATGCCGAAATCGTCAGTAACCCGGCGAGGCGAGTCCGCGATCGGCTCACCGACTCGCTCTCCTTGTCCGCCATGAGCACCACGGGCCCTCCATCGGCCATTGCAGGGGTGGGGTGGGATCTCTCAATCGACAACGTTCTATGACTCACTGACGCAGTCTTTGCTGGGAAGACACGCATTCTTAGCCGCTCCGCCGGCAACGGCAGGCGTCGATGGGCCGCGGCGCGGCGGGTGCCACCTGTCTGACAGGGCATCCCCACTTCCTGCAGCACCGAGCTTGCTTCGCTTCTGTCGACTGGGGAACGGCTCACAATAGCGACTTCTCGACGGCCTAGTCGCCTGGGCAGGAATGGATGACCAGGGCGCGCCCCTGGACACGGACAGGGTCGGGGGGAATGAACCCGTGGGCCCGTCCGAGAGGTGAGAGTCGGACCGGCGCTTGGCCCAGGCTCGACTTCTGCCAACGCTGGCCTGCGGAAAGCGCGCGCATGCGCTGCGCCCCCAGGTGCCTGGCGGAGCTCGCGGGTCTCCGCGCCGAGGTGGAGGCGGCCCTTGCGAGCTCGTCGACCTGGCGGGAGGAGATGCATGGGCAAGAGCAGGAGTTCGAGAGCCGCTTGCGGAGCAAGCTCGCGGAATGCATGGACGGGATGGAGCACGTGAGCGACAACGGGGGCGCCGGGCCCCTGACGACGTACAAGGCCCGGGGCGCGGAGAGGGCGACGTCCTCGGCCAATGCGGTCCTGGCTCGCCTGCGGGAGCTAGAGGAGAGCCTACGAGCCCCGGCCCCCGCGGCCGCAGAGCTGTCGCAGCAGGTGCGACATGTCACGCTGGCTGCTGGGGGATCCCTGCGCTCCCAGCCGCACGCTCAAGAGCACGTCCGACGCTATGCTGTCGCAGGAGCGGCTCCTCATGTCTGCGGCCACGACCATGCGCTTCCCGGCGCCAGATGCGGGACCCCGGCCCGAGAGCACGGTCCAGGGCCTTGATTCCCAGATGTGGGCGCTGGAGAAGGAACTCGAGGAGGAGCTGTCCGGGGAGGCGAAGTTGGAAGGCCAGGTTCACGATCTCGGGGAGTTCTCCCGGCGCGTGGACGACCTCCTGGGTCGCCTAGACGCCTTGCGATGAGCTCTTCTTTCAAGCCCGGCTAGCATAGATGGCGAGCGGCTCAGCTCACTCGACGTCCTCCGCTTCCTCCGCCTCCTCCGCGGGCGCCCCGGCGTCGCCCCCCGGGCCCGGCACCTCGTCGTCGCTGTCCCCCGCGTCCCCGGCGTCGTCACCCCAGTTCTTGAAGTTGTCGAACTGGCTCATGTCGAAGCCGCTCCCGCCCATATCCCCGCCCTCCTCCTCCTCGTCGCTGTCCACCCAACGGTCCCAGTCCACCTTGACGAACGTCGGCGCCTTGCCCTGCACCAGCCTGCCCCAGCGCCCCTCCTGCTCCTTCAACACCATCAGGGACACGTGCCGATCGGTCCTGCAAGTCAGGTGATCGAAGACGGCGGTGTGATCCACGCACGCTCGCAGGCACCCCGTCCCTCTCCCTGCGTCCCGACCTTCAGCGGAGCATCCCCACCTGGCGATCTTGTTCCCATCCTCCTTTACCGGCCCCGAAAGAGACAGATCGCACGAGTACTCCTGGCCTGCGACCGAATGGGGCTTTGAATGCTCCGGTTGCGAGAGCACAAGCGCGTGCCATGGGGCGCAGGTTGGATCGCCACGCACCCGCTTCCGTCTTCCCGCGGAACGTCACGAGTCCGTTGCCATCCTTGTTGAGAATGGAAATATCTGGGGATTTGACGTCCTGCGCGCGGGGCCAGGCGGGCGCGCTCAGCCGGTCTGTTCCAGAAGCGGCCAGGGACCCCGGCAGCCTGCACGGCCGCATCCACCGGCAAACCCCGCCGCGTCAGAAAACACGATTCGCACACGGCATCGCGGGGCGGACTCGCCGGCCAGCGATCCGAGGCAGGCCAGCGTAGGGGGTTGCGGCGTCTCGCCTGGATCTCGAAGGTGATGAACACCCTGTCGTCGAGCTCCGACCACTTAACCTCCGGGTTGAGCGCCATCGTGCTTGACCCGCGAAGAATTGACGAGATCGCCGCGCCTGCGAGCGGGCCTCCTGCTCGCAACCAGGTCCGAGTAACTGTCCGGAAAGGCAGCCGTGTGACGCACGTGCGAAGCGCGCGACGAAGTGGGCAGAGGATGTGGGGCGCAGGAAAGGGGGCGAGATCGGAAGGAACGAGCCCGTGCCAGGAGCGCCTACTGGCAAGAGCGCAGGAACCGTGGGCCATCCCAGCTGCGGCGGCTATGACATCGGCGCCGCATAGAATCAAGGCGGGATCGCATAGGTGTTGCCTGGCAGCCAGCACTGCCGCCGATGGCGAAGGCTGCTGCAAAGGCGAAGGCGAGGGGCACGGCTGCCGCTGGCGACGTCGGGAAGCGTGACCGCCACGAGAAGAGGTGGGTTGTTTGGTCAAGACCGGCATGGTATCAGCAGGGGACGGGGCCTGCCTTCTCATCCCATGTCTTGGCACCGTCGCCGCTTGCTCCCAGGAAGGCTGCATTCCTCGACAAGGCGGCGAGGAGCAGCCTCGCTGCTAGGGAGGGCGTGAAGAAGCAGAAGGCAAAGCAGCGGAAGAAGCCAGGTACCACGGCGACCCGCCTGGGTCCGCCTCGCCGGTGCACGTGTAGGGTCGGCAACTGCGGCCCGTGCGCGCCGCCTGGCTCGCAGGCAGCACCCTAACCGACTTCGACGACGTCCTCAAGTCGTTGGAGGAGGCCTCTAAGAATGTCGTGAAGGCAGCAGACGACAAGTGAGGCCATCATGGCTCAGCCCCAGCCAGGCCGCATGCGGCCAGCTTCCTGACATCCGGCATGTGAGCGCGCAGAGCCAAGCGGCGCAAGGACCTGGAGGCCCGTAGGGGCCGAAGTGTGAAGACGCTGGGCGCCAGGAAGCACATCACCGTGGACGAGACGCGGCGCGCGCAGGCGAGACTGGCTGGGCGAACTCCTGCCACCTGAGTATCTGCTAGGGGAGATGATTCATCTGTCACGTGTCTATGAGCTGCCCTGCAGGCGGTGGTGGCGCACGCGCAGTTTCAGCGGGACCCGTTTGGTGCCGTGACGGCGCACCTGGCGAGCGTGATGCCCGCTGTGCCCGTCGCCAAGCCCCGGCAGTCGGGCAACCGAGGTCAGGGTCAGCGAAGGAACAAGAAGAAGTCGAAGGTGCAGCAGACGGCTCGCGTGACATGACACCCTGCCGCAGCATGTGCGGACTGGTGTGGCAAGACCCGCTGTGCAACTCTCGCAGGGTGCCAAGGACTCCGTCAATAAGATGTTGGATTCAATGGCTTTGTGAATGCATGCGGGAATGGCGCAGGAGCTCACTGAGAAGGCCCAGAAAAGGCCTCCACGCGCTGCTTGAGGTTTGAGATGTTGGTCTCCTGGGAATGATTGAACTGGCCCTTTTCCTGGGCTTTGATCTCCGGGGTGGTGAACTGCGCGCACGTCGACACCACCGGCGTCTGCTGTGGCTGACGACCGCCGGCGTGTGTGGCAAATGCACCATGCGCAACAAAATGTCGCGCAAGCCAAAAACTGCCGTGGTGGTGGCCGGCGCCCTCACCCCTTCCGCGGAGCCGGGGACGTGCTTCGTGAGGGAGACCCCGGCCTCCACGGGCATGGGCCCCACCGGAACGGGAGGGCAGACAACGGGGGGCACGTGCTTGGGGACGAGGCGCTTCTTCAGGGCGAGGGCGTCGACGTCGTCGCTGCGTGTGGCCACACGCAGGCCATTTGTTGGGCGATCGCTCACGCTGCCGCATGCAGAACATGCCAGAGTCAACTCTGGCTGCTGCACCCCGCACCTGTGCAGCGTGCCGTTCTTGAGGGCCTCTGCCTGCTCCTCCTGCCAGCAGTACTGCTTGAGCTGGGTGCCGGCCTGCAGCGTCCCGACGAGTGGGTCGTCGGTGAAGGTCGGGCAGGTCGGGGCCGGCGGCGGCCCACACTTGACCTCGAACGAGGGCAGCCCGTCCGGGAGGCAGCCGTAGATGCCGCTGTTGTTCGTCAGCTTCAGATCCACCAGCGAGACCAGGTTGCCCCACTGCGGCAGCGGAAGTCAGGATAACAAGCATTGCAGGCTGTGCAGGTTGACCAGAACGACCTGGTCTCGCTGCCATCGCTGTCACGCACCTCGGGGGGAATCTCTCCGCTCAGGCCCGGATTGCCCGCCAAGTCCAGCTCCTTGAGGTCTTTCAAGCAGCCCCACTCGGGCGGCAGCGGGCCATGGTAGTTGTCGTGGTCCATGTCGAGCTCTCGAAGGTGGCGGAGCATGCCGAAGGCTTTGGGGAGCGTGCCGCCCAGCCCTCGCTTCGGGATGTGGATGTTTGTGACCACGCGGACGGCATCGGCGGGCAGATCGCTCTGGAAGCGGCACTGGACGCCCACCCAGGACGACATGTACGCTCCATCGCTGCGGCTCGTGTCACCTGCGCGTGTGCGCAGGAAGCCCGCGCTGAAAAGTTACCCAGCCTGTGGGTCGGGGCGTGGCTGCCGTGGGCTCTCACGCATGCGCACCGCAAGGGTCGTCGCCGAACCAGGTGTCCACGACTCCATTCCACTCGTCGCTCCTCCCGTGCACCTCGGCCTTCACTTGATACAGGGCATACACTGCGTGGGGGCGACGCATTGTATGAGGGGCGGGGGCAGCCCTTTTGCCCCCTGTGGTCCAGAGTCCCGCCCCTCAAACAGGGGAGGGGTGCCGCCAGGCGCGGTGTGAGGGAAGGGAGCGCCGGGCCCAGCGTGCCGACGCGCGCAATTGAACATCTTTGATATCATCGCCAATGACCGCGTTGGAACGAAGGGAAGCGCCGACGCACTCGGCCCTGTTCCCGAGGGGCGTTGAGCGACCCCGAGCACGGCCGCTGCGCATGGAGAGCATAACATGCAGGAATATCTTACCATCGCGCTGGTCGGTGATGGCGCGGGCGGTCACGACGAGCGCGCTGCCGAGAACGGCCAGGAAAGGGCCGATCATGTCCGCCAATGCAAGGCCTCAGGCGTGCTCCTGTGCTCTAGAGATCCACAGGGGACTTGAGCTACACGTCGACGTGTTTGCCCGATGGGAGGGGGCGGTGGGCCCCTGAAGCGCATGCGACGGTCACGTGTCGGGCGCCCAGCTCCCAAGGCTCTCCCAGCTCCCGATGGCACCTTTGAAAGTCGTGAGCAAAGCTATGACGCCGCGAAGAATGCTGCGGCGACAGGCCTTGGATGGGTCAGCGGCACATAACAAGCATGCGGAAAGGGCGCGACGCTCGGCTGCTTACGCCATCCCGGAAGATGCCTGCGACTTGGCCCTCTTGCCGCCGCCGGCACCAGCTGCCGGCCCGCGGCGCTTCTTGGCACCCGACCCGTTGGCCCCCGAGTCCTCCGCTGTCGCCCTCTTGCCCGACTCCTTCTTCTGCGAGCAGAGGCGGGCACCAGACCGCCTCGGATAGCTCCCCCGACAGCAGCTGCTAGGCGGCCAGATCACGCACCGAGCATACACGGCGTCCCCTGAGCTGCCCGCAAGCTGCGCCCCACCACACCGCAGCAACCCGCCCTGCGCTGCACACACCTTCCCCGTGCCGTCGTGATCCTCCAGCTCCTTCTCGATGAGGCGGATGAGCGTGTCCGTGCGGCGCTGCAGCTCCTGGGGCGACCGGCTCTTGATGAACCAGTCGAACCGGAAGCGCCACGACTTGCGGATCTCCGCCTTGAGCTCGTCCCACCGGCCGTAGCCCAGCTCGTGGACGGCGCAAATGAGGAAGCGGTCCTCCTCCTCCGTGAAGGCCTTGCCCTTGTTGGGGCCGTACTGGATCCGCAGCTCGTTGAGGGGGTTCTTGTACCGCGCCACCTTGCGCGCCACCGCCTGCATGATGTCCTGGTTGCGCTGGATGCGCTGCTCCCCACGCTCGATCGTCTTGATGATCTTGTCCGACTCGTCCAGCTCGTGCACCCGCTCCCAGAACACCTTGGCGTACCCCCGCACCTCCTCCTCCGTCTTGCCCTCCACCTCCTTGGCAATCTCCGTCAGAGCCTCGCGGCCGTAGCGCTCGCACCCGCGGATGAACGCCGCGAAGTCGCGCTTCGTCCACTCCTTGAAACCGCCCTCCTGCGCGGCAAGGCGGGTCAGGGCGCGTGTGTGGGCGGCAACCGCGTGGCAGAGGGGGCGGCAGGCGAGGGCCAGCGCAGGCCAGCGAGCGTGCGTCCACGCCCCTCCCTTTCGCAGTCACCTCCAGGAGCCTGTCGCGCTCGTCCCTCTCCTCCTGCGTGATCTTGGGCGGCGCGCTGGCCCAGTAGTCATCCATCTGCTTCTTCACGTCCTCCTCGGGGAGGCCCTGCTTGCGCAGGAAGTCCTCCTTCTCCTTGGCCCCGTGCTGGTGGCGCAGCTCGGCCTCCTCCTGCAAGGCAACGGGGGCAGACGGGGGCCGACATCGCGCCTGGGTACTGTGAATGAGGTGCCATGGTCCAGGGCGCAGAGGACGGTGGCGGCAAAGGCACAGGGGTGGCATGAACCAGGACAGTGACCGGGAGTCGAGGGACAGGGCAGTGTGGCGGCACGAGCCATGCGAGCGGCCGACCCGCGCCCAGGTGCAGGCCCTGCCTCGCCGCCCACCTTGTCGTAGAGCTCGTTGATGCGCTTGCGGTTGTAGAACTGGAAGTCGCTGACGACAGTGCGCTTGACAAGACTGGCCTCCTTCTTCTTGCCCCCGCCCCCGCCACCCATGGTGCTCTTGAAGTAGTCGGTGTCGGAGTAGTTGGTCTTGCGGTGGCGCTTGGGGGGGTCGACCCAGGAGGCGGAGATGATGGTCTTGAGGCTCGAGAAGGCCTCCTTCCGGCTCATCTTGTCCTCGTCGTCCGCCTTGTAGTCGTACACGGACAGGTCGCCGTGGAGCGAGAACTTCATGGCCCCCTCGGCGAACTCCTTCATCTTGTCGTTCAGCTGCGCCGTCTCCTTCTCGCCCTTCTTGATGATGGCCTCGATGTCCTCGTCGGTAATGTCGCTCGACTCGCCGGAGAAGATGCGCTCGGCCCCGTACCGCACCATGTTGAGCAGCTCCTCCTTGTTCATCGACTTGGTGTTCTGCGTCAGGCGGCCCTGCTGGATCACCAGCGCGTCCAGCCGCAGCTTCTTGTACGCCTTCTCGATGACCTTCTCCTCGATCGTGCCGTCCGTGCACAGGCGGAACACCGACACCTCCCGCGTCTGGCCGATGCGGTGCGCGCGGTCCATGGCCTGCAGGTCCATCTGCGGGTTCCAGTCGCTGTCGTACAGCACCACCGTGTCGGCCGTCACCAGGTTGATGCCCAGGCCGCCCGCCCGCGTCGACAGCAGGAAGATGAACTTCTCCGACCCCGGCGCGTTGTACGTGTCGATCATCATCTCGCGGTCCTCCCCCGACGTGTTGCCGTCGATGCGGCTGTACTTGTACCCCCGGTACAGGCAGTAGTCCTCCAGGATGTCCAGCAGCCGCGTCATCTGGCTGAAGATGAGCACCCGCGACCCCCGCTCCTTCAGCTTGGGCAGGAGCTTGTCCAGCAGGACCATCTTGCCCGAGTTCTGGATCAGATGCTCTCCGGTGATGTACGGCGGCCCCGGCTCGGCGCCCTGGAACAGGTACGGGTGGTTGCAGCACTTGCGCAGCTGCATGACCACGTTGAGCAGCCGCGACCGGTCGGCGCCGCCCTTGAGCGCGTCCAGGTCCTTCTGCAGCAGCGCCGCGTGGTACTTCTTCTGCATCTCCGTCAGGCCCATCTTGAGGATCGTCTCCTTCTGCGAGAGGCGCGGGGCGGGAACGAGCGGGGTGAGGACAGAAGCGCAAGGGTGCAGCAGGTGCCCGCGTGCGCGCGCTTGCCACCCCGGCGAGCGCAACGGTGCGCGACTCCGCCCACGCACGACCGGGGCGGCGCGAGCCGTGCCAGCACGCGCTCGCCAGCTCGCACACGCTCGCACGCTCGCCTTGGGCGGGAGCCCCTTCTCGACGTCCGACTTGAGCCTCCGGAGCAGGAAGGGCCGGAGGAGCTTGTGCAGCTGGTGGACGACCTCTGCCTCGTTCTCGTTCGACTCGCCCAGCTGGAACCACTCCTCAAACTTCTCAGCAGACGAGAAGACCTCCGGGAGGAGGAAGTTGAGCAGGGACCAGAGCTCCTTCAGGTTGTTCTGCGCGAGGAATGCGCGGTGCCAACTGCCAGCAGCTCAGGACTGCCTCCATGGGTGGCACAGGACAGGGGCAGGGGCGGGCGCGTGGGAGGCACCCGTGGCGCCAGGTGAGCGTCACCTGGAGGGGCGTGCCCGTGATGAGGAGGCGGTAATCGGTCTTGATCATGCGGACGACCTGGCTGAGGCGGGAGTTGACGTTCTTGATGCGGTGCGCCTCGTCGATGATGATGTAGCGCCAGTGGAAGCGGCGGAAGTGGCCCTTCTCCTTGATCACCATCTCGTACGACGTGACGCACACGTCAAACGCACCCGGCGCCACGGCCGTCTCCCGCAGCACCGCGCGCTCCTCCTGGTTGCCGTGGAACTGCGACGCGACGACGCGGGGGTCGCTCGCCGACCGCAACGCACCACCGGCCATGCACAGCACCGGCGCCTGGGTGAGGGCGCACACAGCCGCGTGCCACCCGGCACGCTCTCCCCTGCCCCGCGAGTCCCACTTGCCTTCACGGCGCGGATCTCCGGGCACCACTTCCGGAACTCGTTGATCCAGTTGTGCAGCGTGGACTTGGGCACGATGACCAAGTGGGGGCCCTTGATCCCACGGAACTCACGCAGGTAGCCCAGGAGGGAGATGGTCTGGAGCGTCTTGCCCAAGCCCATCTGCGAGAAGCACCAGCCGACGTGACGATTCCACGCCCCGCTGTGAGCCTCGCTTGCTGAGCCGCGGGGGGCAGGGCCAGGCAGCGCCGCGCACCTCGTCGGCCAGGATGCCGTTGATGCCGTTGTCGTAGAGGTGGATCATCCAGTTCAGGCCCTGGATCTGGTACGACCGCATGGTCCCGTTCTTGATGCACGAGGGCTGCACCTCCAGACGGTGGGGGATGCTGCAGGCACAGGAGGGGAGGCGTCGCATCACCAAGGGCCGCGATCGTGACGTCGTGCACGACTGCGCCACCACCCACGCGGACTATGGCTCGCAAACCGATGCACGGGGAGCCTCAGCCAGGCGCTGGGCGTCCTCACCGCTGGCCCGCGTCGTCGTCCTCGTCCTTCAGCAGCTCCGCGTCCTCCTCATCCTCCGCGTGCTCCTGGCGGTGCGACTTGGTCTTCAGCCGCTTCTTTGCCCGCTCCATCTCCCCCTTGGGCATAAAGTGCTGGAAAATCTCCGCCTGGCGCAGCAGGAACCGAAGCCGGTCCCGCGACCTGCTGCTCTCCCCCCTGGCGGCCTCCTCGTTGGCGACCTTCAGGTTCTCCATCTGAGCGTTGCGCTGCTCACGCATCATGCGCAGGCGCTGGCGCTCGGCCTTGGCCACGGCCTTGCGCTCGTCTGGTAAGTCCTCGTCGTCCGATTGGCTCTCGTACTCAGGTCTCGGCTCCTGCGAGGGGCGGAGCGGCCTCGACATCGTCCATATCAGTCTCGGTGGCCACAGGCGACCGCCCTGCCCTCGCCGGGGGAGCGCAGCGGCATCCCTGCAAAAACGAGCAGCGACGCGCGCGCCCGCGCGGCGATGTGCTCGGCTTCGCCATCCGCGTCGCATCCAATACACAGACACCTTGCGGGCTGCTCCCTGGTGCCGGGGCGAGGCGCGGGAGCGAAAGCCGAGGGCCGGCCCTCCCGGGCGGGCTCCCGCGAGGCCCGCTTCGCTGGCCGATACAATCACAGCATGACGCACATTCTAATGCGCCCAGGCCAGCGGCAAAGACGCCCTCACCTCCTCCTGCTCGGATTCCCCCGCGTCCGCCATGGCCTCCTCAAAGTCCTCATCGGGGGCCCACTCCTTGTCGCTCATCGTGGCGATGGCCGGCTAGATGGGCTGCTCGCCCAGCGGGGGCCGCCCGATCTCTCCCTCCAGCGACACGAGCCGCACAGCGTGAGGTGGGAAGACCAGCCTAGCCGGCCCGCGACCCTGGGCTCCCTCGTCTCCGCAGGCGCGCCTGGAAGGACTCGGCCGAACTGCTCCAGGATGCTGCTCGCTGCTCGGGGCTCTAGCGAACGCGGGTCTGCCCCCCGCCAGTGGCGTCGCCAGCAGCGTGACTTAGGGCGAACACCCGGCGTCCCTGCGCACGCTGCCGCGGCACTTTGACATCGTCGGGAACCGGAGAACCTATGGCGCGAGACGCACCGTAGAACTCAGGTGCTGCGTCACGCCCGTGGGCACGTCGAGCACGGGTGCATTGGTGGTGGGGCGCAGGAAGAGCGTCCCGGGATACGCCCGGGCGCGCAGGTCACATTTGGAGGCTATGGACGACGTGCACTACCCTGACCCGGCCAGGCCGGTGCCGCATAACGCTGGGCCACTTTTGGCGGAGGGCGACAGTCGCGGCGGTCCCGGGGACGCGAGCCCGTCGGCCTCATCACACGATCTGGGATATCCGGACCTCCATAGCGATCCGGGGCGGGCCACCGCGCCGCCCGTGGCGCGCGACGGACCTGGCGCCGCAAAGCCCAGCTTTTTCGACGGCCTTCTGAGCAGGCGAGCGCCCAGCTTTCCGTTGCGACGTCGCGTACGAGCTCTGTTGATCCGCCGACGCGCTAATCTGTCCGATGATCCCTCCTCGCAGCGCTCCCTGGACCCGCAAGGCCGGAGACGCTTCGGCGAGCGACCCTCCCGCCCCCGGGGGCGCCGGAGGGCGGGCAGGCGCGGAGGGAGCGGGTCCCAAACCGCCATCAACACCAAACGGGATCACGGGAGACCCGGCGAGGACCCCTGCGCGCGCGACTGAGGCCGCGTACCCAGACATCGCGACTCCCGGAGGGGCGCGCCGGGCCAAGTTTGCGCGGGTGCTGTCGTCGGACGTGGTCGACTTAGAAGCGCTGCGTGACCTGGCATGGAGCGGCATCCCATCCGGTGCGGGCGCGGCCGCTGCATGGGTCGGCAGCGCGGTGGCCTCTGCACTGGCTTTGGTGGTTATGTTATGTCTAGCCGATGCCATTTCCGCCTGCAGAGCTGCGGCCGCAGTGCTGGCGCATTCTCCTGGGGTACGCCTCGCCGAACCGTCACCGGCAGCACTCGGTGCTGGCACAGAAGCGCCGCGAGTATCAGCACCTGGTCACGGCCTTCGTGGAGGGCATCCCTGACGCCGAGGTGACGCGCCCGTGCCGGCCCCGCGCATCCAGCAGCACAGCTGTCGTGGTAAATGCGGCTGACGCACCCTGCCTCCCTGTCTCTGCTTCCACAGCGCACGGCCGAGGAGGTGGCCACGTGGAAGCAGGTGTCGATCGACGCGCCCCGCACCGCGCCGGAGATCAAGGTCTTCCACTGCGCGCGGATGCAGACGTGCCTGCGTCGCCTGCTCTTCCTCCGGTGAGGCAATGGTGTACCACCCCATCCGGTGCTCTGAGCCTGCCTTGGTCCGGGTGACCTGACGCACCCTGGGTCGTCACACCGTGCAGGGCCCTCCGGAGCCCGGGCACGGGGTACGTGCAGGGCCTGAACGACATTGCGACGGGGTTCCTGGGGGTGTTCCTCCCCGAGCAACTGACCGTGACCAAGCCCATGCACCAGTGCACGGAGGAGGACGTCACCTCCCTCCCCGGTGGGTGGTGGTGGCGGCGCAGGGTGCAGCTGGGGACACGGGCAATCAGTCCTACGTTTTTGCATCAATCGTGAGCGCATGCTCCTCTCCATCGGTGTCGCAGAGGCGTCAGTGATGGACGCCGAGGCAGACACCTACTGGTGCCTCAGCCGCCTCCTGGACAACATCCACGACCACTACACCTCCTCCCAGCCCGGCATTCAGCGCACCGTCTTCCGGGCGCAGGAGCTCTGCCGACGCATCGACCAGCCCCTCGCCGAAGTGAGCAACGATGCCGCCCACACGCGCGCCCATCCTTGCACGATGCACCCCTTGCGTTCCCGGCAGCAGGGTGTCTGGTGTGTGCGCCGTGGGCCGCGCGAATTGACCCCGAGCCTATCTCGTCCGTTCCGCCGCAGCACCTCGAGGCCATCGGCATCAACTTCCTCCAATTCGCCTTCCGCTGGATCAACTGCCTCCTCATCCGCGAGGTCCCCTTCCCCCTGGCACCCCGCCTCTTCGACTCCTTCCTCGCGGCCCTCCCCGACATCCAGGACTGGCTGGTCTACCTCTGCACCGCCCTCCTCGTCCAGGTGACAGCGCTACTGGGGTGGCCCTTCAACCCGACCTCGACTGGCCGAGCCCAGCATCGTGCTTCGCCGTGCTGCACGAACGCTGCGCCGTGCCCGGCGGCTACCACCGCAGTGGACGGACGAGCTCCGTGGCATGGACTTTGGCGACGCCATCACGTTCCTCCAGAACCCCCCTATGGCGTCGTGGTCCGAGGCAGACCTCGACTCGCTCCTCAGCCGGGCCTACCTGCTCCGCACCACCTTCCGGGCCGCCCCGAGCCACCTGTACCACCTCCAGCAGTAGCTCGTAGTACTACGCACGGCGCGGCGCTGGCGCCCCCGCTCCGGTAGTGACGGGCTCATTCAATCCCGCGTGACTTCGCTGCTCAGGCCATGGCCACCGACAGCGCGTAGCAGTGCATGATGGCGCAGACCATGCCCACCAGGTTCACCAGGGAGCTCGCCCCGTGCAGCCCCCCGAACTTCTTGCGCGCCGCCTTGTACTCGTCGGTCTGCTTGCGGTCCGTGTTCTCCATGTCGTAGATCTTGTACATGACCGACGTCGTCACGGGCTCCAGCAGGAAGAGGTTGGCCAGTGTGGAGACGAGGGCAGTCAGGAGGACCGGCATGCGGGCCATGTGGCCGGAGGCGAACGACGTGCCGAGGCAGAGCAGGATGCACGCCGCGCTGACGCCGAAGTAGATGGGGAAGAGCTGCGGGGGCGACCTGGTCAGCAGATGTGGGCACGGCACGCGTCGCCACAACCGTTGATGCGGCCACACAAAGCTCTGCTTTCTTGCCTTGCTCTGGACCCGGCCAAAGGTCTGCCGCGGCAGCTGCTTGAAGAGGACGATGCCGATGACGAGCGTCGTGTAGACCGTGGTCCCCAGCCATGTCGAGAGGCTGACCAGGTGGACGAAGCTCACGAGGTGGCTGGGCAGGAACTCGGTGGCCTTGGCAGCCGCGGCGACGGCAGCGACGGCCACCGCCGCGCGCACCAGGTTCTGGTTATGCACGGCGGGATCGATCATGCGGGAGTCCTCAGACGCCGTGGCTGCCGCGCGGGCTGAGACCTCTCCCGCGGTCCTGCGAGAAGCGATGGCGCGTGTTGAGACTCCCATGGGTCTCTCACGAGAAACGAGGCAGACGTGGGCAGATGAGAGTTGTGTGTCCTCGAGTTGAGGACACAAGACGGTCTCGAACACGCACCCGCGAGACGACATGTTGTGAGGGGGGCAGAGGGGGCTTGGTGCCAGTCGCACTGGGTTTTTTGTAGTGCGATACGCGACGGGACGAGCCCCGGGGTGATTGATCGGGCGCCCTGGAGCGGCGGAATGCGCAACTAGACGAGTGGCTTGCATGAGTGGCTGAGACCGCGCACGCCGCGATGGCCCGCCCTGCCCGTTGTGCCGATAAGATGAATACGGACCGGACGGTGTCGTCACTCAGCACTCACGGTGCCTGGCGTGGCACTGGCACGGGTCGGACCAGCGGGTGCAGCTCGGAGCTCCCGAGCGCGAGGACACGTGAGTGGTGACAAGACGCCCCGCCA
Source organism: Protoeuglena noctilucae (assembly GCA_958009085.1). Taxonomy (NCBI): domain Eukaryota; kingdom Viridiplantae; phylum Chlorophyta; class Pedinophyceae; order Marsupiomonadales; family Marsupiomonadaceae; genus Protoeuglena; species Protoeuglena noctilucae. Next base: position 820,758 of record OY253668.1, on the reverse strand, counting down.
CCCTCCACCCCAACAGGGTGTCGGTTATCCCGCGCATCTTGCCCTTCCCTTGGCGGGCGCACGCCACGTCACCCTGCATGGGAGCACTGGACTGATTTCCTCGCCCTCTGGGCATGGACGCTGACTGAGGAGGAGTTCACGATGAATCGACCTCCTTCTCCGTCGGAGGGCCGGCGGCAGAAGGGCCGGCAGAGTGCCGGCACCGGGCGAAGAGGTGACTGCGAGGGCGCAGAGGGATTGCCGCGGACCCCGCGCAGCAACGCCTCTCCCCTGTAAACCCACTCATTCTTCATACAACGATAATGCTGTCGGACCTACACTTTTGGCTAACAGGGGTCTCCTGGTCGCCGCAGGGGCGGTGCCACAGGAGTCGGTGCTGCGGTCTTTGGCGGACAACAGGATCAAGGACAAGCTGCGGAAGGGTCACGAACTTCTTTCCGACTTTGAAGCAGCGCACTTGCATAAGTCTCAACCGCATCAGAGCGTCCTCCCAGGTGCGCCATGCAGACATGTTGTCGCCTTCTCGTCCCGTCGCCGGCGCGCAGGCCCGCCCTGGTTCACCTCCCATGGCCGCGTTGGTACCAGTTGTCTTCAACTAATGATGCTCGCCTCAAGCTGAGCTGGCCCCGCGTGCTCTGCCGCAGGGCTGGTGAGCCCCGATGGCCGCCCTTACCACAAGGGTGTCTTTTCGGCCACGCGCGCGCACAAGCTGTCCACGGAGGCGAAGGACTGGCGGGAGGACCGGCAGTTCTTGGGTGACCCGCCGAGCGCGTTCAACAACCAGGTCCGGAAGCGGGCGCTGGCACACATCAAGGAGGTCCAGGCGGACCTGAAGGAGCAGGGGCAGGTGGAGTTCGAGCAGAGGGTGCAGGTGGAGAGGGACGCGCTCATCAAGGAGCTGTGGGGCCAGGACGCGGAGCGCGCGCGCCGCACCAAGATTGGGCAGGCGATGATGCACAAGATCGAGCAGCTGGCGCGGCAGAGCGTGCGCCGCCAGCTCAACCTCGAGAGCGACTTCATCAACGTGCGGGACCTGGGGTTCGCCCAGGTGAGGCAACCAAGGGGTGCGCAAGAGAGGCCAGCAGGCTGGCTATGCTGCGCGTGGACTTGTGGCTCGCCGGGGTTGCAGGACCACCTTTGCCGCTGTAAGTCCCGCGCAGGTCATCAACGCGGAGACGGACCAGCTCCGCCGCGAGCTCGCGGAGCGCAAGGGCGCCGTGGAGCACGACCGGGCGGCCCTAGAGGCCCTGCAGCAGCAGTCGCAGGCGCGGAGGGCGCGCAGCCGGGCGGGGGACTCCCCCGACCCCTCGCGGCCGTGGTCTGGGACGAATGACCCCGCCAAGGAAGCCAAGGCGAGGGGCACTGCCGGGAGGGGCGCCGTGTCTCAGGAGCACTGCTGGGAGGTAGCAGTGCCCAACTAGGGTCCCATCGGCAGGTCCCTGGCTCTGCTGGCGTCACGCCGTTGCGCCGTTCGCCTCCGCAGATCCAGCGAGCTCTGGATGCCGTCGGGCAGAGGTCGCCCAGCCGCCCCGGGACAGCGAGCTCCGGACCGCGGGGTTCGTCCAAGCAGAGCAAGACGCTGAGCGAGATCAACTTGCAGGCGGCGCTGGATAGCATCCAGAGTGAGGGGCTGCAGGGAGGAACGTCTTATTTGCTGTCGTCAATGCCTGCTTGGCAATTTTCTGAGGCACAAGGTCACATGCTTTCCATGCAGGCAACGAGCAGGGTGGTCTGGACGAGGCCTTCGAGCCCGCGACGTCGTCGGTCGCGCAGCGGCGGCCGAAGACGGCGGGACCGTCGTCCGCGGCGGCAGAGGCGGCGGGACCGCGGCCGGGCACGGGGGGTCGTGCGGACAAGCCGCGAGCGTGGGGTGACCTGACCGGGTCGCGGAGGCAGCTGCTGCAGGCCGGCGCGGAGCAGCACGTGGCGGCGGCGGACATGTGGCGGCAGACGAGCCGGTCCGGGGCCGACGCGCTGCTGGGGGTCGGGGTGCAGGCGGTGCGGGACCGATTAGAGGAGCTGGCGCAGGACAAGGACAAGGACGACGACATCCACAAGAGGATCGAGGAGCGGCGACTGCGGGGCGTGGTGGGCGCGCTCGAGGCCATGACGTCGCACGCGCCGGGGCTGACCGCGCGTGCCAAGGACCACGTGTCGCGGGGCCTGGTGGCGTGGGCGGCACAGGGCGTGGCGGCAAGCACGGACATGGCGATCCGGCAGAAGGAGGTGCAGCTGCCCGAGGCGGGGGAGATCGGGATGCGGCCCGCGGACATGTACATCAAGACGTGCCGGAGCCTGGGCTGCACGCCCCTGTCGGCGCTCGTCAGCCAGCTCGAGCCCCACGCCGAGCAGCTGGCGCTGTCGGGGTCGTACCTGAGCGAGCCGACGGCCAAGGCCCTCTCGATGGTCCTGCCCCACCTCCGCGCGCTGGGCACGCTGCACGTCACGAGCTGCGCCGCCCACGACGGCGCCCTCAGCTGGCTCATGGGCGCGGCCGTCTACTGCCCCATCACGTCCCTCGACTTCTCCCAGAACCACCTGTCGGAAGTCGGGACCATCGCCCTGGCGCGCCTCCTGGAGAACCGTGACCCGGAGGTGAGGGGCAGCGGGGGCAGCAGGGCGCACCTTGTGATCGCTACTGCAGGGACGCCCTGTTAGGGCTCTGCACTTCATACACCCAGTCACTGCAAGCCTCGTCTTCGGTCCCGGACGCAGGGCCACGAGCTCCCACCGCACCCCTTCAGCACGGCTGCACGCGCGCCATGGACCACGCACCAGGCCATGACCCCGAACGTCACCGGGCGCCCGGCGGACTTCTTGGACCCTGGGCCCACCCCTGCGACGCCCATGCGGGCCATGTACGAGTCGGACCGGACGGCAAAGCTCTCGGGCATCAATCCCCTCGGAGGGGCCATGCCCAACACACGCAACCGGTGCGATACTACTAGTGCCTGCTCACGACAGCCAAGATACCTGGCGGCGTTGCGTGTGCATCCGGCATTTGTGACAGCTCTGCTGCTGCCCCACGACCGCAGGTTCAACCCATACGAGACGATCCGCATTTCCGTGGGGCAGACGGCCGGGTCGATGGTCGCCGGGTCGCGTCCGACGGCCGGGGGCATGTATGAGGCGGCAAGGGCGTCGGCGGCGTCCATGCCGGCCGACTTCTGGCCGAGCTCCCCCGGGGGTGGCCCCTCCGCGTCCCTCGCCGGCACCGCCCGCGGCGGGTGGCCCGCCCCGCCCCTGTCGGCCGCCGCGCGCGTGGTGGGCGGCCTCCACCTCAACGTGGTGCCGTCTGCGTCCCGCCGGCACTCGGTGGCCACGTGCATCTCGGCGCTGGCTGCCGAGCCCGCCATGGCCTCCTTCGAGGGCATCCCCGAGGACGGCGTCACGGAGCTGCCCGGGTACGCCCTGCGCGCGTCCACGCCCGCCCTGCGCCAGGCGACGCTCTCGCAGCTCGAGCAGGACGATTTCGCCAAGTACCGGGAGGTGAAGCCCCTCAAGATGCGGCTGCCCGAGACGCGCCTCCTCGTGCGCACGCTCATCTCCCTCGACCTCTCGGACAACCCCGGTGAGCGCCCTCTCTGGCCGTCTGCGACCGTGGTCGCCTCGTCGTTGCACTACAAGCCCCAGTGTTTGCGTGTGCATGCACGGTCGTTGTCGCCACGTGATATTCCGGTCTGCTCGCCACGTGATATTCCGGTCTGCTCGCGTGCCGGGCCACCCATCCCGCGTGTCTGCGCCAGATCCTCTCTCACCCTCGCTCGTGCCCCCAGGCATCGGCTCGCGTGCGGCGGCCACTCTCCTCGGCGCCCTGCGCTTCTGCACGCGGCAGGTCACCAAGAAGGACCTCCGCATGCCCCTGACGCAGCTGGTGATGTCCAACTGCGGCATCGGGGAGCCCTTCTGTGCGGTCCTCGCGGAGTTCCTCGAAGAGAACACCACCCTCAAGTGAGTCGACGCGCCAGGCATCATGCGTTCTCGCCCACCCTCCGCAAACTCGTCTTGCAGTGCTTGCCCCATCGCTGACGTCGCCAACGATCACCTGCCGCTCGCCCACAGAGCCCTCAACCTGTCGCGGAACGTCATCCGCGGCCCCGGGGTCGCCCCGCTGGTGAACGTCATCCCGCTCAACCAGACCCTCACGCACCTCGACCTCTCCTACAACGGCCTGGGCGACGCGGGGGTGTGCTCGCTCGTCCGCACGCTGTCGGGGATCTGGGCGGAGGACCCCGTGCGGATGAAGGTGCACTTCCTGGGCCTGGCGGGGACCCGCATGGGCACGCGGGCCACGCTCGCCGTAGCCACGCTCCTGGCGGGCATGGCGGGGACCCTGTCTGAGTTCGCCGACGGCGCCTCGGGCCTCCCGCCGGCCTTCCCGCCCAGCTGGACATTCGAGATCGACATCAGCGACCACGACCTCTCCGGCGTGGCCCCGGTGGTGCTGGCGCGGCAGCTGCGCAAGCTGGCGGACCTGCCCCAGCACCGCGACGGCGGCCGCGTGGTGTCGGTGCTGCACAACCACGTGACGACGACGTGCCTGAACAGGCAGGCGAAGCTGCCGGGGGAGGTGGCGCGGGGGGAGGAGGAGCTGCGGGAGCTGGTGGGGGAGCCGGCCAAGGGGAAGGGGTCCAAGAAGGGCAAGGGGAAGAAGAAAGGGAAGGTGAGAGAGGGGCGTGAGAGGGAGGGGAAGGGACGGCGGTGGTGCATGCGTGATGCCGACTGCGGCTATGCAGCTTTCTATCAGGAGTGAAGCAACAACAACCCTTGCGACCGCGCGCCCGCAGAAGGGCCCCAAGCCCCGCGTGGTGACGGTGGGGGAGGAGTTCAAGCTCGAGTGTTCGAACGACGAGCACAAGGACATACTGAAGCTGCTGGTGGAGCATGAGCTGGAGGCGACGGCCAAGGGCAAGGTGGCCTTCTGGTCGCTCAAGCTCGGCATCCGCACCTACCGCCTCCTCGGGAACAACTTTCCCGTCGGGGGCAAAAAGGCCACTTTCGACATCCGGGACATCAAGGCGAGGCGCGAGACATGACATGGAATGCGAACATGGGGTTGGTCACAGGTTCACAACAGCATCGCCGGCTGGGCTATGTGTTCTGAGTACTGGAGGAGCATGGAAGGGGTTCGCAGACACCCTCCCCGCTTCTGCTCCTCCGCAGTGGGACGAGCGCCTGCCGGAGCGTGGCGCGCTGGAGCTGGCGGTGCTGCTGGGCCCGGACGCTGCGGACCTGGTGCGGCTGCTGCACCCGGCGGGGGTGGAGGCATCGGTGGGGGCCCACCTGGCGCGGCCCATGAGCGCGCGGCCCAAGAGCACACGGGACGTGGGCGCGACGGACCGGCCCAGGAGTGCCTACTGGCTGCCGGGCGCGGCCGGGGCGATGGCCATGGAGGAGATGCGGGCGTCGCGGGAGGCGGAGGTGCTGGGGGCGCGCCTGGGCACTGCGTGGGTGCAGGGCGGCCCGCGCAGCAAGGCCTCGCTGGCGGGCAAGAGCGACGGCCACAGCACGTTCGGGGCGTCTGAGACGGTGGCGGTCGGGGCGGGGTGACGGCCGCGCTGACCTGGCCGCGCGGCGTGCATACTCCCTCCGCTCCATCCTAGCTCCATCCCAGCTAAGCATGTAGTCGGTCGATGATCGCTTTTTCCTTTAAGCGCACCGGTGCTATAGCGTCCCGGATCTTACAGAACAAGCGCCCCCACACATGGGGGCCAGCACACGACAGTCAACAGCGCAAGCAGGCAAGCAGCTCAGTGGATGATGATGTCGTACTTGATCAAGGGGTCCATCTTGGCGAACCCCGCGCCCGAGGCGTGGATGCCAGCCGAGTCGGCGCTGTGGCTGTAGTCCTCCTTGTACTCGGTGTACACGCGGCGGTTGCCCTTGACGTCGAACGACTGGTTGAACCGCAAGTAACCGCCCTGCGCGGACGAGGCCGAGGCGAGAGAATCGCAGTCCGGACGTGCTCCCCGACCGCATGGGAATGGCCCTGGGAATGGCCCAGCCAGGCAGGCAGCTCCGCTCACCCTGAGCCCCACCAGGTTCTTGTACCCCGCGCCATCCAGAGCCTCCAGGGCGCGGACGGCGTTGGTCGTGCCGTCGGCGCACACGACGATGAGCTTCGTGTCCTTGCTGGGGATCTTCTTGGTGACCTGCGCCATCCACTCCGACTCGCTGATCTCGGTGTAGTCGTACACACTCTGCCTGGTGCTCGAGTCGAACCGCCTCTTGGCCTTCGTCAGGGGGATGTGGATCGAGCTCATCAGAGGGCCCTCCGTGCGAGCGAGCTCGGAACGCACATCGAGGAACTTGTACCCGCCCTCGGCCACCAGAGCCTGCAACACGGTTTGGCACACGTCCAGCCACGCAGACCCACTGGTCCGCGTCGGGCCAGGCCCCCGGCGCATCCGACGCTCAAAGGCGTCTGCAAACGCTTCGTGGGCTCGCCAGGCTGGCAGCCGCAGGGCTCACCCGCGCCTCCTCCGCGTTCGCCACACTCTTGTTCGGGAAGGCCTTGATCGTGTCCTCGATGAAGACCGGGTCGGGGTACATGCGCACCGCCATATCCACCGCGCGCCTCACCACCAGCGAGCGAGGCTGGGCCCTGCGGGACGTGCGGAGCCGGATGCGCAGTGAGCGCAGGAGCCTGCGAGCGTCGCCTGATCGGTGCGACGAAACGGCGCGGCTTTGAGCACCACGGTCCGTGCCGACTGTGAGTTCACGCCGCCAACGTGTCCCCGCAAGGTGTTCAGCGGCCGCTCACGGCGCCACGGCCTGGATAGTGGCCGAGCGCGCAAGCGACCGGTTGGGTCAGCTGCATGCGAGCGCGCGCCGACCGTTGCGCTGGAACGGCGATACGGAAACCGGTCGGAGGCGCCATTGAGCTTTAGGGCTACGTGCCGTCACGAACAGGCATCTCAGCGCTCCGGGCCTTGAAAGCGGATTCCTTCGTCGACGAAGGCGTTCGGGGCCGCGAGATCAGCCGTGGGCAACGAAAAGCATGAAAAGAAGCGACTCTGTCCAGCGCGCCGCGTACCTGACGGCCCGGGCGCCCATAGGGCGGGCCGTGGGGACGGGGAGAGCGACAGGACGAGCGAGGGCCGACATCGTGGACGCTATGTGCTGCCAATTGGTGTGGGAATGCCCGATGTTTGGCGAAGGGTCAGCGACGCGAGCGACTCCTGGGGAACGTCGCGTCCCCACCTTCCAGAAGACGCGGCGAAAGTGCCAGACAAAATCGTGTCTTTCCACTATTGTTCGTTTGTGAGCGCGCCTATTCGAACACGTCTTCATCGATCAGCCGCACCGGCCCGAGAGAGGCCTGCGACGAAGCGTGGGCGGCCTGCACGGCCGTGGCAACCCGAAGCTTAGGCCGCAGCCCTAGCGGAGCTCACAAACGCCTTCACGAGCGCGATCTGCTCGTCCGTCTCGGGGGAGCGCCGACCCCCATCCTGACGCGTGTCGAAGGAGCGCTGCACCCGCTCCAATGCCTCGTCCGCACTGCGAATGATGCGGGGCAAAGGGTTGAGGCTCAGTTCGGTCGCCGCGGCCATCGCCTGTGCCATCTGGAGCGCTTGTGCTCCAACATCACCCTGCGTGGCATGACGCACGCGCATCACCTGATGCCGTAGATGGTCGCCAGCACGCACGCCCCGACCAGCCCCGCGCGGCCCCTCCCTCCCCAGCAGTGCAGGTAGACGCGCTCCCCCGCTTGGAGACTCGCCACCACCTTGTCCACGTAGTCCCGCAGCTGCTCGCCCGTCGGCACCGACAGGTCCTCGATCGGGCAGTGCAGGAACTGCAGCTCCGGCCGAGGGTCCGCATACGCCTTGGGCTTCCTCCGCGGCGGCAGGAACTTGTCCAGGTTCCTGCGCGAGCAGCCCGAGTGGCGGCACGAGACTCGCGCTTGCGGAGCCGTCTTGGAACCAAGCCGGCGGTCAAGGCGGAGCCCCAGTCACAAAGGGCGCTTGTAAGATAGATGGGACGCAGCAGCTATGCGATGGGCGCAGAGAGCGCCTCGCCTGTTCCTCAGCCCCTCGACCTCCGCCATGGGGGGCGGTCCGTAGTGCGCCGACGCCTGCAGCAGCACGGTCGACTTGTAGGGCAGGAAACCCTGCGGCTCCGGAACGACGCGGGCGTTTCAGGTGCCAGCTGAGATGCTCGACGACATCACAGGCGCGGCATACGATTTCTAGCCCTCACGCCCAGCCCAGCCTCACCCCCATGCCCCGGATGGGGAGCTTCTCCTGCGCCGGGATCTCAGCCTGCAGCGAAATGAAGGTCGTGCACCCGGCCTGCACGAGCTCCATCAGCTGGTCCTCTCCCTTGGCCCGATCCTTGCACCGCGATGGCTCCACGTACGGATAGCGCCCCACCAGGAGGTGCCCGGGGATGAGCCAGTTGGCGTAGTCCGTGAAGCAGTGCACCGCCTGCGAACCCGGAAGGAAGAAACGGGTGTTCGACACCGGCGTTCGGCGAGAGGACAGGCGGGGCCAGGCACGCATTTTCTGGAAGTTGACCGGCAATGCAACGCGGCGCGCCGACCTCGTAGTTCTCGTCCAGAGGTCTCAGCGGCGGCAGCTGGAACGACGTGGTCGACTGCGCGATGGATAGCGCGCGCAGGGGCCGCCATGCATGGGCTTGGGGGCCGAGTGCACCCCTCTCTCCTGCCCGGGGCACCGGCGAGCGCAGGGGCGTCCGGGGGAGCCCTGAGCCATGCGAGGTGATAGCCATGCATCGTTCCGGGATCCGCAAATGCCGATCGCTCCGGAAAAGGGGCTGTGGCGTACGCAGCGCGTGGATGCAGGCCGCGGCGCACGCCATGGCTTCTCCACCCCCTCTAGATAGGACCGAAGAAGCGCTGCTCGGCGCGGGTCAAGATGCAATCTCAGCGAGCTGATTGAGAGTTGGTTGCCACCAAAGCTAGCGACAGGGGAATTCTCGACGCTAACGGCTCAGATGCCGCGTCCGATGACCTGGGCAGGCTCCCGTCCGCGCAGGGAAGCATAAAAGGTATATGAGCGTAAGAGGGCTTTGACAGGGACCGTGGGAGGGGGTCGTGTTTTCTGGCGCGCCAGAAAGAGCTCCGTCCTGAAAAGTCTGTTTGCTAAGCATCCCCCCTCACTCGCCTGCGTGACTCGCCTCTGGTGGCGGCATCGCTCTTCGCGGGCGGGATGGGGGACGTGGTCCATGTCACGAACGCCGGGGAGTGGCAGCCGCTGGTGACGCGCTCGATGAGCGAGCGGAAGCCGCTGGTGGTCAAGTTCTCAGGTGCGTGTCCCTGTCGCCCCACGCGGACGCGGTCCCCCTCCGGCAAGCCGTGAGGCCCCTCAACGCGTTTTCTGCAAGCAGCGGCCTGGTGCGGCCCGTGCCGGAGGATTGCGCCCGTGTTCGAGCGCTTGGCGGGTCAGTACGATGCGATATTCGCTGAGCTGGACATCGACAGGGCCAGCTACGTCTCGAACTACCTCGGCATCACCTCGGTGCCCACGTTCCAGGCGAGCCGGACATTTACGTGCGCCCCGGCAACGTGTGCGCGCTTGTCATGCCTTCCTCCGCGACAGGATTGCTTTCTGACCGCGCGGCGCAGGTCTGGGTGAATGGAATTCAGCGAAGCGAGGTCAAGGGTGCCGATCCCCGCGCGCTGGAGCGGCTCGTGTCGCAGAACTGCGCCGTGAAGGGGGCCTCTTGGAGTGATGCGCCGGCTGCGGGCGCCGGCGAGGATTCCCGCATCTTCTTCAGCGGCAAGGTGGAGGACGCGGTGGCCAAGGCCAGGATGGAGTCCAAGCCCTTCGTGTGCCTCCTGTACACGGAGGGTGTGGACAGGTACGCCATGTCGGACGCTCTTAACGAGCCGCCCCTGCGCAAGAGGCTGCAGGAGCAGGCCGTCGTGGTCGCTCTGCCCGACTCGATGGACGCGGCGCAGGCGGGGCACTTCAAGGCCGCCCAGCAGTTCAAGTGAGGCCAGCGACGAGGATGGCCTTGCCTGTGTGCCCGTGGCTGCGCTGATAAGACGGCCCGGCTCCATCCTCGCCGCAGGGCTCTGTACCCCACGCCGTTCGTGCCGGCGTTGGCCATCATCAGCCCGCAGGGACGGGTCCTGGCGTACCAGCAGGGCGCCTGCAGCAAGGCCGAGGTGGTGCGCACCGTCACGGGTGCGCTGGATGCGCTCACCTCTCGCACCGCATCCAACGCCCAGAGCGGGCCGGCCGCGGACGCCGCCCCAGGATGGTCGGGGCTGGGATCCCAGCATACCACTGCTCAGGAGTCCGCGCCTGGGCCCAGCAAGCCGGCGGAACCCAAGCGGGGTCGGGTGGTCTGTGACGGGGATGTCTGCCGGGTCGTGAGTGACGAGGAGGAGGAGGCGGTGGACGTGGACCGGGCAGCTGCGAGCGGCCAGGGTGACGCTGGCAATGCATAAGGGACGAGGCATGCTCAACAGTTCGACGCACCCTAGAGCTGTGACGAGGCGTTATGTGGCCGCCCATGCAGGGATGGACTCTATTGTCCCGGACGCGATCGTGAGCGTGCGCTTGGCCAACCGCGGCACCATCACGGGCGAGTTCGATGCCGACGCCACCCTCGCGGACGTGCTAGCGTGGATCCAAGTCAGTAGGACGGACGGGCCTGGCAGCTTCAGCCTGGAGACGAGTTACCCGAGGGCCGTGCTGCAGCTCCAGGACAAGGACCGCACCCTGGCGAGTTGCCCCAGGCCTCACATACGCGGCATGCGCTGGCACTTGGACTGGCTCTCTCGGTGCCAGGAAGGGCCCGTCTGTGGCGCTTGACCTGACAGCGACCATCCCTCGGCGTCCGCAGTCGGACCTCTCGCTGTGCGGCCGCTCGCGCTTGCTGCTGACCCCGTCCCCAGACGGGCCCTTCGGCCTGGGCTCGGCGTCGCTCTCGGCTGGCGTCCAGCGCCTGCTGCCTTCCGTCTTCGCCTCCCGCGGTCCCGCCTCCCGACCCGAGGCCGGGCGTGCCAGTGGGTCCTTCAGCCTTTCCCGCATCCTGTCGTGGTTCGACCCGTTCGAGTGGTACTACTGGCTGACTGGTGACCACGACGACGGAGACGATGTTTCTCAAGACGCCGGACGCCGGGACCCCACCCCGGGCCCTCACTTGCCTGTGAGCAGCAAGGCTGGCGCTGGAAGGTGCGTGCCGTGCCCCCAGCCTGCCGCAGTCTGCGTTTGCAAAGCGTTGCCGGGCGTGGTATGGAGCCTTGGTCTGTGATCGCAGCGCGGGGGAGCGGCGTGGGGTGCACACGCTGGGGAGCACGCCGACTGACAATGGGCAGCCGAACGAGTACTTTGGGGGCGACTCGACGACCTTCCTGGGTGATGAGGGAGCGAAGAAGGATCAGTAGAGTCTCACGCATGTGATGTGCATGTCATGTGTAGGAGAGGCAGTGTTGATGGACATGCATGGATGATGAGCAGGCGCCACATTGGCGTGCCTTGTGCAGTGGCCGTGTTTGGTCGGAGGATTAGGGTTCGCCGCGCAGGCGATGAAGCGAACTGAACAGGCACACTAGTCTTAAGAGGGACAGCTTCAACGTCGCCTGCGCGCGTTACGAGCTCCGAGAGCCCGCCTCCATGCGCGCGACGCGGCCCCGTGGACAGCGAAACGCCTAGAACGGAGTCACTTATGTTGCACATGCATCTACGACGCCGGCACGGGCACGTGCGCCCGCACGCGGCCTAGCTACCAAGCACCCCCGGTGCGCGGCCCGCCGCTCAGTAGGCCTCGCCCTCCTCCTCCTCCTCGAAGTCGCCCTCCTCCTCGGCCGTGGCGTCCTGGTACTGCTGGTACTCGGACACCAGGTCGTTCATGTTGGACTCGGCCTCTGTGAACTCCATCTCGTCCATGCCCTCGCCCGTGTACCAGTGGAGGAAAGCCTTGCGGCGGAACATGGCCGTGAACTGCTCCGACACACGCTTGAACATCTCCTGGGGAGGGTGGAAGGGGCAGGCGAGAGGTGTGGCTCACGCGCGCGGCGGGGGGGCGGGGGCGGTCCGCCCGGCGCCTCTCGGCGGCGCTGCCTGCCAACTGCCAACAGGCCCGGGTAGTGCTGGTCCGTCGCCGGCCTGACACGGTCCCCCGGGGTTCCACGCGCGGGGCGCCCCTGCCTCCGCAGGGACGCCACCGCGCGGCTGGAGGCTTTGGCCAGACGCCGCGTCGGCGAGGGCGGGCGGGGCCGCCGCCCCCCGCAACCGCACACGCTCCGCCGGCCCCCGCTCGGGTGACAGGGGGGCGCGACCCCCCCCGGCCAGGCGGAGGGCGCGGGAGGGCGGCCCCGGTGCAGTCCCTTAGCGCGGCGCCCACCTGGATGGCGGTGGAGTTGCCGATGAAGGTGGCGGACATCTTGAGGCCCTTGGGGGGGATGTCGCAGACGGACGACTTGACGTTGTTGGGGATCCACTCGACAAAGTAGGACGAGTTCTTGTTCTGCACGTTGAGCATCTGCTCGTCCACCTCCTTGGTCGACATGCGGCCGCGGAAAAGCGCCGAGGCCGTCAGGTAGCGGCCGTGGCGGGGGTCGGCGGCGCACATCATGTTCTGCGGGGGCGGGGAGGGGGGGCGGGGGTGGGTCGGCCAGTGCGGTCGGGGTCAGTGGCGCATCCATCTGGGCAGCCGCCAGGGGAGGGAGGCCCCCGCGGCGCCGGTTTCGCGCTCGCACCTTGGCGTCCCACATCTGCTGGGTGAGCTCGGGGACGGTGAGGGCGCGGTACTGCTGGGAGCCGCGGGAGGTGAGGGGCGTGAAGCCCACCATGAAGAAGTGGAGACGGGGGAAGGGGATGAGGTTCACGGCGAGCTTGCGGAGGTCGGCGTTGAGCTGACCGGGGAAGCGCAGGCAGCACGTGATGCCCGACATGACGGCGGAGATGAGGTGGTTGAGGTCGCCGAACGTGGGCGTGGTGAGCTTGAGGGTGCGGAAGCAGATGTCGTACAGGGCCTCGTTATCGAGCACCATGCACTCGTCGGCGTTCTCGACCAGCTGGTGCACGGACAGCGTGGCGTTGTAGGGCTCCACCACCGTGTCGGACACCTTGGGCGACGGCACCACCGAGAAGGTGCACATCATGCGGTCGGGGTACTCCTCGCGGATCTTGGAGATGAGCAGCGTGCCCATGCCGGAGCCCGTGCCGCCGCCGAGCGAGTGGCAGACCTGGAAGCCCTGGAGGCAGTCGCAGGACTCGGCCTCCTTGCGCACCACGTCCAGCACCGAGTCGATCAGCTCGGCGCCCTCCGTGTAGTGGCCCTTGGCCCAGTTGTTGCCCGCGCCCGTCTGACCGAAGACGAAGTTATCGGGGCGGAAGATCTGGCCGTAGGGGCCCGAGCGGACCGAGTCCTGCACAGGGGGGCGGGCGCGACATGTGGCACCGCATGCATCGCCGCGGCGGGGTCCCCGCGCCGAACGCGCCTCCGTCCCGCGAGCGCCTCTCACCATGGTACCGGGCTCGAGGTCCATCAAAATGGCGCGGGGCACGTAGCGGCCGCCCGAGGCCTCGTTGAAGTAGACATTGATGCGCTCGAGCTGCAGATCCGAGTCGCCGTGGTAGGTGCCCGTGGGGTCGATGCCGTGCTCGTCGCAGATCACCTGGACGGAAGGAGGGCAGCGGGGCGTCGGGAACCGGTCTCGGAGGCCCGCCACGGGGCATGCAGGGTGGTGCTTTGGCCTCCCAAGCAACGCGACGGCAGCAAAGAGGAAGCCGCCGGGCTCAAGCGTGAAAACTTCACGCATGAAAGACCGCGATACGGCAGCCGGACCGCGGCAGGCGGTGGCGCGGGGGGGATCCCCGGGTCGGCGACGAAAATAACACCGGTAGCCACCCGGCTATGCCGAGCACCTGGCCACCGCAGCGGCACCGTGCGGAAATAAAGGGACAGAGGGAGCGGCAGCGCAGCGTCGAAAGGGCCAGGCCCGGCCGGGGCGCCCGCGCAACGGCCCGGTGCCTGGGCAGTCGCCCCCGCGCAACCCCAGCGCCCGATTCAAAATACATGGCCCTCCGACGGTTCTTCTCAGAAGAAAAGACGCGGGAGGGCGGGCGTTCCCCGGACCGGGCGAGCAGCGGCGCGCACGGCGCGCTGGGGAGGCACGGCATGTCCCAGGGGCCCGCGCGGCCGACCGGGCCGCCCGGGGCGCGCGCCGGCTGCTCTCCCGCAGAGAAAGACGCACAAGAAGCGCGCGACAGCAGGGAGAAGGGCCAGGTTCGCCTGGGAACGTCGGGAGCGGGCCGCCCAGGCCGGGGCGCCGCTCCCCGGGCCCCGGAAGCCCACGCTACGCGCAGCAAAACTCACCTCCCAGAACTTGGCACCGATCTGGTTGCCGCACTGGCCACCCTGGATGTGGACGATCTCGCGCATGTTAGAGGCGGGGGGAGGAGGGGCGCCGGGGGCGAGGTGGAAGGAATCAACAAGACAAGGCGTTGTGCCGGCAGGCGGGGGGGCCGGGCCCTCTTGAGACGCCGGGCGGGCCGCGGGGTCATTGCCCTAGGGCCGCACCAGCCCGAAAAGTGTGCCAAGGGAAGGGCTCCCCTCCGGCGACGGCCACCGCTGCCTCGACATCTCGTGGATCTGCTGGGCAGCCGGTGCCCTTGGGCGAGCGCAGATGCGCTTGGGGATGGCGCGGGGGGGGTCGGCCGAAGGGCTCGAGCTGGTGCTCGAGGATCTGGTCCAACGGCTCCTTGTGGAGAACGGCTGGCCTCGGGACGAAGATGTGTCGGTAACGCACCGTCGGGCCGCGCGAAAGTTGGTGGCGGAGGGCAGGGAATCGATTGCCACGGGCCGCACGCTGGGCGGGCTGCGCATCCCCACCGTCGACGCGGACGAGCGCCGGCGGATCGCCGACCGGGGGCTTCTGGCCGCTTACCTGCATCTGCAAGGCCTGGGTTCCTCGGACGCCGCGGAGACACTGGACGCGGCCGAGGAGCTGAGGTGGGACCCGTGTCGAGACGTTTCCAGTTGCTCCACGCCCCGAGCCGCGGTCTCGTGCCGTATCGCACCTATCTGCGCCCTCGCAGGACTACACCGGAGGTGGCTTTGGCTGGCAGGGACGGGACCAGGCTCCAAGCTTTCACGAAGGCAGACGAGCTCGTCGCCCTGCTCGTCTACCTGTCCCACGACGGCGAAGACAGGCCCCTGCCAGGGGCGGAGGCGGAACGAGTCACGTTGGCTCCGGGAGGCAGGCTCAACCTGTCCATCACGGATGCCCGTGACGCGGCCCGCCTCAGCGCAACGGCCCTCGGGCGGGATGGGCGGGGAGTGCGTGGCCACCCACCGCCGTTGGCGGACCTGGGCCCGCCGCGACCTGACCTGACCGTGGCGCCGGGGACGTGCACCCGTTTCTTCCGCGTAGGAGAGCGCGTTCAGGGTGAGGCGTGCGCTTCAGCGCGGCTCTGGGTGTGAGCTGGCGACACACGCGCGCCACGCTGCCCACTGCCCTCGCTCTGCCCGCAGTGCCTTGGTGCGGGGACGTCGCCGCAGTTGACACGCATGCAATCCCGCGTCTCCAGAGCGCATCGTTGCGCGAGAGGGACCGTCCCCAAGGCGAGCCCACCCTGACAGGGGCAGGTCGGCTGACCAGAGCAGCAGTCGCCGTCAGATAGACTTGTTCGCGCACGCAGACGACATGGACGCATCCACGAGCAAATCTCACGACCCGTCTCATGTCATCTGGACAGCCGTGGTGGAGAGCGCGCTCCCTCCTGCACCTCAAGCGCGCCCGCCCTGGGAAGCAGAGTGCCTCGGGGACGCATGGGCCGAGCACGGCACCGTCAACCAACTCACCGCCGCGCTCCTCGGGTCTCGCACGGCCGTCCAGGTACCCCGCAGTCCTGCCCACTGTCGTCATGGCGAGCCCTTTCGCCCCCACCCTCTCGTTGCACCGGATTCCCCCCTCGTTCGCCATCAATCCTCCACGCCACGTCACGCAGTATCCCCGCCCTCGCCCCCCTCAGGCCCTGCAGTCTCTGCTCAGCTCCCCTGCCCGCTCTCTTATGCCCCCGGCCCTCGTCACGGTCGCGGGGGATTTCCTCGTCCACGGCGCCCTCCGCCTGCGCCTGGATGCCTTCCTGCGCCACTGCCTGACCCCTGTGGCGGGCTGCCCTGAGCCCTCTGCTCCCCAGGCGCCCCACGCGGTGCTGAGGGCGCTGGCAGCAGCGGCGGCAGAGATCCTGGCGGCACACGCAAGCGAGCTCCAGGGGCTGGCGGAGCGCGCCGCGGCCGCGCGTGCGTCCTTCGAGGGCGGAGACTTTCCGACAGGCTCCTGCGACGGTGCGCCCACGGTGGCCCCGCCCGTGACGCTGCTGGAGGCCATGCACTTGACGCGGGGTGTGCGTGACGACATCGGCTTGCTTGCCCGGCTCTGCCTGGGGATGGAAGGGGCGGACGAGGAGGCGGTGCTGTCTGCGGTGCTGCAGGCGGGGCGGGAGGTCCACGGCAGGGGACAGGTGCAGGGCTGGGCTGAGTCGTCTATTGGCGGGGCCGAGGTGGAGTCGACGTGTTGTGCGCGCTCCGTGCAGAAAAGCGGCATGGGTGGTGTGTTGCATGCGCCTTATGACAGCAAAAGCACGATGCTCGCCCTGCTCGCGCCCATTGGTGGGCCCCACGTCCCTGCAGGCTCACGTGCGTGTCCTCTGGCGCGCGTGCACCGCCCCGGTGAGAGCCACCATCGGGAGCTGGCTGCTGACCCCGTTGCCCCTGAGCGAGTCGGACGTCACGCCCAGAGATGGCCAGGAGAGCTCCGCGAGCGCCCGGCCGGCCGGCGACTGGGTGCCTCGGGCAATGGCCGCATGCACGCCCCCGCCTCTCATCCCGGCGTCCCTCGCCAGCGGACGCGCGGCGGAGGAGTGCTTGGAGGCCGGCGCACAGCTGCGGCTGCTGGCAGAGATGCCCGGTGAGCCAACACCTGCTGGGCAGCCCTTCTTATCGCAGGGCGCAGGGCTTTTGTCGCAAGCCTTTCACATCGCTTGGCTACCACTGTGGGTCTACCTCAATGACCTCGTGGCTAGGGGTGTTAGTTGGGTCGCATCCTCTGACCCACCTCACGTTTCGCTCGCAGGCGCGGGGCCCCTGGTGTCCCGGCTGTGCGCCGTCATGGAGGAGGCGTGGGGGCGTGCGTGGCGCACCTCCTGCGTGGTGCAGGGCGACGAGCTCTGCGACCCGCAGCCGGGGTGCCTGCCGGACGCTGCGACGGTGGCCGGGGTCGCGGCGGTGCGTGGGGCGTGGGAGCAGGCGGAGGTGCGAGGGCTGAGGGCGCTGGCCAGGTGAGCGGCAGCGCGGTGGCGTCCTTGGTCACTGGCCAACGCACTGCACCTGCTGGCACACCTTTGCTTGTGTATGCTGGTGACTTGCCTGTCGCAGACACCTCGAGGTGCTGGAGGAGGAGGCGCGGCAAGCGGGGGCGGCTGTGGCACAGGAGGTGCAGAGGCGGCACGAGGTGCGGGAGGCGTCTGCCAGGAGGCGGGAGGAGGAGCGGGGGAGCGTCGACCGAGCTGAGAGGTGGGCCGGCAATGCGTCTCGAAGAAGCCCTGCTGGGGAGGGCTCAGGGAGTGAGGCTTGACTTATGGGTCCCTGCGTCCACGCCATGCACCTATACGGTCTCAGTCCGTCAGCCCTCAGCCCATGCCCACGCCCAGCGACTCACCAGCGCCCTCCTTGCACCCATCTGCGCCCTGCACCCCACCTTCGCAACCGTCCGTTGTGACTCCCAGGCGCCGCAAGGCCGACCTCCTCGCGGAGCAACGCCGGACGATCGAGGCCCGCGCCCGCGCGTCGGCTCTCGGGCAGGCTCAGGACAGAGAAGAGGACCTGGCCCGGCTGGTGGCGTCGGCACGGAAGGCCCGGGACGCAGAGGTCGACGCCACGCGGGCGGCATTGGAGGAGGCGGTGCGATCGGTGAGAGGGAGGGAACTTTGAATGAACGGCCCTCAGAGTGCCAGCTGCCCTGGGAGGGTGCAAGCGGTGGTGGGGTTCAGACCAGCTGAGTTAGTGTACTCAGGGACAGGAGGGATGGAACACGCTGCGCTGGCCTGAGCTCACGGTCAGCTCGCCACCATGCATGTGTCCAGTGGTCACTTTGATAAATGAAATCCGCTCCTCTTCCTCTGCAGATCTCAGGCCGCACCATGTCCCCGGAGCTCTCAGCCTGGCGCCTAGAGCGCCTACGCCTGTCCGCCAAACGTGACGCCAAGCTGCGCGCGGAGGAGGCGGCGCTGGGCCCGGAGCTTCGAGCTGCCGACCGCGGTGGCAACTCAGCCGCGGGGCTGGCCGACGAGGGTCGCGGGTGGGAAGGCATGGGCAGTGCTGACGTCGTGGGGTTGGTGGCCGAGCAAGAGCAAGGGGGTGACGTGCGCAGGGAGGGAGATGAGGAGGACGTCATGCCTCGGAGAGTGCTGGACTTTGAGTCTGCTGCGACCGAGGGGGGCGTGCGCGGGGAGGGGCGCAGCGCGGGAGGGGTGGCGGATGGCAAAGGCGACAGCAGGGACGAGGCGGGGTTGGGTGGCGAGGCAGGGGAGGCAGGGGTGCAGGGCACAGATGTGGTGGCGAGGGGCGGCGATGGGGCCAGGGAGGAGGGGTCTGAAGGGCAGGGGAGGCGCACGGCGGCCCTGGTGAGAGATGGGGCGCCTGCGAGTCGGCCATCCGAGCGTGAGGAGCGTGGGTCGTCAGTCGACGAAAAGGGAGGCCGAGAAGTAGCATTGAGGGATGGTCAGGGTCCGGGGGGTCCTTCCAGCGGGGTGACATCACAAGGGCGGTCAACAGAGGGCCACGTCGACAGGCGCGCACTTGCAAGGGGCAGCGTAGGGGTCGTCTCGGCAGAAGCCGGGCCGAGCGACGCTCCCGCATTGCCGTGGGAGGTGGCGGCGGCGTGTGTGGAGCTGCCGGCCCGGGTGCAGCACCGCCTGACGTCCGCGGCGTGCTTGGCGTTGATGCGGGCGCAGTTGGGTCTCCCAGGCCACCTGGCATCCGTGCGCGCGTGAGTGGGCCACCTGCACTGCATGTGCCACCATCTCCAATGCCCTCACGCCACTCCTCTGCCCTCGAACCACTCCTCTGCCCTCGCACCACTCCTCTGCCCTCATGCCACTCCTCGCCTGCCCCTGTGACCCCAGGCACTTCTTCATCCTCTGCGGCGATGTGGGCGACACCCTCGTCACGGACCTCCGCCACCTGTGCCGGGAGCGAGGTCAACTGCTCAGCCAACCACTCCGTGACGCCTGGGAGGGCGCCCTCCGCGGGTCGTCCGCAGAGGCCCTGCCCGCAGACCACGTCAGGTGCGTGCGAGCCGTCTGCGGCTCCGACCTTACTTGTTTCGACACCTTTCTCGGTGACTGTGGAAAGGCTGGCTTTGGATCACAACCAGACTACTTTCCGGCCACCTGCCGCAGGTGCATGGGCGTGGAGCTGTGGCACAAGGGCCGCAGGGCGAGTGCCGTGGTCTGTTCGGGCTCCCATCTCGCGGCATTGGAGGCCATACGCCCTACCTACGCCCTCCCGTGGCCGCTCGCCGCTGTGTTCCCTCACGACTGGCCACAGTCATACGCCGCGGTCTACACCTGCGTCCTGCAGCTGCGCTGGGCGGGGCAAGCGCTCTCGGAGGTGACACCACTGACGTGCTTGTGCGACAATCAACGCCAGCCACGTGACCTCCCTCAGCGTGGATGGCATTGACCCGAGCATCGCTTCGCGCTCCTGCACCAGTGACAAGTCCAGCACGCGTGTACGGGTGGGACTCGAACACCCGACTCCTGAGCTTGCCCGCAGATGTGGGTGGACCTCGCGGAGGCGGGCCGGCTGCTGCAGCGGCGCCAGCGTGCTTTGGACCGTGCCCGGAGGCTCCTGCTGGACGACGACGGCCCTGCCCGCGCCACGCACCCCGACTCCTGCAGCTCCATGTCGGCATCGGCCGTCACGCTCGCCTCCTCGCGCCTGCGCACCCTCCTGGCTTTCCACCACATCGCCGCGCACCTCGCCTCCTCGCTGCACCTCTTCGTTGTGACCCACGCCACTGGCGCGGCTCTCACCAGGTGAGGCTGTGCTGTGTATTCGGGGCCCGACGTCTCCTGCAACCTGTGTTGGCAGTAACATGCTGCTAACGGACTCTGGAAAAGGAGACGATATTGATTGTGGCGCCCATCTCTTCACAGCACGTGTGCCTCCCGTCCCTCTATGATGCTTGCAGATTCGATGCGGCCGTGGCGGCTGCAGAGGACGTGGCGGGCCTGGCGCGTGCCCACCGAGCCTACCTGGAAGAAGTGCTGCGGGACACGATGCTCGGCAAGGACCCGGGCGACAGCCATGGCCCTGGGTCACCCACAGCCGAGGCAAGCGGACCGGCAGGGGCGGCACGCACCCCCAATCCCATGTCCCTGCGCGCCATCGTGGCCGAGGTGGTGCAGCCCGCGGTGGATGTGGCTTCTGCCGCCTCGCGGGGCCTCTGGCGGGCAGGGCCGGCGGCGTGGCTGGCGGACGCGGGCGCCTGGGGTGCCGTCGAGGCTGCGCTGCACGCCTTCGGCAAGGCCCACGTCACGCTCCAGCGGCGCACGGCGGCGGCCGTGTCGAGGCAGGAAAGGGCCTTGCGAATGGCGCTCACGGGATAGGATCCGCGACTCCATCTCGCCTGCCGTGCTTGTTGCGGGTCGCATGGATGCACCTCGCGATTGCAAGCTAGCTCTACTGGCTCTACGTTCAAGATCGCTCGCATTGGCAGCCACACCTTACCCGTTGGCTCTAGCAATGCCTTTGCCTACCTGACCACGCTTCCCTGGCTGCTAGTACTTCCACCCCGCGCGGGCGTCCAGGGCCCGCAGAATCGCGCACGCCTTGAGCATCGTGCTGCGGGGCACGCGGTGCGCGTCGGGCAGCATCCCAGGCAGCCACGCGAGGGGGTCGCGGGGGTCGCACGCCGCCACCGCACCGCTCCACCACGCCTCGCTCCCCGCGCCCTCCCTCGCCGTCGCGCCCTCGGCCCCACGCCCCTCCGCGCTCTGCACGCTAGACCCCCGGGACCCCCCGAACAGCTCTTGCGACCCCTTCCTCGCCGACCCCGGCGCCCGCCCCACCGAAACCGCCCCGCCCCACGCCGCCTCCATCAACACCGCCCCCGGGATCTCCTCTGGCGTGCCCTCGCCCGCGAAACCCTCGCCCAGGCCCTCCCCCGCAGCAGGGGCCTGAACCGCCTCCTCCAACCGAGGGGCGGGGCGGTCCCGGGCCGCAACCAGCTGCTGGGCTCTCCGCTTCCTGCTGGCCCGGCGCGACACGGCGCGTGCAGGGCCCGGTGCCGGCTGCCCGTGGGCGTCCACCTCGACCGCCTCCGTCGCGCTCGTGTCGACAGCGCCCTCTGGTGCCGCGAGGATGGGCGCCGAAGCGGCCAGGGGCGCCGCGGCGTCCACCGCGAGGCAGGCCCCGACCGCGGGTTCCAGGTCCCCGGCCGGGAGCGCTGGCTCCGGGGCGGCGACGTTGGCGGGGGCCAATGGAGCCTTCGCCAGAGAGCCTTCGCTGCCCTTCACGACGCACAGCGACTCTCCCTCCCGCGCCATCTCCACCTCCGGCGCCGGGTCTTCGTCACTCTCTTGCAGGGCCGCCACGCGCCCCGCCCCGTCGCCGTGCTTCACGACGGTCGGGGCGGCGAGGTTCACGGCGGGCGACCTCGATGGGGCCGCACCCGGAAGGTCCTCCGACGCGGCCGGCTCTTCGTGGCCGGGGACGCTCGGGCCTGGCGCGGCCGCGGGGGACATGGGTGGCAAGAGGGGGATCGCGGGCCCGGCCAGCGCAGCCACCCCGGAGGCGGTGTCGAGCGGGGGCAGGTCCACCGGCAGCCGGCGCACGGGCACCGTGGCGGGCGTGTCGATGCCGGGGGCGCCGGCGTCCGCAGCAGGCGCCGGGCGGCGTGCGTGGCCCACGGTGGCGGGCGTGGCGGCCACGCGGGCCCCCGCGTCGGCCTTGCCCACCGACGCGCGGGAACGGTGCGCGCCTGCGGGCGGCGTGTCGCACGTCTCCCGATTCTCCTTGTCCCCTCCGCCCACGTCCGCCCCTTCCAGCGCCTCCTTCCCCGCGGCCCACGGGCCCTCTCCCACGTCCTCCTCGTCGCCACGCGCCGCCTTGCGGCGGTGGGCGGCCGGGTCCCCCCCCATCGCGGCCACGGCCCGGGCCGACGGGACCCGCCTCCGCTGGGCCTTGGGCCGCCCCTCGTGGCCCTCCCCGCCGCTCGAGGCGCCGGGGTCCACGCTGCAGGCACAGAGGCAGGGCGCGGTGTGTCCAAGCCAGGCCATGGGTCGCGGCTACATCCGGCCTGCCACGCCTCGCGGACCGAGCATCCCTGATGCCCCCCCGGGTCGCCCCATGCGTCTGCCTCCCTCACCTGGTGTGGTTCGGGTCCTCAGCGTCCCTCGTGAATGCCTGCCGGAACATGTCCTCTACCTGCTTGAAGTCACGCAGGGCCGCGTCGCCGGGGGGGTGCTCCTTGACCTGCGGAACAGACGCAGCCACGCGCGGTCGCGAAGCGGCGACCTGAAGTGATGGGTGCAAGGTTGGCCACTCGTGAGGCCTGGGACGGTCGGGTGGGTGGACCGCCCCACCCGTGTCGCGGCTACCCGGCCGTGCCTCTCGCCTTGCGGTCCCATTGCCACGGCGCCAGGCTCTGCAGCTCCTTGAGGAGGCGAGCGTTGCCCGAGGACCGGTGGCTCATGGCTCCAGGATCGGTCACGAGCGCGGCACGGACGAGTCCCCGGGTGTTGGACCACCCTCGGGGCGGAGCGCTCGGAGGAGCAGCGGCCAGGCACGCAGGCTAGCCTCGGAGCAAGGGGCAAACTTGCGGGCGCGGATGCGACGGCGCCCGCCCTTGTCCACGATGCGACCCACCACCGCCACGGGGCCGCCGTCCACGGGAAGGGGCAGGTCGGGGCAGACCTGGGGGAGGGGGGTTGCCAGGGGCGTGGCACCGAAGCTCGCGAGGGCGGGGTGGCACGTGCGCCCCGTGCAGCGTGGGTGGCTGCGTCAGAGCGGGGGCCGAGTATTCGCTCACCTTGTACGCGCCAGCGACGTCTACCTCAACCAGGCCCGTCCCGTCGTCCACCGTGACGATGAACGACCGCTTGTCGCCCGGGCTCCCACCGCAGGCACCGGTCACACGCCCCTGCGCAGCGAGAGAGGCACGCGGCATGGCACGGAGCGCAAGCGATGGCCATGGTCGACAGGCACCGGTCGGGGTGGACGGTGGGCGGCAGCTCGGGCGCGCAATGACCCCGCGTGCTGAGCACGCTTCCCCGGAAAAGTCAGAGCTCTCTTGAGGAAAGAAGCGGCAGAAAGGGGACAAGTTACCCCTCGGAAAGTCAAGGGGCGAAATTGGGACCTCGCGGGTCGCGAGTTCCGCGCACCGGGCACTTCGCGCCACTGGCAGGGTGGCTCGTTCAAACGCGCTGCATCTGCTGAGGGCGCGGGGCTCTCCTGGGGCGGTGAACGGGCGCGCGGAGCAAGGAGCGAGACAACACGGGTGAAAATAAGCACGGTGAGTGCCGAGGTTGGCCAGGTGCGGCCTGGGCGGGGGCGAGCAGGCCCCCCCACTTGGGGCACGGACGGGAAACGAGCGCGGGACCGTTCTCCGAAGGTGCGCACGTTTCGATTCCACGCACCAGTAGTTGAAGAGGTCCTCAGACCCTCCAGTCCCCCCCAGTCCCTCACCTGGACCCACACGCGCTCGAACTCCGCGTCGCCGAGCCGGAAGGTGGCCTCACGCCCGGCGTCCGCGACGGGTTTGCAGAGAAAGAGCTGGGAAATGGAAACTTTCACGAGGGCGGGTCCCGCTTTCATGAAATAAACGCGAGCCTGGCGAAGACAGCTGCTGGCAAAGGGAAACTGCTGTACAGGTGTGTGCCGTCTTCGCAACTCTGCCGCCTGGCATTCAAGCGGAGCACGGAGGAACGACGGGTAGGAAACCCTTCCTAAACCCTACCCACTTCGACGTCTGACGGCGCTCTTTTGAAGGCAGCCGCCTGAGAGATAAGTCAGGATACGCCGCCGAGCTAGCCGAGTGGGAGAGCAGGACGTCCAGGCGCCACTTCCTAGCTCAGCCACTCTGTGCCCGCATCACTCGGCCAGTCGCTGCGTTGCTGCTTTCTGGAGGCCGGGAGACAAACGGAGCGCGCCCCCGCCTCGTTGCCGAGCGGCCCCGCGATGGGGGGCGACCGATGGGGGGCGGCGGGGCTCCCCGCGATGGTTGAGGCGGTCGAGACGCTTATTAAGGGCCTCGGGGACGATGTGCACAGGGAGGGCTTGCGGGACACGCCGCTGGTGAGGACGGGAAAGGCGCGGGGGCCCAGGAGGGCCGACGTTTCTGCGGATTCTGCGCTTCCATGGGTACATCTGTATACAAATGGGCGACGTGGATGCTTGGCATTCCCTTCCGTTCCGGCTCGGCGCGGGAATTTCCCTCGCTGGGGAGGGACCCGCAGAGGCGGCACGCCGGTGCCAAGGCCTCGCCGCTGCGGCCTATGTGCGTTTTGCATGATCGGCGTTCGCAATGGCTGCGGGCACCGGGGCTTTGCGAGGGACCCTCCGTCGTGCCTCCTTCGGCACGCCCACGCAACCCTCCCGCAGCTCGGCGCGCGCGTGCCAGGGGCCCGCGTCCCGTCCGGCTCCTCGCACAACTGCACATCAATGAGATGCATCACGCGCGTCACTCCCTCCGCCTCACGCGCGCTTGATCCTCGCGCCTGCAGCGGGTGGCCAAGGCGTGGCTGGACATGACGGCCGCGCGGGACGCGGACCCCGTGGCGACCATCGGGGGGGCGCTGTTCGCGGAGAACGGGCTGAACGAGCAGGCGGGGCCCGTCCTCGTACGGGACGTGGACTTTGCGTCCACTTGCGCGCACACGCTGCTGCCCTTCTACGGACGCATCCACGTGGCCTACCTCCCGCGCGGCGGCGTCGTCGTGGGCCTCTCCAAGGTCGCGCGCGTCGTCCAGTCGCTGAGCAAGCGCCTGCAGACGCCGGAGGACCTCGCCCGCGGTGCTGCAGAGGCCCTGGAGCGTGCCGCGGGTGCAGCGGGGGTGGCCGTCGTGGCGGTCTTTCGGCACCTCGCGCGCCCCGCGGGGCTCCGCAGCGAGGTCGTCATCGAGCGCACGGGGGCCTTCGCGGGGAAGGACCCAGCACGCTGGGCGGAGGTGGTCTCCATGCTACGCGTCGGGGGCGTCGTGCTCCCGTTTGGGTCCCCGGCGGGCGAGGACGCCAGCGAGCGGTCGAGCGCTTCCAGCGACACGATGGCGGTGGACATGAGGTGGGTCGCACGCCGCGCTCCCTGTCGTCACTCGCCCCTTGTGCCTCTTTCTTGGGTCCCCCGTTCCCTTCCTCGGGGAGTCCCACACAGGCTGCCTAGGGAAATCAAAGGGTCTACTTTGGGTGAGGCACTGGGGTACCCCGTCCCCTGAGGTCTCAATCAGTGGCCCGACACCTCGGCTCCTCGGCCACGTTGCGCCAGAGGCAACCTGCCTCCGCGAAGCCCCGCCCTCCCTCGGCGTGCCGCAGTGCGACCTGCTCTTGCCACGACGGCCTCGGGAGCCGGGCGGGCAGCACGGCCGCGCTGGCCGTGTGTTGCGCGGACGCGTGCTGCCTGGCGCCGGACGTCATGCGCCGGGCGCCTGGCTCCGGCATGGGCTCGGACGAGGACGAGGATAACGACGGTCCTGGCACCTCCCCTTCCCTCTTGCGGGAGGCTGCCGGGGAGGACTTGGGGAGCCGGAGTGCCGCCGTGACGCTGGCGGACATGGAGGCCGCCGCGGCTGTGTTGGCGACGGCGGCGGGGTGCGACGTGGCGCAGAAGGCGAGCAGTGCACGTGTAGCGAAGTGCGGGCAGGCCGTTCGGGGCGAGCCTCTTATCTCGTTGCGTCTCACGGTGTTCACGGTCCCTGGGGCGCTCCATATCCGGAGGCGACATGCACGGCCCCGGCTCCTCTTCTGTCGCGGCCTGGTTCGTGAGGCCCGGGCTAGGGGGGGCGGGCACATCGCTCACGGTCTGCCGTTGCTCGGCCGCAGGAGGGGCGGTCGGCGGTGCAGCAGTTCGTGCAGCACCTGCTGCGGTCGACGAGGGGCTACGACGAGCCGGAGGGGCCTCTGGCGTCGACGAGCGGCGAGTCGGGCCGCGCCGGGGTGCGGTCGTCGTCGTGGCGGCCCCTGCCCGGGGGCGCGTGGCAGGTGGTGGGGTCTGCGGCCGTGCCCTTCCAGTCCCAGTGCGAGCACCATCTGCTGCCCTTCCACGGGCGGGCGCGGGTGGTGCTGGCGACGGCGCCGGGGCAGGGGCGGGAGGTGGACTGGGCCGGGGTCGAGGCGGCGGTGCGGCGAGCGTCGCAGCAGCTTCAGATCCAAGAGCGGCTGACCGAGCAGGTCGCGGGCGCCGTGGGGGCGCTCCCCGGCGTCGTCGGCTGCGTCGTGATGGTCGATGGGGTGCACATGTGCATGGTCGCGCGCGGCGTGGAGCGCTTCGCCTCCTCGACCGTCACGGTGGCGGCGCGGGGTCTCTACGCGGACAGCCCCGCCCTGCGATCCGCGGCGATTGCAGCGATGGGTGAATGGAGCGCGATCTCGACCCGGCTGGATCCTCCTCGCTCCTGGGCTGGCCTCCTGCGCGGGGCCCGCGCGACTTGAAAGAGAACCTGACGTCTGGCGTCGCGCCAGCCAGCCCACGCTAAACCCCCCTCGCTCCGCTGTGTGGCGCCTCATGACGGGGAGCGGCCGCGCATCGCATGGCCGCAGACATCGGCCGGTAGATCCCCCACGCGAGCCGAGGGCAGCACTATGGCAGGCTTGGGAGGGTCAGCGGGCCAATGCCGCGTCGCGGCGGCGCGCAGCTCCGGAACGACGTCCTCGTCCTCGAGTGCGACTTCTTTCCGGCGAAGGGGGGCGTGGGGCCGCCGGTGAGCGCGGCGCGGGGCGCGACAAGCGCTTGGCCCGGGTTGAGGCTCCCCGCCTGGCCCGCCTGGCCACTATCTGGACACCAATGCGGGCGTTTCTGGGATGAATGTCAAAAATACGATCATCGGTCCCGTGGCTTTCAATTGGGGGGGCTCGTCGAGGCGTGGGGAGCCAGATGTGCCGAAGGGGAGGCGCGCTGGGCCCTGATGCCGAGCCTGCTGCTGTAGTGAGCACTTTGTAGCGGAGATGGATGCCGCGGGGCTGGCACGCAGCCGGCTACTATCCGCGCACAGCTCTTACCCCCCGCGTCCTCACCTCTCGATTCAGCAGCATGACTCGCGCGTAAATGCTTGTGACTTCGCGGGGACCCATGGCGCTGTGCTTCTCGGCGCGTGGGCTCGCGGGGGGGGCGTGCTCGACCCCTGAGCGCGCTAAGGCCCTCTTATAGATGCCGTCGCCCCGCTCCTTCTCTTCCACGACGTCCGCGCTGCCGCAAATCTCTTGCACAGCCCTCGCGAGGGGCGCCCGCGCGGGGCTGACGCGTTGCTCGGGCTTGCATGGCCTGCGAGGGGCCCCGCGCAGCCGATCCCGAGTCCCGCCAGCCCACGCAGGCCCGAGCCGTTCATGTGTTGGGAGCTGCCCCGCGTGGGGTACGTGGGGAGGAGCCGCGCGGCCGGTCTCGCCGCGCCCATGCGTGCTGTGGCCGACACCACCGACCACAGCGCCGTGCTGCGGAAGATCGCCGCTGGCGCCCAGGGACAGAAGGTCGGCGTGCTATTGCTTAACCTGGGAGGGCCCGAGAAGCTCGACGACGTCCAGCCGTTCCTTTACAACCTCTTTGCCGACCCCGACATCATCCGCCTGCCGGCCGCCCTCCAGGGGCTGCAGAAGCCCATCGCCACCGCCATCTCCTTGGCCCGGGCGCCTAAGGTGCGCGTTGGCCGCAGACTGGGCAGTCGGCGCGGCGCGCGCGACGCGGGTTGCTGCGCGGCGGGGCGACCGTGACAGTACCCGTCCTCGTTGCCTCTCCCCAGAGCACGGAGGCCTACCGGTCCATCGGCGGCGGTTCTCCCCTGCGCAAGATCACGGACGAGCAGGCCCGTGCCCTCGAGGGCGCTTTGCGGCGCCTGGGCGTGGACGCCAAGGTGTACGTGGCCATGCGGTACTGGAACCCTTTCACGGAGGAGGCGGTCGCGGACATCAAGCGGGACGGCGTCACGCGGCTCGTGGTGCTGCCGCTGTACCCGCAGTTCAGCATCAGCACGTCCGGGTCGTCCCTGCGCCTGCTGGAGCAGCTCATGCGCGACGACCCCTCCCTGCGGGAGCTCAAGCACACCGTCATCCCGTCCTGGTACCAGCGCCCCGGCTACGTCCGCGCCATGGCCGACCTCATCCAAGACGACCTGAACTCCAAGTTCTCCGACGCCTCGGCCGTCCACCTCTTCTTCTCGGCGCACGGCGTGCCCAAGAGTTACGTGGACGAGGCGGGCGACCCGTACAAGGAAGAGATGGAGGAGTGCGTGTCGCTGATCGTGGCCGAGCTGCGCCGACGGGGCGTGGAGAACCCCTTCACGCTCGCCTACCAGTCGCGCGTGGGCCCCGTCGAGTGGCTGCAGCCCTACACGGAGGACGCCATTGAGCGGCTGGGCAAGGAGGGCTGCCCGGCGCTCCTCGCGGTGCCCATCTCGTTCGTGTCGGAGCACATCGAGACGCTCGAGGAGATCGACATGGAGTACAGGCGAGGGCGGGCGGGCGGGCGTTGTCTGGGCAGGTGCTTTGCGAGGCGGCGGGAGCGGGGGTGTGAGCGCAGCGTCGCCGGCCCGCCGCGCCCGCAGGGAACTGGCCCTCGAGTCTGGGATCAAGGAGTGGGGCCGCGTGCCGGCGCTCAACACCAACTCGGTCTTCATCCAGGACCTGGCCGAGGCGGTGGTGGAGGCGCTGCCGTATGTGGGCACGGTGGCCAGCGGGCAGGGCAAGGGCCTGGTGCCCATGGGCGACATCGACTCGCTCCTGGCGACCTACGACGCCGACAACCTGCCGCTGCCCATCCCGGAGGGGTCGCTGTGGGAGTGGGGCTGGACGAAGAACGCCGAGCTGTGGAACGGCCGGATCGCCATGGCCGCGTGGGTCATCGTCCTCCTGATCTCCACGCTGCAGATGATCGTGCAGAACCCGGCGTCCATGTGAGGACCCCACGCGGCTGGCGGCGCGTCGGGTGGCGCGCGCGGGCCGCCTCTTGCGACCGTTACGCGGACGGGGGCCTGGCGCGGGGACAGCAGCGCCGCCCCAGGTTTCCCGGCTTTTTTCTACTCCCTGATTTTCGTGGCGATTCCGGCACGGCCGTGAGCAGCAGCAGCCGAGCCCTGCGAGGGGCGGACTGGTGGCAGTGCGCCCAGTTTTGGCTGCGCTTGGGCGTCGTGCTTTGAACTCGGACCGAGACGCCCAGATCAATGCTTAGGCAAACGGGCGGACACGCGCAATCGTGAGTCGCACCAGCGAAAGCAGGTGCTAGGCACTGTTGATGGGAAATCATGGGAGGGCACTGGCCGTCAGCAGCTGTCAAATCGGGGCAAAAAAGGTGACGCTCGTGCGTGCCTGACGTAAAGGGGGCCTAGGACTACAGCGAACTGACGCGGGTGTCTGGGACATCGCATGCACAGCGTCTACCTCCTCACAGCCCCCTCATTCAGGGATCTCCGGGTTGCGTTGGGAGAGAAGCTCCAAGTCGTAGTTGGTGAAGAAGTCGTACTGGTACACGAGGTTGGGGATGGAAGGCCGGAAAGCGCATGGCCTGCATCCCAGCTTGTCGGCCAGCATGGCGGCGTTCTCGGGGATCGTGCTAAGGAGCATCTTGCCTCCGTCGGGCTTCAGGAGCGCCCGGATGGCCTGGGCGTACTTCTCCCAGACGAGCTCGGTGATGAAGGGCGGGTCGCACACGGCGTAGTCAAATGAATGGTGCAGGTGCGCGGGGAGGGCCTCCACAGCATTGAAGTCGAACCTCACGAAGTTCTGCGGGCTTGGCGTGACACCGTGGACAGTCATGAGACGGCACATTCGCAGCAGAGATGAGCGCATAGATAAGTCAATGGCAGCAGTGACCTTGGCAGGGTCCAGGAGCTTGGCGTCTTGGCCGAACTGTTCGTCAAAGTCGAAGACGACGCTCTCCTTCCGCACCGCGCTGTCCTGCGGCGTGGGAGCGTGGCATTGAGCGGCCAAAGCCACGTCATGCGTCGTGTGGCCTGGCGATCGCGGCCCTGAGCGTAGGAGGCACGAGCCCACTCGCCCGAGGGAGGGAGAAGTAGACGGATGGCGTGGAGAGGAATGCTGCGCGCGTCGCGTGCGCCTCGATCTCCGAGACCATCACGTCGATCGTATGGGCGGAGTACCAGTACTGATTCATGTCCCCCCGCTCCCCAAAGCGGGCAAGAAACGCATTCATTTTGGTCCCCATCTCCCGCAGCTGCTAATCCCCCCTCGAGGTTCGGGACAACATGGGTGCTCGATCCACACAAAGCAGATCGCACCCGTCCCTACGAGGCGCGCCATCTCGCAGCATCAAGGGGGCGCTGGCGCCAGGACAACGTCAGATCGCTGGCGTAGCCTGAGGAGCCGCGATTCCCGAGTCGGATGCACCGCGCCGTGTACAGTTCCCTGACGTCGTTCGTTGGGTGTGGCGAGTTTGTTGAGAAAACTTCCAGAGACCTCCAGACGCTTCTGCCGAGGGTGTGAGCCCGTCGTTGCGGCGCGAAATCCCGCACATATCTGCCACACCTGACTCCTTATCCCCTTTCTTACGCGTCCGCGTCCCCGAAGGCGTTCAGCGGGTCGCGAGGGAACAGAACAGGGCGATGCAGGCCCAAGCGAGCGTCGCCGCGCGGTCGCTGGCCGCGTTTCCGTGGCGCAGGCATGGCCTCCTCCTCGCGCGTGGGGTACGCTGCGCCACGACTGCGTCCGCGGTCCGGATGGCGCCCGGCGTACGCTGGGTGATGCCGGCAACGTCCGTGTGCAGCAGGTGGGCCTACGCGTGGGGCCAGATGCGCGCTCCCGATCCAGATCTGACTTGGATTGCGTAGTGCGACAGGAGTGGATACAGGGGACCCGCCGCTCGGGGCTCCCCGGGGCACCGGGAAGCAGCGAGTCGGGTCGGGACAGCGCTGCCTCCCCTTGCGAACGCAGGCAGCCCGGCCGCGACGCCGCGGGTGCAGCTACCTGTCGGAGATGCGTGCGCGTGTTCGCGTCATCCGGGTCGTCGGGGGGAAAGAGAATTAGGTGAGCCTCGAGGGATGGTGAGTGGAGCAGCTCCTGGTTCCCATCCCCCGCGGTCCCGCCTGTGCCGTCGAGAGTCATGCAATCGGTTGTGGTATTCTCAGCATGTGACGGCGTCGCCGGCACCGAGACAGCCGAGGGATGAAGCTGGAAACGTGCCGTGACCTGCCTCTCCCCACAGCCAGAACGAGTTCACGGAGAAGGCCTGGCAGGCGATCACGGGTGCCCCGGAGGAGGCGAAGGCCGCGGGGCAGCAGTTCGTGGAGACGGAGCACCTGATGAAGACGCTGCTGGAGCAGCCGAATGGACTGGCGCGCCGCCTTATCTCGAAGGCGGGCGGCAATCCCACGGGTGAGAGTGCGAGGTGTAGTATCTGACGCAGCTGTAGCGCGTCGGGAGCTGCCCGGCTCGTGCGGCGGGATGAACGTGCCGTGGCGGTGCGCGCAGCGGTGCTGGGCAAGACGGAGGAGTTCATTCGGCAGCAGCCCAAGGTCTCGGGTTCGAACCTCGATATGGTGCTGGGCCGCAACCTGGAGAACATCGTGAACAAGGCCATCACGCAGAGGTGAGACGAACTGTGCAACAGTCGAGCGCCCGTGGCTGCAATTGCTGCCATGAGACGAGAGGGCGTGTCT
Organism: Protoeuglena noctilucae; assembly: GCA_958009085.1. Lineage (NCBI taxonomy): Eukaryota > Viridiplantae > Chlorophyta > Pedinophyceae > Marsupiomonadales > Marsupiomonadaceae > Protoeuglena > Protoeuglena noctilucae. The sequence continues at coordinate 788,956 of OY253668.1, read as the reverse complement.
CTTCATCCTTCCCAGGGACAAGATGGGCGACAAGTTTGTGTCCGTGGAGCACTTGCTCCTGAGCCTGGCTGAGGACGCGCGGTTCGGCCAGGAGTGCCTGCGCTCGTGCGGTCTCACCCAGGAGGCGCTCAGCAAGGCGGTCACCGAGGTCCGCGGGAGCTCCAAGGTGCGATCGGGCGCAACTCTCGTGCGCCTGCCGCACCCTGCTCATAGTCGAGAGCATCGGGGGCTATCACTGCGCGACCGACATGGTGGGCGATGCCCCGAACACGGTTCCTTTCCATGCACAGGTGATGGACCAGTCTCCCGAAGACAAGTACGAGGCACTGAGCCGCTACGCTCGGGATCTGACGGCCGAGGCGCGCGAGGGGCGCCTGGACCCGGTCATTGGGAGGGACAGCGAAGTGCGGCAGGCCATCCAGATCCTGTCGCGCCGCACCAAGGCGAGTACAACGGGCAGGATTGCGAAGCGGGAAGTGGAGAGTAGACTACCCGACTGGTCCCCCTCTGCCATGCGCGGTTGGGGCCAACCAGCAGGGGCCGAGCCTCGCCTGCAGAACAACCCTGTGCTGATCGGGGAGCCCGGCGTGGGCAAGACGGCGATCGCGGAGGGTCTCGCGCAGCGCATCGTGGCGGGCGACGTCCCTGCCTCCCTGCAGGGCCGGTCCCTGATGGCTTTGGACATGGGCGCCCTCATCGCGGGCGCCAAGTACCGAGGGGAGTTCGAGGACCGCCTCAAAGCCGTCATTAAGGAAGTGCAGGTGAGTCTGAGCGATCCCGCGAGGGCACGACGGCGCTCGGAGTGAGGTCGCTGCACCTCACCAGGGGCCTAAGCAAGCCGCGCGGTGCCCGACGTCGTTACACGCCGCAGCGCGGTGTCTGCAGGACGCCGAGGGCAAGATCGTGCTGTTTATCGACGAGATCCACACGGTCGTGGGTGCCGGCGCCTCGGGCGGCGCGATGGACGCGTCGAACCTGCTGAAGCCGAGCCTGGCCCGGGGCCAGCTGCGGTGCATCGGGGCCACCACCCTGGACGAGTACCGCAAGCACATCGAGAAGGACCCGGCTCTCGAGCGCCGATTCCAGCAGGTGACGTTTCGACGACTGCCAGTCACAACATTGACAGAGCGCAGGCACGGGCAGGCAAACGGTGTGGCACTGGAGACTTGCTGGCTGGTATGCATGAACGGCACTGTCGCGGCAGCGTATGCTCTGGCGCCCCCGTTCGTTTCGTCCGAATTCGAGTATCCGCTCGGCCGTGCCTCGCAGGTGTACGTGAAGGAGCCCTCGGTGGCTGAGACGGTCTCCATCCTCCGCGGCCTGCGGGAGCGCTACGAGCTGCACCACAAGGTCCGCATCTCCGACTCGGCACTCGTCGAGGCCGCGCAGATGTCCGCCAGGTGAGCTCGCACGAGCACACGCATCCGCACCTCCCATCATCCGTCAACCTGGGGAGTTCGCACGAGCGCACGCACCTGTGCCGTCGTCGTCCCTGCATGCCATCATGGGAGGTCTCGTGCTCTTTTCGTCGTTGTCGACCGTCTCGGTTCCCTTGCATTCCCAGATACGTCTCGGACCGCTTCCTCCCCGACAAGGCCATCGACCTGGTCGACGAGGCGGCGGCCAAGCTGCAGATGGAGATCACGAGCAAGCCCGTGGCGCTGGACGAGATCGATCGCAAGGTCATGCAGCTCGAAATGGAGCGCGTGTCGCTGACCAAGGCCTCCCGGGTGCGTGAAAGGCGCTTCATGCGCGCTTCGGAGCTGAGGACGGAGCGGTGTGGCTGGGGTGCATTGGGGATCCGCGCCGTGTGATGCGAGTGCATGGGTCTACTCGCAGGACGACAAGGTCGCGGGGGCGCGGCTGGACGGCCTGGAGCGCCGGCTGCAGCGGCTGCGTGCCGAGCAGTCCGAGCTGACGGAGCGGTGGGAGAGCGAGCGGGCGCTGATGGACAGCCTGCAGAGTGTCAAGGAGGAGATCGACAGGTGCTTTGTAAAAGACTCCTGTGCTCTCGGGCAGGCTGATGTGGTCGGTCCGAGGATGTCCTGAGAGCTCCCGGCTTTGCTCTGACTCTCGACATCTGCTCAATCCGCGCAGGGTCAACATTGAAATCCAGACGGCGGAGCGCGAGTACGACCTGCAGCGTGCGTCGGAGCTCAAGTACGGGACGCTCAGGTCCCTGCAGCAGTCCCTGCAGGAGGTCCAGGCGAAGATCGAGGCGGGGAAGGCCAGCCCCAACCGCATGCTGCGGTGAGCGGCGGCGGGGGCGGGGTGAGAGGCTGCGTCTTTACAAACGCATGGGAGCACGAGGATATGCCTGTTTGCCCTGCCCGGCTTGCAGGGAGGAGGTGACGGAGAGCGACATTGCGGAGATTGTCAGTAAGTGGACGGGCATCCCGCTGTCGAAGCTGCAGCAGACGGAGCGCACCAAGCTCCTGCACCTGGCCGACGAGCTCCACAAGCGCGTCGTGGGGCAGGTGCGGCGACTTGGCAAACGTGCTGCACCAAGCCAACTGCGGCGCAGCTCCCAGTCTCGCCCTCGCTCGCTGCGGCTGGCTATTCAGAGCCGCACCGCCTTCCAAGCTTCCCTTGCAAGCGTCTGCACTCGTCGTACCAAACTCACGCGTGAGCCGGTCACTCGTTTGCAGGACGAGGCGGTCGAGGCCGTGGCGGACGCCATCCAGCGGTCCCGGGCGGGCCTGTCCGACCCCAACCGCCCCATCGCCAGCTTCATGTTCCTGGGCCCCACCGGCGTGGGCAAGACCGAGCTGTGCAAGGCCCTTGCCCAGTTCCTTTTTGACACCGAGTCCGCCATGGCGAGTGGGGCCCCCTGCGCGATCGCTGCAGACCATGGCTGCCTTGTTAACCCTGCGAGACTGTGTGGGCGCTGCGGAGGAACATGCAGTGCAGTTGATGGCTCCGTATGGGCGCTGCCACTGGACCTTCATCCACGTGTTTGTCTGACGCCATCCCAGGTGCGCCTGGACATGAGCGAGTACATGGAGAAGCACACCGTGAGCCGCCTCATCGGCGCACCGCCGGGGTACGTGGGCTACGAGGAGGGCGGGCAGCTGACGGAGGTGAGCTGCATGCCCCGCCCCGCGCATGCGTCGTCACGCGTAGAGCCCTGCCGGCATCCGCGCTGCTCCGGCCCGGCATCGACGCTCTGTCAACTCGTGACTGCCGCAGGCCGTCCGCCGCCGCCCCTACGCCGTGGTGCTCTTCGACGAGGTGGAGAAGGCGCACGCGGACGTCTTCAACGTGCTGCTCCAGGTCCTGGACGACGGGCGCGTCACGGACTCGCAGGGGCGCGTCATCAGCTTCAAGAACGCCATCATCATCATGACGTCCAACCTCGGCAGCCAGGAGATCCTCCAGGTGACCTGAGGGGCAGTGCCCGGGTGCACGATTGGCTGCAACGGGCCCCGGTGCAGACATTTGGAGAGAGCGAGTGAAAGGGCTAGAATCCATTATACGTCTCCCACCGACGCAGGCGGAGATGGCTGGGGAGGGCTACGACGGCATCCGCGACGGCGTGCTTGCCATGGTGCGGGGGCACTTCCGGCCCGAGTTCGTTAACCGCATCGACGAGTTCATCGTCTTTCAGCCGCTGCGGAAAGCGCAGATCGAGAGCATCGTGCGCTTCCAGGCCCGTCGCGTGGCCGAGCGCCTGACGGACAAAAAGATGGCACTCACGCTCACGGACGCTGCGGCCGCGTACCTGGCGCACAAGGGGTTCGATCCCGTGTACGGCGCGCGGCCCGTCAAGCGCGTGGTGCAGAAGGAGCTCGAGACGGCGCTGGCGAAGGCCATCCTGCGGGGGGACTTCGGGCCGGGGGACACGGTCGTCGCCGACGCGCCGGGGGGCGAGGGGGCCGCCGGGCTGGAGCTGCGGAGGGGCGAGGCGGGCGCGGGGGAGCTCGTGGGGGTGGCGGGGAGGTCGACGGAGATGTGAGGTCGGCGAGAGTGCCTGCAGCTCTTGCTCAGTCGGTAGCCTAGGCAGTGTCCCGTTCCCTTGCCTCTCCCGGCCCTGCCAGCGAGCAGGGCCTTCGTTGGATCCTAGCCATGCATGCCGAGCGCCGTGGAGAGCGCGTGAGGAGCGCTCTCGCTGAACGGCGGACTCTGGAATCGCCAGAGGGGCAAGCGCTCTCATCATGCAACACCCAGTCGTCGCAACTTGCCAAGATGTTTCACAGTTCTTCAAAGAGAACTGGCAGTGGCTCATCGGGCGGGGACCCGCCCAGCATGTCATGCGGGCGCATGTTGCCACCGCCTCTGCGGGGCGCAGCGGCGTTTCGCGCTTTCTCCCGTCCACCCAGGCCGAGTAGATGCACGTTGACACGTGAAAGATCGGCGATGGAATGCAGGACGGCGAAAAAGGGACGCAATTCGTGGGTTTCGCAGGTGGTTATGTGCATGGAACAGTTATCACCTGGCCTCCGGCACGGAGCGAGCCTTGCCACGTATTGCGCCCGGCATGGCTTTTTTGACCTTTCTTGAATGGTTATGGGCAATCATACGGGACGCGTGACCGCTCATGCCAGCGCGCACGACGACTACGACCCCGACGTCCCTGCGGGTAGGGAGATGAGCGACCTCGGCAGCGACTTTGACGTGCCCGGGGCGTTCGACGACATGCCCGTGACGTCCAGCGTGGAGGACGAGGCGGAGGTGCCTCGTCACAACCGGGACACGCTGCGGGACGACGACTCACGGCCCTACCGCCGCACGGTCTTCACCCTGGAGGACTGGGCCCGCCACCGCTCCACGTGGCGATACGTGCGCCACCTCAAGAGCCTGCCCATGTCGGGCATCGTGCGCGCCTGCCTGCCCCTCTGCCTCTTCTACTGCGCGGACGGCGCGCTCGTCATGTGCTTCGACACCCTGCAGCGCGCCGGCACCATCCCCGCCGTCGTGCCGGACCTGTCTTCCGTCCCTTTTTCTCTCTCTGGCTTCGCGCTGTCCCTGCTCCTGGTCTTCCGCACAAACTCGGGGTACGAGCGCTTCGACCAGGCACGCAAGGTGACGCGGGAAACGGGGGGGTGTCACTGCCGCATGCATCGCACCGCGTGCCTGGTCCAGCGCAGCAGCCCGCCCTGGCCGCAGTACTGGGGACTGATGGTCAACCGGTGCCGCGACCTCGTCCGTCAGTGCGTGACCTACATGCCCCGGCACGAGGGTGGGACGGAGAGGGCGCTCGAGTGCGCGCGGCTCGTCAAGGCCCTCCCGCGGGCCGCCATGGCGCAGCTGCGGGGCATGCCCAGCGACGACCTGGCCGACCTCCTCGTCGGCGCCGGCCTTTCCAAGCGCGAGGCGGCCGTCGTCGCCGCGTCGGACCACCCGTTCAACTTCCTCCTCGAGGCCATCTCGGAGATCGTCAGCGAATCGCGTCTGGACCCGCAGATCAAGCTGGCGATCGACGCCAACCTGACGAGCTTCGCCGACCAGATTGGGGGCTGCGAGCGCATCCTGCGCACCCCGGTCCCTTTATTCTACTCGCACCACATCAGCCGCTTCATGACCATATGGCTGGCGCTGCTGCCCCTCGGGTGAGTGCTAGGACGCCGCGGAGTGCCGGATGGCCCCTCATGGCCGGGAGCCAGCCACCGCATGCACGCCGCACGGCTTGCAGGCTGTACAAGACGCTGGGGTGGGAGGTGGTGCCGGCCATGGGCATCATCTCCTTCTCTTTGATTGGGATCGACGAGATTGGGCTGCAGGTGAGGCTGCATTTGGCTGGGCGAGCGGTCCGCGCAGCGCCCTCCCTGGGCCCACGCAAACCTGTGCTCCTGGTTGCGCCTCAGATCGAGGAGCCTTTCGGGATTCTGCCCCTGGAGAGCACCGGGGCGACCATCCAGCGCAACGTCGATGCCATGGTGCAGCGGACAGCCCAGGGCTCCACGGCACTCGCGCAGCTGCGGGGGATGGGTGGGCCGGGCATATCGCCCCTGAACTGAGACACAAGTAGTGTCGCGTAGGCCGCAATGTGTTTTTTTTTTGCCAGTGAGGATTCAAAGATATAGACCGGGAGGGAACCCTCAAAAACCCTACCTGCAAGAAAGCTCAAGGAGATAGAGGTGGACAGGAAGAAGTGGTGACGCAAAGGTCAGTAGTAGCCGCCAAGCTAGCAAACTCGGAAAACAAAACAACCCCCCCTAGCCCCCCTATCCCGGCTCAAATGGAACACGGCGATGGGGTGGCGGCTGCGGGGGAGGCAGAGGTGAGAAAGAAGAGAAGAGGTCTTGAGTGACAGAGATGGCCTTGAAGAAGACCCCGCGGGGGAGGGAAGGGTCGTGGAGGTCTGGGAGCAGAGAGGCCGAAACCGGGGAGGCGAGGCGGTGGTGGGAAGCCAGGGCAGAAGAGATCCTATGGCCGGCGTAGGAGACGATGCGAGCTGCCCGTGCCCACGCTGGGGCGTCGGGAGGGTCAAGGAGCAGCATGGGGGGTGCACCTGGGAGGGGATGGCCTGTGCGCCAGTAGCGGCGCGCGGTGATGATGGCATGGAGAGTTTCAGACCACAGGAGACGCCAAGCGGGGGACCTGAGCAGGGAGGAGCTGGCATGGGTGGCGCCAAAGCGGTAGAGGAACGCAGTGGGGGTGCCACGGTCAGGGCAGAGGCCGGATGGCCCCACGGGTGGCTGGGTAAGGCAGCGGCGCAGGTTCTGCCAGGACAGGGGAGGCAGGGATTGGAAGACGGAGCGCCACACGACCTGGGCCGTGCGGCATGACTCCGCCAGGTCATGGAGGGACGTGCCGTGGAGTTCGAGACAGAGGGGGCAGGGCTTGCCCTGGAGGTCAGAATAGGTAGGCAACCGGTCGGTGACAGCGAGCCAGGCCGTGGAGGCGGCGGCCAGGTGAGCGGGGTTAGCCTGAGGGCGTGCCAAGGCAGCAGTCGCAGCACGTGCCAGATGGGGAGAGCTGTCCTCCAACAAACGCTGGCAGGGTTGGTCCGTCGAGTATTTTGCGACCACGAAGGCCCTGTGATGGGCTTGGGGGGTGATGGATGCCAGGGGGTGGTACGTGGGGCCAAGCGAGTGGCCATGCATGGAGAAGTATTGGGACCAGCCCTGGGCCCTGAACCCAGAGATGCGGTGGATGAAATCGTGAGGGAAGACAGACAGGACTGTGGGACCACGGATGTCATTCCAGGCGTTGGCGGGGAGCCCAGGGCGGCCAGGGCTGTTGATGTTGAGGTGGGCGGAGAGGGCAGAAACGAAGTCAAGTCGAATCTGCCTGGCCATATAGGAGCCCAGGGCAGGACCATGAGGGTCGTCAGTACGTCGTCAGGGTCTTTGAGTCCCAGACGGCCATTGTGGGCACGAGGGATGATGAGCGACGAGACCAGCGGGAAGGCCCGCTGGAGAGGTTCGAGGATTGGGATGATGGCGGCCCAGATCAAGGAGGAGTCGTTGGTGGATAAGGTCAGTAGAGCGGCTGTGCACGAAGTTGGCGGGGAAGGAGAGAGGGTTTTGTGGGTTGAAGAGAAGCGGGGGTCGGAGCATTGGGGTCAGGTGGATCCACAGGTCATTCAGGGTGGGTGGGTTGGCGTATGGCTGTGGTGGAGGAAGCATCTGGGTGGCGGGGAACATCGAGGTGGCGCTGAAAAGGTCACGAATGAGGGGGGTGGGCGTGAGCTCCGCCCAGTCTTTGGCTGTCAGAGCACAGATGTGGGGCCCCACCGGGATGGACAACGTCGTCTCATAGCGCAGTCCGTCATATTTGACCGTCGCTTTATACTTGAGGGACCTGACGAGGTGCTGGTGGATGGCATTGGAGAAAAGGGGGTCCGCCCCCGACGCATGGAGCTGGATCATCTTGAAGCGGAGGGCCGCTTGGTGAAAGGGCACATGCTGAGCCTGAAGGCCGCCCCGGCTGACGGGGTGGTACAGCTCGTTCCTGTCAATCTCAGGCGGGAGCCGTTGCGTTTTGGGGGATTCCGTGAGCACGTAGCGCTGGATGTAGCGAAGGAGCGGGGCACCAGGCTTCCCTGGCGAAAAATCCATGGGGCAGTGCGTGGTCGCGTAGATGAGGCGTGACAGCACAAACGTTTTGACAGTTTTCCACCGATGAAGCAGAGGGATATCGTTTGCCGGAGGCGAAGGAGTTGTGTATAGATGCTTGCCACGAAGGATGAGTAGTCGGTCGGGACGATCCCTGTGGGTCCCATGAGCGTGCCCAGGTATTTCACTGGCGCTACTGGTTCTCCCCCAGGCGGGGTAATCCAGTAGCCATCGAGCTTCCAGCGTTGCTGGGCATGGTCATAGATTAGCGTGTCGAGGCCCTGGGCCTGGGCAGCAGTGAGGTGCAGGTGGAGCGCTGCTGGATCCGTGTTCCACTTTCCAGCTGGAAGGATGCCCGTCTTGGCGGGGTTGGAGCGCAGACCAGTTGCCTGGTGAAAGGTTTCCAAAGCCTGGAATAAGTTGTGCATGGATTGCACTGTGGCCTGCACGAACTCGGTGTCGTCTGCAAATTGGCTGATGAGGCTCTCCTGGGCCAGCCGTTTATCGGTGCGGAAAGCGTAGAGGGGGGGCTTGTTGGGTCCCGGTACCGGGAGGCCCTTGATGTCGGGGTTGGAGGCGACCAGCTCGTGGAGCGCGAGCGCCACAAGGATGAAAAGGGAGGGGGCGAGCGGGCAGCCCTGGCGGACGCCCGTGGAGACACTGTAACCACGGCTGAGACCGTGACCCAGCTTGAGCTGGTAGGTGGCTGAGGGGGTGTGCATGATGTCAAACCAGGTGCAGAACGTTTCCCCCAAAGCGCAAGGTCTCGAGGATGCGTCTGAGGAAGGGCCGGTCGACTGTGTCATAGGCATTGGCAAAGTCATTGAAGATAATGAAGCACCCCTCGTCCGACTGGTCGAAGAGTTCCAGGGTGGCGCGGGTGAGGTACACGCATCGTGAGATGCATCGGCCCTTGATGAAGGCCTGCTGGCTGAGGGGGATGATGCGTTGGAGGACGGGGCGCAGCCGGGTGTTGAGCACCTTAGCGAGGACGCGGTAGACCGCATCATTGACTGAGATGGGCCGGAAGTCCGAGGGCTTGCAGTCCGTGGCTTTGGGGAGCTTAGGAATGAGAGTGACAGTGCTGTTAAGGAAGCAGGCGGGCATAAAACCCGTCTGCTGGATGGTGTTGAGAAGGAGAGTGAGGAGTGGGGCGTATAGGTGGGCATAGCGCTGGTACAGGCCAGGCAGCAGGCCCATGGGCACCGTGGCGCTTTCAGGCTTGAAGGAGTGGATGGCCGCAAGGACCTCTTCCGCGGTGATGGTTGCATCAATGCTCTGCTGCTCCTGGTCAGTGAGCGTGCGCCCAGAGTTCTGGAGGACCTCCAGCACGTGCTGCTGGGCAGCTGGATCGCGGGATGTGGGTTGCCCCACCGTCTTAAAGTGGTCCACAAGGGTCTCCTCGACCAGAGCAGGTTCGGAGAGGAGCTGGCCGTCACCATCTCTGACGCTGGTGGCTGGCGGGGAGGGCTTATCTCTGGCAGGCTGAAGGGCATGGGGGAGAGCTGAGGCCGGCACATCAAAGGACCGGGTCTTGTTCTGCCGGTCGAGGTTAGCTAGGGCATGTTGGTAGTAATCGAGGATTTGGGACCAGAACGCAGTGGCGTCTTCGCCGTCACGCACGGCTGTAAAGTACTGCTCCCGCAGAAGCCGGAGCTGCTGCTTCCGCTGGTTGATGTACTGGGACTGGTGTGCATACCAGTGTCGAGAGATCTCCTGGATGCCATTGGCTGTCTGCTGGACCCAGCGCTTGGCGGTGCTGGGGGGAGCGGCGGGCCCGGGATGGGCCAGGATGGCAGAGGACACAGCTGCTTCCTGCAGGGGCTCGACCATCTGGCGAATCTCCTCCACGAGGAAGGACGTGTGCGGGTGGATGTTGGCGGGGTGCCGGAGAGAGGTGCGGGGGGTGTCGCGCAGGAAAGTAAACAGGGGCATGGTCAGAGAGGGCAATGTTGGCAGCGTGGATGCGAGCGGTGGCATCAGAGTGTTCCGTGCGGAGGGCAGCGGGCTGGTCCCGAGGAACGTAGAGACGGTCGAGTCGGTTCTTCCACGACTTGTCATGGGCCATGTGCCGGCGCGTGGGGACTGCAAATGGCTTGTTGTGGTCCTGCTCCCCGGCATCAATGAGGCCCAGAACCTCGATTTGGGCTTGCAGCTTCTTTCGCAAGGTCGTCTGCACCTCAGAGGTGGCCTGGTGGTTCGAGGACGAGGCAGCCATGTCTGCTGCGAGGACCATGTTCCAGTCCCCACCCATGAGGACCAGGCCGAGTTCGTGGGATGCGAGGCCGTCAGGGAGGAGGCTGGAGAGGACGTAGTCTTTGTCAGCAGCGTCTTGGGGCATGTACACGTTGACGAGGGTGTAGTGGCGGCTGGCTACTTTGACATCGAGGCGGGCCACGAAGCCAGTGAGGCGAGCAGTGTCAGGTTCGGTCCAGGTGTGGAGAAGGTGGGAGCCAGGCTGGTTGCAAACGAGGATGGCCACCCCAGCCCGATGGGCTGAGGGCCCCATGCGCCACACGTGGTGGCTGAGGCGCGCGAGGGACGCAAAGGCGGCGGGGGGCTAATCCAGCTCAGTTTTGAGCTCTTGGAGGAAGACAAAGGAAGCGGGGGGAGCCAGCCATGTGTGGGGGTGCGCCTGGATAAGGCCAAGCAGCGCCTCCTGTTTCATGAGGAAGTTACCATTGAGGTTGAGAGTGAGGGCAGTGAGGTTGGCCAGGCCGGGTGAGTGGAGGGGAATGGGGACAAGTGCCCTGTTGAGGGGTGCAGCTGACAAAGGAAGATCGCGTGGGCGCTGCAGCCCTAGGTGGTGGTCCATTCCTGTGCCCATTTGTGGGGCTCAATGTCAGGGGGGGACCTGAGTGGGGACCCGATCCCCCATGGGGGGTGTGGTTTTCAACTGGGGAGGTGGGTAGGAGGCGCAAGCGCTTTGCTGCATTACGCGTTGTCACCATCACGGGAACCAAACTTGCATGAGGTTGGACAGGGAAACAGAGCCCCTAGTGTACTGCTTGAGGGTGATCGCTTTGTTCTTGTCACACTGGTCACTGTGGTGGTCGTGGAGGTGACTAGCAACACCCGAGAGGCCCAGAAGGAGAGAGGGGGGCGGTTTGGACGCTTTGGGGCAGAAAAGGACCTTGCGGGCATCGATGGCCAGGCCTTTGACGGTGCCAGACAGGGGGTCAGAGGCAGCGCCAGTAGTTAGCGAGAAAAGCTTGGCGATGTTATCTTTGGCTTGCAGGTCCAGGGTGGCAGCGTAGTCCAGGCCAGCCTGGTGAGCGGTGGCAGCCGCAGCGTTTTTGGCGAGGCACAGGTCGCAGGAGAAGCACCCAGCCACGAAGCTACCAGTGTAGGGGCGGCACAGCGAGCGAAGGGTCTGGCGTTCACTAAGCAAGGTGGAAACGACGTAGGGCTTTGCCAGAGATGCAGTGAGGGCTGTGATGCAGCCGGAGGGGCAGAAGGCGGGCAAGTGGGCTTGGCGCATGGCCCCGTGTCCGTTGCAAGAGGTAGCGGTGTAAACTTCGGCCAAGAAGGAATCCCGGCCCTGGCGGCCCTCACTCTGCACGAGCACCAGGTGGTTGGTAAACGTGTCCAGGGAGGGAGGGGGGATGAGGCAGCGGAGCCACGTCTGGAAAAAGCCCCGGGGTTCAGGATATCTGCCGAGAAGTGGAGGGAGGGGCCGAAGCAAACGAAAGAGGCATTAGTCGCCCGGGGGTGGGTCATGGTGTCTACCACACTCTTGCGAATGCTGTTGAGCCACTTGATGGCAACGTCGCAGCCTACCCGGTCAGGCCCGTCGGGACACAGAGTGTAGAGGACAGTGACCAGTGCGGTCGGCATCCCCAGCGTAGTGAGAAGGGCGCGCACGGCTTCAGTGGAGACAGCGGAGGGAGCTATAGCGGAGAGGCCAGTGGCAAACTGAACCACCTGGTTCCAGGAGGAAAAGAGCATAATTCACTTCGAAAAACTTCGCAAGGAAACTTGCGAAGACCAACCCTATCTCCCCCAGTGCATGCACAGTAGGTGTGGTAGGTGAGCTCCTCCGCCCCGCGCACGCGGCGACCCGACCAGGCCGGCGGGCCGTCACCATGCTCGGTTAGAGTGTGGTGATGCCGTCCGGCCTGGCGGCGGGGGGGAGGGCTCGCGTGCGCGTACCCCTCCCCACCCCCGGGGACACCCCGGGGCCCCGCCTTTCGACTACTCCGCGCCTCGTTGCGCTTTTCAAAAACATCGTGGCCTCTGTGCCCTTCTCCGGGCCTCTGCGGCCCCCTACAATGGCGTCTGATCCCCTTACATGCCAACGCAATCTCACGCTCTTGCAGCCCACGGACCACTTGTGCATTGCCGCGACTATGACCGACGCCTCCACTCCTGGAAATAAACCGCAGAAAGGTACAGACCTAACACGCCCAGCGCTGCCGAGTCTCCCCTCCCGCCCTGTTGTTAAGCAGACCTCCCGGTACGGCGGGTGGACCCGACGCCAACATCTGCCTACCAGCAGCTTCCTTTACTCTGCAGACGCCCATGAAACGGCCGCTGAGGGCTCTAGGACGCCTGCGTCGCCCAATCTGAAACGCTCCAGGCGGGATGGTACAGCAAACCAAGCTCAGGATGCTCGGATGGACTCCCCAAATGGCGAGACTGAAGACCCCTTCCAGACTCCTGTCCGCAACTTCGACGATGTGTTCGCGGCGCTTGACAAGGTCCTCCCAGATGACGTCGACGCTGAACTTCCTGACCTCGATTACCACATCCAAGACTTCGTGTTCGAGATCCTCATCAAGACCGGGGGGCGATCCACCAATGTTCTCCCCTCCGCCATCCAGCGGGGGCTTCGCCTGGCCATCGCGAATGCTCTGCAGCCCCTTGTGCCCACCATCCAGGCGTCCGACCTCGTCCTTCGACCCCCGCCGTACGTCCAGCCTGGGGTCCTCAAGTTAAAGGGCTACTTCTCTTTTCCCTCCGGGACTTCCCTCCCTGCTGACGGCGTCCGGGTGGCCTACACCTTCCCACGCGAGTGCGCTGCCTATGCCCCGACCGGCGGCCTCAAGCTCTCCCTCACTCGTCCCGTGAATTCCTCTGACCCCGCCGTGGAGGGCCCTCACGTCGCTACTGAGGCTTTTCACTTTCGCGCCAAGGTCGCTTTCTCCCTCTCAGCAACGAGGAACCACAAGCGAGTTCAGGTCCCGCTCGAGGTGGGCCACGTCACCGCGGCTCACACAACAGCGGTCCTCGTGGCCCAGATGTGAATCTGAGGAGGCGTGTGCTGCAAGGGCAGAACTGGCGTGCACGCTGTTTTCTGACTGCCACGTTTTTTGCGCAATCCTGCACGGCAGCTCGCTAGTGGCGTGCAAAGCATCCCTCTTTTCGTTCCAGTCGCTCGACTCCGTCAGTCCTTGGCTCGCAAACGGTCTCGTGAATGCGCGGGAGGGGGAGGAAGCGTGGCGATGGCGAGCGTAGACGACCAGGCGCGCGACCGCGCCCGTCTGGCAACAACGGTGCTCGTGAATGCCGCAAGCGTCATGGAGAGGGCGGATGAGCAGGTGGGGATCGGTGCGCGCCCGAATTGGTCGCTCCTGCGAGCCAGACTCCCCAAGACTGCGTCCTCGGCCTTTACTTATGCGATTTCTCGGAGACTAGCTCGGCGCACGGCTCGCTGCCGTTCGACGGGCCCGGACTCGCCCCGCGACGTGTGACTTCTCCCCCCCCGCGCCCGGAGGGGCTCGCCGGCCGAGCGCGCGGGCATGTCGTGGCTCGTTATCCCCGCGAGAGACGTGTCGGAGGCCCGCGCAGGTGCTGCCTTCCGTGTACGCGTTCATCGGGCGGACGCTCGCCGCGCGCCCCTCGGACCTCGGCATGCTCGTCCTCTGCCGGGCCTTGGTTCAGGCCCTGTCCTCGCCGCTGTCCGGCATGCTCGGAGACTTCATGAACCGGAAGACCATCGTGGGCGTCGGGTGCCTGTGGTGGGGCGCCATCACCTGCGGCATCGCGGCGATTTCCCCCGGCCGGCGGGGCTACAAGCAGGCGCTGGTCTGCTGGGCGCTGAACGTGAGTCGCTTCTCATGATGTCGACGATACCGCTCGCCCGGCAAAGTCACGCCCGCGCGCGCGAGCCCTGCGCTGCTCGGCACTTGCTGGGCGAGGGTGTTGGCGCGCGCGGCCGAACGGCGGGGCGACCAGGGGCAAGCCAACCCCTTTATCGATGCGTTTGCTGGCAGGGCTTGGGTCTGGCCGCGGTCATCCCGTCGAGCCAGTCCCTGCTGGCCGACTACTACCCTGGGGGGCGGGGCAAGGCCTTTGGGTGGATGTACCTCACTGGGGCCGTCGGGGGCATGTTGGGGGGCTTCTACGTGAGTGCGGCAAGCAGCGATGACGGGCAGGGGGGTGTCGGTTCAAGACGACCCGCTGCACCCCGAAGCCGCTCTCTCCGTTGGGTGATGCAGGGTACAAACATAGGGGGTTTGTTCTTCGGGTCGCCGTGGCTTCCGATCCCCGGCAACAAGTGGGAGGGCTGGCGCGTGGCGCAGCATGGTGAGGGCCTGGGTGCAGAGAGCTGGAGCAGTCTTTCTCCACTGCACCCACGAGCCATCACAACTAGCGCATGCCTTGTGGCTGTGCCTGCAGGTCGGTCTCGTGTCTCTTGTGACGGGCGTCTGCGTCCTTTTCTTCGGAGCCGACCTTCGATACCCGGGGGAGCTGGAGCGCTACAAGTGCCTCTTCATGCCGCGCTTCCGGTGACACCTGGGGGGCCTTTTCACGCGCCATGTGCTTCCCTGAGCATCATATGTGTGCTGCATTGAGCGCGACATGTGCTTGTAAGAAGCTGAGACTCGTGATCGCTCTTTGCAGGCCCGTCCCTACACAAGACCCGGACTTGGCGAGTGCGGGGGAGGGGCGAGCAGAGGAGGGCGAGGGGGCGGCGCGTGCGTCGAAGGGCGGGCGAGGAGGCAAGGCCGAGGGCGGGGCTCCGGCGAGGGCCAAAGGCGGTGATGGCGAAGGGGGCCACGTGAGGGCGCAGGCGGCGTTGTTGATCAGCACACGGTGGTCACACAAGTGCGCTTGCCTTGCTGATGGCGAGCCTGCTTGTTGAGATCGCAGAGTGACGAGGAGAGGCTGCTGTCTCCGTCAGGCAGTGCGGGAGGGGCGGACCGGGGGGGCGCCGGGGGCGGGGCTCAGGGGACAGGCAGCTGCTGGGGGAGGGCGCGCTGGTGCCCAAAACGAAGCAGAGGGTCACGTGGGCGGATGTGATGTGGATCCTGCGCATCCGCACCTTCCAGGTCATTCTCAATGGGGGCAATTCGTGCTGTGCTGCAAGGCAATGTGGGGCTGCCAGTGGTGTCCGCGGCAGCTGCGAGAGAACGAAGCTATGCCTCTTGCCATCCCACACTCCGTGCTGCGCGTGCAGCCATCCCCATGGGTCGCCCCACACAGGCACGCCACCCATATGCACACGGTCGTCACCCCGCAGGTCATCGTGCTGCAAGGCATCGTGGGCAGCACTCCATGGAACGCCATGGTCTTCTTCACCCTCTGGCTCCAGCTCCTCGGGTTCAGCGACCTGACGGCGGCAGTCCTCATGGCGGTCTTTGCCACCGGTGCCGCCCTGGGTGGCCTCCTGGGTGGCTTTGTGGGGGACCACTTGGCCCGATGGTCCCCGAACCACGGCCGCACGCTGGCCGCGCAGATCAGCGTCGCCGCGGGGCTGCCCCTCTCCGCGCTCGTCCTCAAGGGCCTCCCCCGTGACGACGTGAGTGCCTCGGGCGTGGGGTTCCTTTACGGCTCGGTCCTCTTCGTCTTCGGGCTCTGCATCAGCTGGGCGGCGCCCGCCTGCAACAGCCCCATGTTCGCCGAGATCGTGCCGGAGCACATGCGGTCGACCATCTACGCTTTTGACCGGTCCTTCGAGGGAGCCATTGCTGCCAGGTGAGCTGACAACACAAGGGCCTGGGGTGGGGTGAGAGAGTTTGCTAGCAGGATGTCTCGAGTGAGCTGCGCAGGCTCAGTTAGGGGTGGCCTGCCCGCAAGGACTCGACCATTTTTTTGCGCCGCAAGTTAAGACTGCTCCACCCATCGCATTTTCGTCCCCGCCCCGCCCCCCCAGCGCCGCCCCTGTCGTAGGTCTCCTGGCGCAGGGCATCTTCTCCTTTGACGGCACGCTGGCTGAGATGGGGTCGCTGACGCCCACCGCTCACCTCCGCCACAACGCCGAGGCCCTCGGCAATGCCCTGCTGGTGTGCCTGGAGGTGCCGTGGGCCCTGTGCCTCGTCTTCTACTCGCTCCTGCACCTCACGTACCATCGAGACCGGGAGTGCGCCAGGGCAGTGGACGCCCGGGTCGCGGGTCCTGTGGTGGAGGAGCTGGCGGAGGGGGCGCGGCGGTCCCCGGGCGGGGGATCGTGGCATGGGCCTCGGGGTTACGACGCGGGCCCGCGCCACGCCCAGGAGCACCGCGATCACCCGCACCACCAGGCGCCCCACACGCACCTGACGTACGGTTCGTCTGGCACGGAGGGGCACGCGCATGCAGGCCCAGGTGTGGCGCGGTGCTCGGTGGCCGTCCTGCCCCCTCGCCTGCGGAAGAATGGGAATGGGAGCGGCGGGGCCCTCTCGTGACAAGGGTTCGTGAGGGAGTTACAGAGACGTTCCTATCCAGTTACCGAAGTGCTACTTCAGTAACACGCAGCACCCTCCACGTGTTGGTTCTGGCTTGCTCATGACCCTTGATATATGTGTCTACAGTTCAGGAGCATCGATTTGAACGCGACGCGCTCTCAATCGTCTTGCCTTACTCCCAGGCAGAGAGAGCCGTGGGCCCGCGGGTGCCAAAGCCCCCAAGGCGGTTAGCACTGTGAGGATGCCTGTGGTGGGCAAGAAGGCCCACAGAGCGGGCAGCGGGGTCGATGGCGTCAACCCTGTATCCCGTCCGGGAGAGCGTTGGGACCATGCGGAGTTCGAGGCTGTTGAGCTGAGTGACGCGGACAGCGAGCGCCTCAGTCCCAGGGGTCGCAAGTAAGGCGCACTCGGCAGGAGACCAGTGCGCAGAGCATTTTCGGCTCGAGCACGTCCACGACACATCCTGGATGCGTTTTCTGTGTAAGATGAACGCGATTAGATTTGCCTGTCGTAGCAGACTGGCGTGCCTGTTGGCATCCTCAGCCTGCTCCTCCTCAGTGGCTTGAAAGCGTAGGGCCTGGTTGCACTGGTGCGAGTGGAACCCGTAAACAACTTCCAGAAGTGACGACGTCGCGTACAATCAACGCAAGGGTCCAGGACAGGGGTCTGTGATGCCGCCGAAGAAGCCAGTGGAGCCTCCGCCCGAGGAGGACCTGGTGAGCGTCACTTTCGAACCCTTGCTCCACCAATGCATAGCCGACTGCTTGGGCCTCGGCCCTGGCGCTGCACCTTCCTCTGCATGTTGTGTTCCCGCATGCCCTCCTCCGTGTGTCGCGGGTTCCGCGTCGCATCCTACAAGCGTCTTCGACTATCCTGTCTTCTAGCAACTCGTTCTTAAGGGCTACGTGCGCCCTGTCGCTTGGGCGGCGATTGCGGGGCCCATCAGCATCTAGCGCTCTCTTGCTCGCAGCCTCCTCGGGAGCCCATCTTTGGCAAGTTTTACTACCCCAACGGTGCCATTTACGAGGGCCACTACCTACCGAAGCTGAAGGACGGGGAGACGGAGGTACCGGAGGGCGAGGTGCGCCCCAAGGTACGTGCGCGCCTGTGAGGCCCGCGCCCGGACGCCCGAAAGCTGAACCGCCTGCCCCGAGTACCATGATCGCGTCTTTAATGCACTATACATCTCTGTCGGTGCTTTGTGGTTCGCAAATTGTCGGAGCCGCACGGAACGACGACCCTGCCCTCGCAGTTCCGGCATGGGAAGGGTCTCTTGATTGACGGGGACTACAGGTACGACGGGGAGTGGCAGGACGACAAGATGACGGGCGCGGGCAAGTTCACGTTCGCGAGCGGGGCGTGGTACGAGGGCCAGTTCCTCAACGGCAAGTACCACGGGAAGGGGACGTACGTGTGGGCGGATGGGCGCATGTACGTTGGGGAGTGGAAGGACAACTTGATGCACGGGCAGGGGACGTACACGGACAAGGGGGGGCACCGGTGGGTCGGGCAGTTCTACAACGGGGGCGGGCCGGGGCTCACGTGCCGTGTCGACTAGCGGCGTATTAGGCAGCTTCAACCGAAATGATTTCGCAGTCTGCGTGACACATAGGGTTATGCATCTTGCTCGAGAGCGCGACGCGAATCGTCAAGTGCAACTTGCACCACACGGAATGGAGGGGACAGCAGCGCGTGTCACAGTCCTGCCCGGCAGCGCGGACACCGGCACTCGAAGCCATAGTCGAGGAAGGCGCGGGCCCGGTCCTCCGGAGGCTCGTCCGCGTCTACGTAGCTCACCAAGACCTCCTGGCTCTCAGCGATGTCCCGCAATGCACGCACCACCGCACGGCCATCGCGCCAGGCCCCAGGCGCCCCAGCCGACCCCTGGTCCCATGCCTGGTCCGCCGGCACGCCCCAGAGCTTGTCCGCCGTGGCGTTCGGCTCGCACGAGTGGTTGAGGCACGAGTAAAGGGCAAAGAAGCCCGAACCCTGACAGTCGCCCGTGCCAGGTCTCAGTCGCGCCAGGGCCGCTGCCACCGCCGATCCGAGCTCAGCGTCCGCCTGCGCCGACCCCGGCCCTAGCCCTGCTTGGTCCGCACTTGTTGCCCTCTCGCCCGCGACCCCGGCTTCCTCCGGCACTCCGCTGCGGCCCTCGCTTGTGGCGCTCTGCACCCACTGCCCCAGGACTCCCGGGACGAAGACGGTCAGGTTGTTGAGCTCAAACATTCCCATGAGGTTCCCGAGGAACTCTCCCTCGCAAAGGGGAGCCACGCCGTCACCATGGCGGGGCAGCAGAAGGGCCCTGCAGGCAGGCAGCACGACGGATCGCATGTCTGCGTGCCATGCGTGCGACGCCCCGAGCTGCCACATGCAACGGCAACATGCCCCAACGATTCGTTTCCCGCACCGCATCATGCTCGATAGGTCCTGCACCATGTCACGCAGGCTCCCATGGAAATCCCCCTCGTCCTCCACATCGCTCGGAGGCGTGACCTGGTCCCACCACGCCCGCTTGTGGCCGACAGCGTAAGGGAGGAACGCCGCGGGCAGCGCCGAGCGCCACTGGTCCGCGCTTCTGCGCGCCGTCCCCGCCGCAGACCCTCCCGGCCCGGGGTCGCTTCCCATTGCCTCTGAGGCGCGTGCGGCCGTGTTGGTTGCGACGACGGCCGCCAGGTACAAGGTGTCGTTGGCCTCCCCCACGAGATCGAGCAGCGACCGCGCGGCTGGGACCGAACGTCGCACGTCGTGGATGGGGTACGCCTCCCAGTCGCCCTGAGCAAGAGGACGCGCAAGGGTTCGCCCATCGCCGACATTTCCCGCGCGGAGAGCCAGATAGTGCGCTCCTTTATGTGCGGCCACGCTTTGACAGGAAGCGAGCAGCGCACATGACTGACTTCCAGGGCCGGAGCGGGGACTCGCCTGCAGCCATGGTGGATGGCTGTCGCCCGTCAGTGCCACGGGCCGCGCGGGCGGACCCCGTGACCTAACTGTCTCCGGCAGGCCTGGGCAGAGCAGCTGGTGGCTGTGGCGCCAGTCGGACGCCATGCATTCCGAAGAGCAGTAGGCGCGATGGGCGCAGCCGCCAGGGCACACCCAGACGCGCGGGAGGTGCGCGTTGATGGATGAAGAGCCGGATAGCGACCGTGTACCTAGAAAGAGCGCCACCAGCTCGTCCTGAGGAGAGCACAGAGGGCAGGAAGTGACTCCATGCGCCGACGCACAAGAGCTGGGATCAAAGAGAGCGTCCCCATGCATGCAAAAGGCGACTCGCCACAGAAGGCTGTTTGTGCTGCGACTGTCCCTCGTCCTCTCCTCCCTCGCTCCCATCCTCCGAGGGTTGCAAGTCGTCCTCCTCCGCCCCTGTTGGGACGAACTGTGCCAGGGGCCTGCAGGCAAACGGAGATGCCAGCGCCGTCCAGACCACACGCGGGGACTCGCAGGCGGCCGCAGGGGCGTGTGAAGCGCAAGGACCTCACCCAAGGAGCTTGGCAATCCGCGCCAACTCTGCACGGGCCTCGTCGGTCCCCTGCTCCTCAAGAACCCGCATCCTCTGGGCCAGCAGCAGCCGGCCCGCTTGTAACTCGACGGTGCCAAGGAACCTGCAGAAGCCGGAGGCACCAGGGGTCCTGCAGGACGAGCGGTCAACTCGCACGACAAATGCTGTTTGCGTTTGGCGCGCCTGTGGGGCACCTGAAGCATGCAGCGCACACGAGAGCGTGCGAGGCGTTCGAGAAATGCTGGATGGCAGCGA
Organism: Protoeuglena noctilucae; assembly: GCA_958009085.1. Lineage (NCBI taxonomy): Eukaryota > Viridiplantae > Chlorophyta > Pedinophyceae > Marsupiomonadales > Marsupiomonadaceae > Protoeuglena > Protoeuglena noctilucae. The sequence goes on along the minus strand of OY253668.1, from coordinate 768,596 downwards.
CGGGGGCTTCCTCAAACACGACCTCGCCCTCGGCCAGGCGCCGTGCAGCCTCCACTCCCCTTCCCTTGCCCCCTCCGACGTCTTCCGTGACTCTCACGGTGCCCTTCGCAAAACGGCCGACGATCTGCGGGTCTCGAAGAGGAAATCGCGCGGAATGAGCCGCAAAGACGGCCTGCCGGCTGCGCAACTGCCTGGTAGCGTCCTCCGCGCAGGGAATGGCCTGCTCCCCGCAATCCCTTGCCTCTGAGAAGTATTCCTCGCATGTTTCTTTGGGTGGCCGTGCGAGCAGAGAGCGCGTCACGTCTTCATCAGCCATCTTCGCCTTTTCTTGGTTCCCAGCCCATCAACAGACAGCCAGTCAGCTGAAATCGTAAATTTCGGTGCATGCTATGCATAAGAAAGCGTCCCTGGCATTCAAATCCCGAATCGTAAGCGCAGCCGGCGTCAGGCAGCTGCAGCACGTCTACGGACAGCGCGCGTGTGGCCAACGTCGCAACACACCGTCGCGATCCGCTGCGCACCGGAAGTCGCGGCGCCGCCTCCCGCGCACCGGCATGCACCGGCATCTGCGCCGTCCGCCGTTCACGCGTCGCCGGCGCCGTCCGCTGCGGCCGCCGGCTGGAACCCCGGGGGCGGCTTGAAGGCCGGCTCCCGGGAGTGGGTGCGCTTCTCCTCGAGCACGGCCTCGATGAACGCCTCGAGGGACATGACCCCCGCCGTGTACATGCCGCGCGTGCGGACGTTGATCGTGCCGTCCACCTTCTCCTGCTCCCCGACCACGACGATGTAGTTCCACCGCGCGACCTCGGCCTCCCGGACCTTCTTCTGCATCTTCCGGTCCGTCGTGTCGGCCTCCACGTGGAACCCCTTGGCCCGCAGCGCGCGCCGCACCAGCTGCGCGTAGTCTGCCTGCTTCTCAGAGATGGGCACCACCATGACCTGGCGGGGCGACAGCCACAGCGGCCAGTTGCCCGCGAAGTGCTCGGTGAGGATGGCCAGCATCCGCTCCACCGACCCCAGGATGGCCCGGTGGACGATGACCGGGCGCGCCGTGCCCTGCTCCACCGTCATGTACTCGAGGTTGAAGCTGCGGGGGAGGAGATGGGGTGGATCAAATGGACTGCGATCCCAGGTAAGTTCCAGGGACGGGATAGTGGGGGCCAGTCACTGAAGTGTTGCTGGGTACGTACCAAGGGGCCTCCGTGACGGCGTGCATACAGAGGTCGCTTGCCAGGCGTACAGTGCTGAGCTCGCGGCAGCACTGACTAGCGCCACGCACCGGATGGGCAGCTGGAAGTCGAGCTGGACGGTCGCGCACTGGAACTTGCGGCGCAGGGCGTCGAAGACCGTGATGTCGATCTTAGGGCCGTAGAAGGCGCCGTCGCCCGGGTTGAGCTTCCAGGGCCGCCCGGTCGAGTTGAGCGCCTCCGTGAGCGCCGCCTCGGCGCGGTCCCACATGGCGGACTCCCCCAGATAGTTGTCAGGGCGCGTGGACAGGTTGAGCTCGTAGTCCAGGCCAAACACCTCGTAGACCTCCCCGAGCATCCTGCGGGGACCCGAGGCGCCGGCGTGGGGCTGCCGGAGCGGGCATCGCAGGCATGGCAATGACCGTGACTTCACGCAGCTGTCACGTGTCCCCGCCTGGCACGCGAGTGAGGCTTCGCGTGTCACGCCCCTCGGCACGGCGCGTGACTAGGGCCTCACTTGAGGTAGCTCGTGACCTCCTGCATGACCTGATCCTCCCGGCAAAAGATGTGCGCGTCGTCCTGCTGGAAGCGCCGCACGCGTGTGAGGCCGTTGAGCGCGCCAGAGTACTCGTTCCTGCATGGCGAGGGTGCAGGGTGGGACGTCCAAATCTACTACAAATGGCGAGACTGGGCTCACATGGGCTCACATCTAAGGACAGCTGCCCAGCTATCGACGTGCATCCCTCATAAAGGGCGAAGTGCCCCAGAGTGCGAAAGCGCTCCCTGACTCTGCCTCGCGCACCTGTGCAGCACGCCGAAGTCCGCCAGGCGCATGGGGAGCTCCCGGTACGACCGCGTGCGGAACGCGAACATGAGGCAGTGCCCCGGGCAGTTCATCGGCTTCATGCCGAACTCCTGCCCCTCGACATCGATGGAGAACATGTTCTCCTTGTAGTGATCGGCGTGGCCCGAGATCTTCCACAGATCGAAGTTGTACATGTTGGGAGACACCACCTCCTCGTACTCGTACTCCCAGTACTTTTGGCGGATGAACTGCGGGGCGGAGGAGCGGCGCGGAGGTCGATCGCGGGACATGCGTGGGGCAGCAAAAGCCCAGGGCATGTGCGGAGACCTGCGAACGATTACTTCTCGACACTATGCCTCCACCATGCGCATCGCTTATCCATGAGCCACCCCACCCATGCCGACGCCACCCATCCCCACCCGACCCCGCCGCACCTCGATGAGTCCGTTGTAGATGCGTGCGCCGTACGGGCTGAAGAAGGCCGAGCCGGGCGCGAGCGGGTGGAACATGAAGAGGTCGTAGGTGGTGCCGAGGACGCGGTGGTCGCGCTTCTTGGCCTCCTCGATGCGGTGGATGTAGTCCTTGAGCTGCGTCTTCTCCGGGAAAGTGATGGCGTAGACGCGCTGGAGGCCCTCGCGCTTGACGTCCCCGCGCCAGAAGGCGCGCGAGACGGAGAGCACGGACTGGCACTTGAGCAGGCCCGTGTTGGGGACGTGCGGGCCGTGGCAGAGGTCCACCATCGGGCCGCAGCGGTAGAGCGAGATGACCGCCTCTTGGGGCAGGGACGAGATGATCTCGATCTTGAACTTGTTCTCCTGCGGGGTGGGAACGAGGGGCCGTGCGGCTGAGCCCGAGCGGGACGGGGCGAGAGCCACGTCACCCTTGCTACAGCAACTCTCGCCTCCCCATCGACCTTCCAGCTCTGCGGGTGTCGGCCGGGCCTTACCTGGAACATGCTCAGCGCCTCGTCCCTCGTGACGACGACCCGCTGGAAGGGCTGCTTCTCCTTGACGGCGTTGGCCATGCGGTCCTCCAAGGCCTTGCGGTCCGGGTCAGACAGCGCACGGTCCCCCATGTAGCAGTCGTAGTAGAAGCCCTCCTCGAGGGCCGGGCCGATCGTCAGGTCCACGCCGTACTCGAGCTCCAGCGCCTGCGGGGAGTGATGGACCCGACCTGGGTTGGACAAGCAGCGTCGCGGGGGGCCAAGGCGTGGGGGACACCGAGGGTGCCTTGCTAGACGGCAACCGAGCTGGGAATGGAGACGGAAGCGCACGAATGGCCAATGGCCGCCAAAAGCAGGCTCACCTGGCCCAGCACGTGGGCGGACGAGTGCCAGAAAGTCTCCTTGCCCTCCGGGTCGTCGAACGTGCAGAGCTTGAGGGAGCAGTCGCCCTCCAGGGGCCGGAACACATCCCACTCGGCGCCATCCACCACGGCCACGATGACCTGAGCAGCGGGCGAGAAGGCACAGGTCCAAACACTACACCTGGCATGGTCAACAGATGCAAGCAGACTGCTGCTGCAGCAAACACCTTCTTCGCGAGACCCGCGCTGATGCCGTTGGCGACATCCATAGGCGTCGTGAAGCCCTTGACACCGGGACGCGTGTTGCCATCCGGGAGCGTCACGGTGATGGGCACGTTCGCCGCCTGCGGGGGCCGCCCCACGCGTCGCTCGCAAGCATAAGAGCGTCTCGTAAAGACCTTAGCTGTTCGCGCTGCAGCCGAAACGTCGCCTCACCTTGGCCTTCTCCATGGCCTCCACCTCCCGGGCATGGCAGTGCTCAAACAGCTCGATGCGCTTCTGGTAGTACGGCATGCGCTGAGCGACCTCTTCTGCGTGAGCGCCGGGCGCCTTCTTGCCCTTGCCCTTGCCCTCCGCCTTCGCCGCGGGCCCGTCCGCCCCTCCCTCCGCGATCTGCATGGGGCCGGGTCGACGCGACGCCTCTCAGACTGCGCGATCTACCCTCCCCGCGCACTAAACCACGAGCTTTCGTTTGAAGTGCAAGACAGGACGGCAGGAACGCTTGGACGGCTCGCCAAACCAGGGCGGACTCTATGCAATCGTCGTGCGTCGCCGTGGTGCAGATCCAGGCGGAGCGCGGCACCCACAGTGGAAGGATTGCTTATAACATGACAGCGTCGCATGCCCGGGGTGCCGCTACGGCCGACGGGTCGCGCACAAACCCGCGCCAGCATGGGCGCGCTCGTGCGGGCCAGGATCGTCCGGTCCAGCGCGCGGGAGCTGGCTCGCCGGCGCACATCCCAAGCACGTCGTGTTCAGAAGGCGAATATGACAGGAATGGAGCGGAGGAGGCTCTCGCCTTCATTTTGGCGACCTCGTCAGCCGCCCCGGACGCCATTTTTCCGCCTCCTCAACCGAGGCCCGTGCTAGTGGGCGTACCTCGCACGAATATCAGCAGATGTCTCCGCTGGGATGCGCGCGTGCTCAAGTTCATGGCCCATCGGCGATTCCCGGGCGCAAGTCAGGTGGGTGTCAGGAGCAGCTGGTGGCGCGCCGCGGAAGTAGCGTCGCTGACGTTGTTTTGAGGCACAGTTGGTTGCACAAACGCGGGTCAGGACTTCCGTTGCTCGCATCAGCGGACCCCTGCGCGTCTCCAGCCCCCGCAACGAAGCAAGTGTGCATTGACGGGTCCCGCCGCCGCCCACCCTCCGCGCGACGACATGAGCGTACCTGGGTTGCGTCTGGGTTTCCGTGGCTGGTCGGGCGGGCCGCCCCCGCCCAGAAGAAGGGGCCAGCAGGCCCGACGGATGGCGAGCGAGAGTGGGCCTGCCCCTGGGCCCAGCTCGTCGACCCCCGGGGTGAGCGTGCCTCCCAGCGCCACGCACTCGAGTGTTGCAAGCGACAGTATAGCTCACGCGTCGGAGATCCCGCAGGGGGGCGCGAGTGGGCTGCGGTTTCCTCTCAAGGACGCTCTGACGGCAGGAACGCTGTCCATGGTGGGTGACGTCATCGCGCAGAGCCTGCAGCTGTGGCTGGACAGCAAGGACAAGGGGCCTGGCTCTCCCAAGACGTTCGCCGCCGACCGCCTGCTCAAGATGGGCGCATGGGGCTTCTGCTTCTACGGGCCCTACCAGCATTTCTGGTACCGGGCGCTGGCCAAGGCGTTGCCGGGCAAGGACGTGCCGAGCTTCCTGTCCAAGGCGAGAGCAGTATGAACAAAGGTGCTGCTTTCACCTCCATTCACACCCAGCTGGCAACCCAGGTGGTGTCGGCCTGTGCGCAGGTTGCGGCCAACCAGTTCCTCCTGGCCCCCATCGTGCTGTGTTCCGTCTTTTCGTGGAACTTAGCCATGCAGGGCAAGGCACGGGAGATCCCGGCAAAGGTGCAGAGGGACTTGTGGCCCACCATGGTCCGTGGGTGGGCCTTCTGGGTACCTGCCGCCTCCGTCAATTTCTGGTTTGTGCCCCTGCCGTACCAGGTGCCATGGGGATCACATGGAGCTTGGGAGCATGCTTAGTGACTGGGTGGTGTGCCCAGGCTGGCATTTTGTCGCCTATGACTCCCTTTCATCAAGCATTATGCGCATTCGGTCGTCTGCAGGTACTCTACATGTCCTCCTGCGGCATTCTCTGGTCCGCGTACCTCTCGTTCACCTCTTACACGAGCCTGCGCGACCTGCTGGCTCGCAACGCCAAACCGGCGCTCCCGGCTGGGGGCCCAACGAAGGCCGCTCCTTCACCGGCGCCGAGCAAAGTCAAGCGCTGAGTGGTGTGCAGGGCAGAGCTTCAAACGCGGGCTGCCTGGTGCCGACAGAGGTCTGCGAACTCCCGCACGCCGATGACCGTGATCCTCGCATTCTCCCTCGCCCGCGCCCGTTCCTGCTCCGTGTTGTAGCCCCAGTCGACCAGGTAGAGCTTCCAGTGGTTCAGCTCAGGTACCTGCGCACACGGCACCCGCCAGTCTCAGTGCGTTGAAGTAGATGCGGTCACCAGGTCTGAAAGCGCAGCGCGTCCCAGGTCTCGCCTGGCAGACTTTCTCCAAGGTGGACAGCTTGTCCTCGACGAAGTGGTTCTCCAGACCAGGATGCGCGGCCTCCAGCTCCATCAGCCGCTCCGTCTTGGGCCGCCCGCTCTCCGTCTGACTCAGGATGCGCTCGTCCGGGAACGGCAGCTGGGCCATGTCTCGCATCAACTGCGCGAAACGACCATGCAGGAGATCAGCCTCGCTCGCTGCCCTGTGAGAGAGCACTTTCGCACACACATCGCCCTTACTTGGGACGTGAAGCGCTGCTGTTTGGTGGTCACGATGTACACCTCCTGCTCCGGATCTTCCACGGCGGCCCGAGCGGCGTCGACCACGCCCTTGTAGAAACGGTTGGGCGCTAGCCACCCCTCCAGGTCGGTCTGGATCCACTCGTCGCGAGTGGACCCGAACAAATCCACGAGCGTCTTCCGGTCCTGAGGTCGCGGAGGCTGTCCGCGGTCACACGGTGTCCACTTGCACCTCGACGCGAACGCGCCCGGCCCCTGCTCGCCTGACCAAAGCGCTGCATGGCCTCCGGCAGCATGGCGTGCCAGTGCGCGAGCATGTCCTCGGGCCGGGTGCCCTCCAGGAGGAGCCGGACCTGGACGATGTTCTCGTACCCGGTCTCGACCACCGGCCGAACAATCCGCATGGCCTCTGCAGCGCAGTTGCTCTCAGCTTGGGGTGGCGTGGCAGGACCGCACTGCCCTCTGCCTCCCGAACACATCTCCATCGGCTCACCTATGACCTCGTCGCGCTTCTCCTTCGCATCTTCAGTGGTGAAGATCTCAGGCCAGAGCTTGGACGCCGCCTTCCAGGCCGACAGGCTGCGGCGATGCGACGGTCCCCATCAGGCCCGCACCCGCCGCTGAGGCGACGCCTTGATCTGGAACTATTCTCCATCGATAAATGGGTGACGATAAGGGTCATGTCACCTGCTCTCCCCACACGAATCGCACAGGACGCCGTCGAAATCGAGCGCGAGGAGCTGGCCCTTCGTCCCCATCGCCGAGACCACCCTGGGCCTGCAACCGACACGGCGAAGGGACCCCGCGAGCGATGGTGTTCGGAAAGCTCGCAATGCCATGGATCGGAGCGAGGATATGGACGGTGGGCGGTCGGTCGGACAAAAGCGTCAGCCCTGGAAGTCGACGATCGGATCGGTTGTCACGCTGGCAATCCTGTCTCGTCGATGTTTACATCGACGGCGTGCCCAAGAAAGCGCCCTCCCTTAAGTGTCAGAAACAGCGGGGAAACCGAGCAGAGCCGGTGCCGTTCGCAACCAAGTCCCACGCGACTCTCTCCGCCAACATCTCGTGCTGTTCATCGCCACGCGAGCGCAATCCCTTGACACCCGCGACGTGCAGTTCCCTCGCTTCGGATACGGAGCTGCGGGCGCGCTCCAGGTCTTTTCGCGCCACGGTGGTGTCGCTGAGGAACGCTCGTGGTACCTGGTGCTCTGCACTGAGCGTCCAGCCCCTCATCTCCTGCTCGGGGTCGAGCGGCACAGTGCTACCTGCGTGGAGCCGGCCGGGGGCATGGCCAGGCAGCCCGTCTCGAAGCGAGGGGCTGCCATGAATAACCTGAATGCACAACAACGGCCGCCCGGGTCCGGAGGAGGGATGCAGGCCGAGTCCAGGTGCGTGATGGAGCCCCGGTCGAAAGTGCGGCCTGGGGGGCGGGCGAGCCGGCGATTTTCCTGCCGGTCATCGCGCTGACCTCCGTCTCATCCGCAGAGGCGCGATGGCCAACGCCGCGAACATCGAGCAGCTCGTGGTCGATTTGAATAACCCAGCGATGCGCGAGACCGCGCTCCTGGAGCTGTCCAAGAAGCGGGAGCAGTTCCCCGGTGACTCTCGACGCGTTCCGCGCTCTTCTACAGAGGATCCATCAGGACCCGGCGCGGGAGTCCGTGGCCAGGCCGCCGGCGCGAGTTTCGCCCTCCCTCGGCCTCCGCAGACTTGGCCGTCTACCTGTGGCACAGCTTCGGGACGATCTCGGCGCTGCTGCTCGAGATCGTCTCCGTGTACCCGAAACTGACGCCTCCAGCCGTGCTGACGCACCCGTGCTCCAACCGCGTCTGCAACGCGCTGGCGCTCCTGCAGTGCGTGGCCTCGCACATGGAGACGCGGAACCTGTTCCTCAAGGCCCAGGTCCCCATATTCCTCTACCCGTTCCTCAACACGCGGGAGAAGGGCCGGCCTTACGAGTACCTCCGCCTCACGTCCCTGGGGGTCATTGGGGCGCTGGTTAAAGTGGACGACTCGGAGGTGAGCCCGAGGCCGGCGGGGTTCGAATCGTTCGTCCTGGTATCTACCTGGCGCGTTGCGCGTTGGCAACCCCGCGGGCGCGGGGGGGGGGGGGGGGGGGGCAGCGTGGCGCAACAGGACCAGTCGCGACGAAGAGTACGGTCCCTGTGGCTCGCTGCGTCGCAGGTGATCAAGTTCCTCCTGAGCACGGACATCATCCCGCTGTGCTTCTGCACGATGGAGTACGGGACGGAGCTGTCCAAGACGGTGGCGACGTTCATCATCCAGAAGATCCTCCTTGACGACGCGGGGCTGGCGCACGTGTGCGAGACGGCGGGGCGCATCCACTTCATCGCGCACGTGCTGGGCATGGTGGTCATGGGCCTGCGCGAGTCCCCCTCGCCCCGCCTCCTCAAGCACATCATCCGATGCTACCTCCGCCTGTCCGACAGCGAGCTGGCCCGCAAGCTCTTCATGGACCAGACGTCGGGGGCGCCGCTCCCGATCCAGGCCTTCCTGACACCCGAGATCCTCGACTGCCTGCGGGAGGACAAGGACATCGCGCCCCGCAAGTGGCTTGTGCAGTTCTTCATCAACATCGGGCAGCAGCAGGTGGCGCAGAAGGTCCTGCAGGAGCTGCCCATCGGGGACGACACCCTGTGATGCGGGAGAGAGCCTAGCGCTGCGCTGTGTGGGCAGGGCACGAGAGGCTGCTGCATGCGCGAGGCTCGCCTCGCTTTCTGCCCGGGCCGTCGAGTGGCGCCGCATCGTTCCTGCCACGCGAGCTCTTTGTGCAACGAGCTCCTTGAACCTGCCCTCAGCACCCGCCGCGCCCCGACTGCGTTAGTGGGTGTGCACAGAGATTCGCTGACAGCAGGACTCAGGTGCTCGTGCTCGCTCTGACACCTGCCTGCCGTCCCTCTGGCGCCAGCAACAGGGGCGATGGTCCAGGCTGATAGTCAAGGGCCTGCATCGAGGACGGCACTCTCGTGGTGCGAGCACGGGCCACATCCTGTCCACATCTTGGCAGCCTTCACGCCCTCTACACCCTCTAGAGGGCTTGCCGGGTTTGGAATCCGGCGCGTTGCATGGTCCGTTTCAAGAACAGGTATCTCTTGATCGGAGCGGAGTGGAAGAGCGGGGGGCCGGGAGCTCCGCAGCCAGGTGAGGGCACAGGAGCGAGGCCAGCGCGTACACGCGCCTCGGAGGCCCCTAGTATCGAACGCTGATGGCGTTGGGTCAATGTAAAGACTTGGAGGAGCACGCCGTCCCTTGTGCGGCGTTTGGTTGTCCAGTGGCGTGCGTGGGGGGCGCGATCACTTGCGTGGTCCGCCGCAGCGCCTTCTGCGCATACCGCTGTGTTCGAGGCTCTCTTCGCTTCGTATGACTGCCCGCAGACGCTGGAGAGTACGCAAAGCTGCTGCGCGCGCAGCTGGAGGCCAACTTTGGCGAGGCCGGGGCCGCGGCAGCAGCACAGAGCCTCAAGGTGGTCGGCGCGACGATGCGCGGCTCCTGGCGATGATGGATTGGCTTCCCGATCAGCATGTCTGCCCCAGGGCTCGCGGCAACTCGTCCCTGAGAGGTCCCCTTTGCCTCCAGGTCGTGTGGCACGGCCCGGGCGTGGGTTTGAGCATCCTCCGGTGCTCGACGGCGGACACGGACCGACTGCGGCTCACGCTGGCTACGCTGACGTCCATCGCGGGCCGCCAGCTGGCGCACAACACGCTGTTCGTCTCAGGTCGGCTCGCGAACGTCAAGCGCGCTGCGGTTGCCGCGGCCTCGCGTAGCCCCATCTGCGCGTCGCAGGCGTCGCTCGCCGCCGCCGTCCAGGAGATTCAGAACGTGACCGCATGACATCGCGGAGGCCCTGAGGCCGCCCGCTCCGCGATGTCTGGCACCGAGCATTCGGGGCCGGGAGCCCCGTCCGATGAGTGGGTCCACCTCACGCCGATGGAGCGGTACCTGGAGGCGCCGCTCGAGGGCCATGCGGCGGAGGTCTTAGAAGAGACGGGCGAGGCGCACCCGGAGAGGGAGGTGCCTGAGGTCTCGACCACCGACGTCCTCCTGCAAGGGTGAGGGGCAGCCGCCACGCGCACATCGCCCACTGTGTTGCTCAACCCCTGTGCTGCTTGGACTTGCCAATGCTGAGGTGCCCACCCGCCAACGAGTGGCTCGCAGGGCGGTGGGAAGCCCGCGCAAAGTCGAGTCGGCGCCGGACGTGGTGGCCGTGGCTGTGGCTGCACCCGTGCGGCACCGCGACAACGGCGAATTGGCCCGGAAGCATCGCCCCAAGGTGCGAGCACACGCGACGTCTTCGGCGCGTTGGGCCGCCTGGCGCTTGTCTCTGGTGACACTGAACGAATTGTTCCCGCCTCGTGCGTCCGCAGCTGGACGCGCACGTTCGCAATCAGGGCGGGGTGCGCACGTGGCTCCGCATCGATCGGGAGGGCAACTCGGTGATGGTCCAGATGAACAAGCTGGCGGCCTCGCGCCGCATGGCCGTGCCGCTGCGGGACCTCCGGGCGCTCGAGCCCCACACCCCCAGCGCCTTCGCCAGCGCCATCCTGTGCCGCCAGCGCGCCATGGTCGTCAACCTCGAGCACGTCAAGTGCATCATCGGCCTCGACGAAGTGTTCGTGCTCGACTTCCACGACGAGGGCGTGGCGGCGCTTGTGGAGGAGCTCGAGGTCCGCCTGGGGAAGGCGCATCGGATGGCCAAGTCGGGCAGGACGACCAAGGTGAGCGTCGGGCGTCGTTGCAACAGATGCACTCGCAGCGCTTGCACGTGCAGCGGCAGCATGCGAGCAAGACGGCGCCGTGCATGTCGAGCCTCGCAGGACAGGGTGCCGTTTGAGCTGCGGTGTCTGGAGGTGGCGCTGGAGGCGGTCGTGAAGCACCTGGAGGGGCAGATGGCCGACTTGGAGGCCTCGGCACACCCAGCGCTGGACGCCCTGTCGCAGCGTGTCACGATCGTCAACCTGGAGCGCGTGCGGCGCATCAAGAGCCGGATGAAGCGTCTCAAGGTGCGCTGTTGCCCGAGCATCGACTTTGAGCAGCCTCGTCATCGAGATCCCTGCCTTGAGCGCGTCGTTCCCGTCGTGTGTGTCTGCAGGGGCGGGTGGAGGACGTGAAAGAGGTCCTGGAGCGGTACCTGAACGACGACGACGACATGCTCGACATGTACCTGTCGAGCAAGGCCGTGATCGACGAGCGCGTGCACGAGATGCTCGAGGAGCAGGCGCGGTCGGACGAGTCGCAGCCCTCGCAGACCGCCCCGGACGTGGGAGGTGACATGCGGCGTCAGGAGCTGCCCTGCCTGCTGAACGCCTCGCCAAGCTACCGCTGTTTAACGACATGCCTCTGAGCTCGTCTGGCTCCGCAGGGGATGTGGCCATGGGGGTGCCGGTGCAGCTCGGCGCCAGCCCGCAAGTGCTGCCCCTGCCTGCCGGGGATGCGCGGTCCGAGAGCACGCGCAGCAAGAGCTCGATCGAGAGCGAGGTGGAGGAGGGCATCGTGGACGAGGTGGAGATGCTCCTGGAGGCCTACTTCATGCCGGTGACGAGGGCCAGCGCTCACCCTGTGGCATTGCCGACGCAAAAGCGAACCGGTGGGTGCACTGCGACCCGCTGCCTCTGCCGCAGGTCGACGTGATGTACAACAAGCTGACGACTTTGGCAGAGTATATCGACGACACGGAGGACTTCGTCAACATCAAGCAGGACAGCCAGCGCAACAAGCTCCTGGTGGGTGCCGATGCAGCGCAGGGTGCAGCGGAGGGCGCTGTTGGAGCAGGCAGCCGTCTTGTTGTGCTATGCGATCATTCCATGCCGTAAAGCCAGTGCCGCTGGTCCTCACAGATCCTGGAGTTCTTCTTGACAAGCGGGGCGTTCGGCGTGGCGCTCGTCACGGCCGTAGCGTCCATCTTCGGCATGAACCTGACGAGCAAAAGGGAAGACAGCAGCCGTGACTTCTTACTGGTCACTATCATCTGCTCGCTCGGGGCCGTGCTCTTTTTCTTCGGCTCCGTCGCCTACATGCGCTGGCTGAAGTTCATGTAATGGTCTTTTCGAAGAGATGAATGCGCGGATGCCGTCCTTGGAGAGTTGATGGGTCGCACAAAGAGATTGTTCTGAAAAACGCTCGAAATCCTGTGATGTTCCCCTGACACCTGCCTGCTGGCGTTGGGTGGCGGCTCACACCGGGCATAAGGGACCGCGCCAGTCGCGGCGATGGTTCACATACAACAACGTGAGACTGTCGCTTGCGATCGAGGGCGCACCTCGATGTAGTCGTCTTCTTCGAGGGGCTGCAGGCGCGAGCGCACGCTGCAGGCGCGAGCGCACGCCGAGACGGCGCCCGCGAAGTCCTCCTGTTGCGGCTCTCTTCGACGTGGCGCGTGGGGGGCAGGGCTTGTTGTTTTCGGTGCGTGGGTGGGGGGGTTGGCGTGGCGCATCTTGTTGCGGGGGCCGCGGGGCGCATTCGCGACTATTTCTCCGTCTGCATGACCTCGGCTGGTCCAGGTTTGGAGATTACGCCTCTCCTGCCTTTGACGCGCCCGCAGCGCTGATGGGGTGACCGGGCCGTCCCTGGGATCGCGCAGCGGGCCGGCGTGAGTGAGGTGAGGCTCCTGGTGTTACTACGTGGCCGCCTATGAGGTTCGGAAGGACATATGAACGAGTCAGGCTCCCTACGGCTGCGTCCTGCAGACCCGCTGCGATGGCGTCGAGCGGATCCCGGCATGCCGGGGGCTCGTCCCCGGCCGGGCGCTCCCCTCGGGGTCAGAGCCTGGAGCTCCCTCAGCAAACGCCCCTTGAGCGGTACTTTGGAGATCAGGGGCCCTCCGTGGCCTCGGGCGCCGCTGATGTCATGGGCCTCAGTCACCACGGTGGCAGCTCTTTCCACCACGACCACGACCACGGGGAAGAGCATGGCGAGGAGCATTACGTCGAGGTCGTGAGCGTAGGGAACGCTGGCGGGCAGCACGCGGGCGGAGCGGACGGCGGCGGCCATGACGGGTGGGCTGCCGCCCCGCGTGCGCCTCAGCGTCGCGCTTTCGTGGCGATTCCCCGCTTTCCGGCGCTGATCTTCCGAATAAGTTACCGGTGTAACAACGACACGGCTTCGCAAGGCGTATGGTTGCGCCTCGAGATGGCTTGGGCCACGCCTCTCCGCAGGCACGACGGGGACGACGTGATTTTGCGCCGGAAGAGCGTCTCGTTCCCCAATTTGGCCGGGCCGCAGGGCACCGGACCTCGAGCGCAGCCTCGGGAGAAGAGGACCAAGGTGTGAGAGCATGGGGCGCGTGCATGCGCATGTGTGGCATCCGTCCCCTGCCATCCAGGACGCTTTTGGGCCGTGTGACACTTTCGTTCAGTCACTTTCTGGGATGTGATGATCTCGACTCGCCGGGTTTGGCGCGATGGCTGCCCCATTGCACCGTCACGGCCCGGCCCGTCCTCTGCTCGCAGCTCGACACGTACGCCCGGGGCCACGGGGGCGTGCAGACGTGGCTGTGCATCGACCGCACGGGCAACATGGTCACGGTGCAGATGAACAAGCTGGCCACGTCCCGGCGCATGGGCGTCCCCCTGCGGGACCTCCGCGTGTTGGACCCCAAGCTCTCGGGGTCTTACGCCAGCGCCATCCTGTGCCGCGAGCGCGCCATGGTCGTTAACCTCGAGCAGATTAAGTGCATCATCGGCCTCGACGAGGTGTTCGTGCTCGACTTCGGCAACGTTGACGTCGTGCCGTTCGTGGAGCAGCTCGAGCGGAAACTCCGCGCCGCACACCTGGCAGCTGCGGCGGACGACAAGACGCAGGCGAGGGGCGGTGCCGGGGGCGGCAGAGAGCCATCGACGGCGTGCGGACGCAGGCGCTTGCTCTGTGCGTGCATAGCGTGAGGCGTGTGCATCCCTTCTCTCGCAGGACCCGGCCCCTTTCGAGCTGCGGTGCCTGGAGGTGGCGCTGGAGGCGGTCGCGAAGCACCTGGAGGGCCTCATGGCCGACCTGGAGGCCTCAGCGCACCCGGCCCTGGACGCCCTGTCGCACCACGTGACGATCGTCAACCTGGAGCGCGTGCGGCGGATCAAGAGCCGCATGACCCGACTGAAGGTGCGGGGGTCATGCACACACATGCACATCACCGCTGGCGCTGGCTGGATGCAGGCTTCGCCAATCACCGCCACCTTTTGGCAACTCTCTCTGTTGCGAAGGCGCGGGTGGAGAGCATCCGGGAGATCCTGGAGCGGTACCTGAACGACGACGACGACATGCTCGACATGTACCTGTCGAGCAAGGCCGTGATCGACGAGCGCGTGCACGAGATGCTCGAGGAGCAGGCGCGGTCGACGGCGGCCGGCGACGACGAGGAGGGGCCGACGGGTGAGAACGGGGCGGCTTCAGTTGACTGGTATGCTGTTCATCGTTTCCTGCTTCGCTGCCGTCGACCCGTCAACCCGATCCGCCATAGCGCCGTCGACAGGGACCGCTCCGTGACAACGAGGTTCCCCTCTATTCTCACGCGCAGAGCACGCTCCGCCGGGTGGGTCCCCCGGCGCCCCGCCGACCCCGCGCGGCCGGGGACGCACGGCCACACTGGCGCGCCACTCCCAGGTTCTGTCGGCGGACGGGCGGTCCGAGAGCACGCGCAGCAAGAGCTCGATCGAGAGCGAGGTGGAGGAGGGCATCGTGGACGAGGTGGAGATGCTCCTGGAGGCCTACTTTATGCAGGCAAGCAAGCAGTTACCATACGCTTGCGACAGCTGTCGGTGTCACGCTGGCCTTCTGGTCTGCGAGTCTGCAGACGAGGATGGCTAGACGAGAGACCTCGCTCGCAGGTCGACGTGATGTACAACAAGCTCGCGACCCTGGCGGAGTACATCGACGACACGGAGGACTTCGTCAACATCAAGCAGGACAGCCAGCGCAACCAGCTGCTGGTGCGGCGGAGATGGGGAATGGCCATGTTGTTCACGGCATCTCTGCGTTTGAGTATGCATACCTTGGCTTGCAGCAAGGGCTGCGGCAACATCACAAGCCAGGCTCGTCATCGTCCACCCCGCGTCGCCCGCAGATCATGCAAATCGTCCTCACCTCTGCGACCTTCTGCCTGGCCATCGTCTCGTGCATCTGCAGCATCTTCGGCATGAACCTCAACAACACGCACCAGTCGTCCTACCAGGACTTCCTCGTCGTCACGTGGACGTCCGTCATCGGGTGCGGGATCATCTTCACCGGCATCGTGGCCTTCATGCACTGGGCCAAGCTGTTCTGAGGGCTGAGGGTAGGGGCATGCGACGCGCATGCAAGCCTTTGCCCGCCTCATGTTGGGAGCACGTCTCGTGTGGATGTGCATGGCTGGGCCAGCCACCTGACCGCGAGGCGTAGGCGCGGATGCACACTGGGGGGGGGGGGGGGGGGGGTTGAAGTAGCAAAAATGGAGCTGATCTAGCCCCTAAATTGGCTTAGATAGCCCGGCGGGGCTTCAAGGGCATACAAAGTCAGACGGGTGGGGCAGCCTGAAGGGAAGAAAACGACATGGGGGTGCAGGGCAGAATCTCTGCACTCAATCACTCGAATTTTCGCCGCACTGCAGTTTCTTCCGGGCCCGCTTGCCCAGTCGACGAGCCGCAAATGGTTTCCGCCGGCCCTGGGCTGGCGGCCCAAGACGGGATCGCTGTCGTCAACATGGAGGTACGTTTGAGAGGCGGCTTGGTTCCGCGACTGCGATAAAGCAGCTGCGGGGCCGTTGTGACTTTTAAGCTGACGTGACCGGCCACGAGTCGCCGACCGCACCGACCGCGCTCCCCGCATCGCACACATGCATCTCTTACCCCTTGCATCATCCCCCGGTGGAGCAGGAGGGGTAGCTCTCGTGTCAGAGGGCGCCACGGCGAGCAGTAACAACACGTGGGAGTGTGTTGTTACTGCCCCCCCAGCCCGCGTGGACCGCTGTCGCATCGCCCGCGCCCCGCAGGAGTACCACCCAGTCATGAATCCGTATGGGGCGCGGCCGGAAGTGCGCACTGCCGCGGGGAAGTTCGCGGGCGCCCCCGCCACGCCTCCTCTGAGCCCGGCCGTCCAGGTGACCGCCGCGACCTCGACCGAGACTGCGGAGGCCCTTTCAGTGTCGCATGAGACATGCGCGAGCCTGCGCGACGCCCTCAGCGACGGCCGCTGAGGCCCGCGCCTGATGTGACCCGCATCCCCCGTGCCCCGCAGAGCATGCTCGCCGCGCAGACCCCGTCGGACGCGCCGTCGATGAAGACGCCCCTGACCAACTCGACGGCGAAGGCCTCGGGCAGCGAAGCGAGCAGCGCGTACCTCGACTCTTCGGACGAGGACGCTGCCCACGCCCAGGACGCCCGGACGCCCGTGTCCTTCGATGGGTTCGACACCCTCGGGTGCGGTGCGAATGATGCTTCGCTCACATCGCCAAGACCTGCTCACTCGCTCTCTGCCACGCCCGCAGCCCTCGGTCCTGTCACGGCGTGTGCCTTGTTGCCCGCAGGGACACAACCCCGGGCAAGGAGCTGGCCCCTAGCCCCGTGTGCATGACGCTGAACCCCATGTACCAGCCCGGCACGGAGCCCCGGGGCGCAGAGGAGGCCTCGGAGGCGGTCTCGCCCGCGGAGGAGGGGGCCACGGCGCAGCCCCGCGCCCCCGCCAACACCCCGCTGGCGGCGCAGGCCGCGCCGGCCGCACCCGCCGCGTGGTCCGAGGTCAAGCAGGCGCTGCGGAGCAAGGCCAGCAGCCGCGCGCCCAGCGCCCCGCAGAGCCCCCACAAGGAAGGGGAGGCGGGGGCGGCGACCAAGCCTGGCTCTCCGGTGATGGAACCCGAGGCGCAGAGCGACGCGGACGGCGACGACGAGAGCCTCGAGCTCGAGGCCCGGGACGCGCTGGAACGAGAGTTGGTCCGGCGGGCCGAGGGGGCGGACGAGGCCGTCGAGGGCCCTGCCCCTTCCGAGGACGCTGCCCCGGCGACCCCCGTAATCGGAGAGGAGTGCGCGCCTGGCGAGGTCGAGGGGCCTGCTTGGAACGTGCGTGGGGCGCTGGTCGCCTACGCCATCGTGGTCCTGCCGGTGAGGCTCTGCTTGATTAGGGACAGAGCGGGAGGTGTCCGAGTTGTGTGCATTCAAGGTCCCTACGCAAAGCGCCCCCGTGTTCCCTGTGCCAGCTCAAGTGCTGGTTCCCATCTCACCCATCATCCTCCCGGCCCTGTCTTTGCAGGTCCTTTTGGCAATCGTCCTGGCCTCGTCCCCCAGCCTCGCGGCGCCCTTCGTGCGCATCCACGGCCTCGTCCTCCGCGCCCTCGCCGCCGTCGGACTCGCGCCCGTCGCTGACGCGCCCTCTGCGCCGGTCCTGACGCCTCTGGAGGCGCTGCTGGCGGCCCACCCTTGGATGGCGGACGCCGTCGACGCCGTGCGGCCCTACGTGCCCGCCTCCGTCGCCGGCGCGTGCTGGTGGGCGGCCGAGGGTGCCGTAGTCCACGGACCCCACGCGGCTGCCTGGGCCGCGCAGACCGCCGTCGACGCTGCTGACTGGGCATACGCCTACGCCCATGCCGCGGCGGTGCTGGTCGGCCTGTCCGCTGCGGCGTCGGCCTCTGCCCCTGCCGCTGCCGTGTCTACGTCTGTGCCCTCCTGGGCCGCCCTCCACCCGTCCGCCGCCGTGTGGGCCGTCACAATCGGTGCCGCCGTCCTCGCGTCCGTCTGGTGGTCCCTGTCCGGCAGCACAGCCGCAGACCCCGCGCCGATCGCGGACGATGCGTCGGCGGAATCCGCCGCGCCCGAGCAGGAGCAGAGTGGCGGGCAGGAGGTTGAGGAGGTGGCGACGCCGCGTGGTGCCTTGACCCCCGCGACGCCGGAGTTCGGGACGCCCCTCGCGCGCCCGGGGCTGAACTTCGAGGCGGAGCTGGGGTACGGCGCGGCCAGGCCCAAGTCGGCTGGCAGGCGCAAGTCCTCCGTGCACCAGGACAGCGTCACCCCGGTGAGAAGCAGTGCGTGTGAATGCTGACCAGGAGTGTCAGAGCGGCGTGGTATTGATGCGGATGTGCCGTCATCGGTGGTGCGCTTGCATGTCGAATCGTGAAGCGAGGCAACACCGCTGGTATCGTGACCAAACCCTTTCCCACCCCGCGTGTGCGCCGCAGATGCGCGTCTCCAAGCGCCTCCACACTCGCCAGACGGAGGCGATGGTTCTGCGTGATCTGTGATTCGCCTGACAGCGGGGGCATCCTCAGCTGCTGTTTTGCGTCACTAACCCCTTGCACGAGCTGCCAGTCGCCCATGTGAGAGTCAGTTCCGAGGCAGACCATAGCACCGTGTCCGCCGCTCGCATTGAAGCAGGACATAGCATCCACAGGCTGTGTCGGGAGAATGCATGGATAGGCGCGCTGCGATGCATCTCCCACTAAGGACTAGGGCCTCACTGCCGCAGCACTTGTTCTGGCACCATGATGCGGTGGATGGTGCTGGCGTCCACGTGGCGATCCGAGCCCAGCGCCCCGGGCAGGTCGGCCCACCACTGTGGCAGGAACCGCTCGGCGATGATGCGGAACCACGGCGACCACCGGAGGCCACTCTCGGGCCGCATCATGGCCTCCAGCTCGGCAGGCGTGACGTACCGCACGTCGTCGACCTCATCGGCATTTGGCGCCAGGTCCACTTGCGCCTGCGACGCTCGGCCACAACGAACCGTGTCGCGGCAGCCAGAACCTCGCGACTGGCGCAGGCACACGCGAGGTGAGGGTGAGGGCCACTCACCTGGACAAGCAAGATGTAGTCAATCTCGTGCTCTCCCCAGGAACTCTCTGCGCCGTGGGACTCCACGTCGTTCGCGCAGTAGTGCAGTCGCGTCAGGTACTTGAAGCTCGACAGGGGCAGCTGCGAGTGGCAAGCCGACGAGACCGTGCTTTGTCGCCCTCACGGCAGCGAGTCTCTGCACCCTTGTCTAGCAGTGCAGAACACATACAAGCGTCACCTGAGCGGGATCGATGCCGAGCTCGTGGTGGAGCTTGCGCACCGCCGCGCGCTTGGCCCCTGGCACGGTGCCCGCCGCGATGTCCTCGTCCGTGTCGACCTCGCTGGGGCTGTAGCCGTGCAGCGGGTGCGAGCAGCACGTGTTGGTCCATACGGAAGGGAAGGTGATCTAGAGAAGGGCAGGAGGGGAGTGAGGAGCGGTCGCGGTGGGTGTGAGCAGGGACGGATGAACGCAGGGCCAGCGCACCGCGGATCCCCGCTCGCCTTGGTCGACGCACGCTGCTGAAGCAGGAGACGATCGTTTTTGTCGAAGAGGAATACGCTGAACGCCCGATGCAGCCTCCCGAAGGGCTGGTCGCCCTCGAAGCGGTGCGACGCGTACTTGGACCCGTGGCCCACAATCCGGTCGCTAGGATCCACCAGGATGCATTCATCCTTATGCATCAGTTCGTCCTGAGACAAACCGGCCCCTGAGATCGAAACCAGGAGCGCCCGCGTGTCGGGAGGATGGCGGCAGAGTGGGTCGCACCCTCGCCACGCCAACGAGGGAGTCTGGAACTAGTGCAGCGGCGCCCATCGCGTGCCTCAAGCGTCGAGGATGACGCGGCGATGGCAGATGGCATCTCTCACCGGACCAAACTTGACCATCCGCCACCATCCTGGCCTGTGCGCCCCGCGCACAGGTCTGTCCCAGCCCGCGACAACGCCGAGAGGTGCTTGAAGATGGTGCCGCACTGATGCTCGACACGATCCACCGTCGGGCCTGCAGTGCTGAGGATAACGCCTTCGAGCACAGGGCCCCAAACATGTGGATGTGTCGCGATGTGACTCCACGCTGATACACAGATGCGTGCTACCAGTCACGTTGTAGGTCGCGGCAAGCGAATCGCCTCAATCTATGAATTATCAGGGGCAGTCCGCGCCAGCCCTTCGCCAGACGGCGCCCCTGCGGGCACTTAAGCCACCAAAACGCCTGCATTGGCCGAGACGCGAGACGCAAAGTACACCATTGCCTTGCATAGCTCTTGCTGCTTGTGATTGAGCTGCCGCTGCCCCTGGACTGCTACTGTGCTCTCGCGAAGGCTGGGTTGCAAACGGTCCGCGATACGTCGCATCAGACCTTCTGTTCGTGAACCTCATGATGGGATCATGGGCTCCGCCTGCCGCGTTGCGGCCGGCAGTGCCAACGCTGAGCTCTGCGCTGATCGTGAGCGTGCATCGCTGGAGCTCGTCCCCAGTGCAGCCGCTGGCTCTCCCCTGGCAAAATCTCCGTCGCTCTTCTCGTCGCAGAACCATGTGAATGAGCTGTACCCCGCGCTCGGCGGACTGATGGCCTGCGTGGGCGCCGAGGCCCTCGCGCTCGCGTGTATGATGCCCGAGACCTGGCCCTCGCGATTGCTGCGTCGGGGTCGGGCCCCCGCTCAAGTGACCGTCGCATCGGTACGACGAGGCATCGCGCTGGCCGAGGACGAGGCGCACGCGGTCCTCTGCCGAGCAGTCATGCTGCTAAAGGAGGCGTACTTTGATGGGGAGGAGCTTGGCGAGCTCGGAGGGCTCGTCATCGCAGAGGAGGGCATGATCATCGACGTGTTCCCGGCTCTAGACACCCGCCAGGGTGCCGTGATGGAGGCGAGCAAGCTGGGCCCGTGCGGCCGGTCGCGTCACAGCGCCGCGCTGCTCGCGCATCTGCCACTCACGCGCCCCCCCACCCCTGTCGCCGCAGCAACTGGCAGCAGAAATCGCCATCACGACCGCGGACCCCGCCTCGGCCGGGCTGACCCCGCAGCGCGTGCATGCGACCCCCGACCCAGCGGATTGCCCCCAGGGTCTTGCCTGCTCGGCTCCGGCGGCCTTCACAGCCGCCCTGGCGGACGGCTCCCTCGCCGCACGCATGACGGCCGCGCTGTGGGGCACCGCCCCCGGGACCCAGGCCGCGTCTCCCCTGGGCCTGGACATGGGCCCGCCCGTCTGCGACATGGGCACTGTCGTAGGCAGCGCCAGCGACGGCAAAGACGCGCAAGGCGGCGCATGGGACGCTGCGTTCCGTGCGAGCCAAGTGCGGGTGCGACGCATCGCCATCCGCAACACGGGCAAGCAGCCCCTCGTGCTCTGTGGCGCCTTCCTCCACCCCGACCCTCTGCCCATGGGCCCGGTGCTGATTGATGACATGGGCCTCCCGGGCGTGAACCTGGCATCGAGTGCCGCCGTTGAGGACCGCGCAGTTGCGGATGACGGCGCAGCTGGGGAGGATGTGGCTGGTGCGGGGGGCGACGGAGGCGCTTTGGGCGCAGCGAGCCCCGAGGCAGAGCTGGAGAGGGAGCAAGACGAGGTCGCGGAGGCTCTGGAGCGGGAGGCGGTGCGGCTGCTGGTGGAGGAAGAGGTTGAGGTCGAGGAAGGGGCGGGACTGGCGGACAGCCCAGAGACCCCCGAATGGGCGAAAGACGCGGTTGCGCCGGGGACCAGCCCAGAGTTCTTCGAGGAGTGGCCTTCCAAGTGCGCTGCGGGGCCTCCCAAGGGGAATGCAGCGGTGGCGGGCAAGGACGGGGGCGTCGAAACCACCACCGGTGGTGCCGGCCCCGGGCGCCCCGCCGTGCTCCTCGAGCCGGGGGCTGTGCACTTCCTGACGGTGGCGGTGCGCGGCGGACCAGGCGCCACGCTGGGCGTGCACGAGTTCACGCTGGTGGCGGTGGTGGCGCCCCAGGAGCGCGACGGGCCACCCTCGGCCCTAGAGCTCGCCAGCCGGCGCGTTGTGTTCGCGGTGTCCAGCTCCGCGCCGGCCTCGTCGAGGAGAGAGCTCGACCCCGAGGTGGAGGGCTTCGTGGCGCCCTCCCTGCGCGCCGTGTTCGACACCCCGTGCGTCCCCCTCAGCTGCGCCCATGTCATGCTCTTCCCCACTCAGGCGCTGTCTCCGGGGCTGCCCCTCGCCTCGCTGGCGTGCGGCCTCAACGCCCGCCAGGTGCCACCAGGGGTTTATCCCCCCGAGTCACCCCCCGGGTCCGGGCGCTTCCTGGGCCCGCCCTTCCTGCCCGCATCCGCCGCGCCCCTAGCCATGCCGGCCATGGAGGGCGCGCAGGCCAACCTGTGGCCGGGGCCGGGCGCCCGCCCCGCCGCGGCGCCGTCCACCGTGCGCGCCCTCCGCCGCCTCACGCGGCTCTTAGCGCTCGAGGAGGCCACCACCGCCGTGCACCTCTGCGGCCTGGACGCTTTCGAGTGCCGCCTCCGCGCCGCGGTGGTCCCGGTGGATGCTGCCGCCGCGCCTCGCCGCGTGTACGTCCTCCCTCCTTTCCGCACCCACGACGGTGCCATACCCAGCCTCGCCGCCGTGGTGGGCACCGAGTCGGTGGCGGATCCCAACCAGGCCGCCGCGCTCGCCCGGGCCTGCGGGGAGCCCTTTAGTTCGTGCCTGTGCCTGGGGGTCATTGACGTGCCCGGGCAGCCCGAGAAGCAGCCGGACCTGTACTTTGGGTTCAGCGTGCACCTGCGCATGCACAGGCCCCAGGTCTCCGTCGAGCACGCCTGCATGGTGGTCGGCCTGCTCCCCGCCACCGCCACGGGGCCGCCGTCCGCGCTGCTGCTCCTCCCCACGCAGCTGCGGCAGTGGCTCGCCAGCGCGGCCGTGTCTAGCACGTCAGGGGCGGACGCGCCGCTGGTGCACGTGCGCTTCTCCTTCGACCGCATGCCCTTCGTGCGCATGACGCGCGCGCTGTCCCTGGTGGCGCGGGCCGTGAACGACCTCGACGTCTCCCACGCCATCGGCGCGGCGGAGGGACTCGAGGTCGAGCCCGCCGACATGCTGCACGTGCCTAAGGCTGCATGCGACCTCGTGAGGGCGGCCGCCCAGGCATGCGCCGGGCTGGAGGAGCGCAATGCCGAGAGAGCGGGGGGGCCGCAGCGGCTGAACGACGAGCAGCGAGCGGCGGTGGCGGCGGTCCTGGCCAGTGCCAGCGGCGACGTGCCGTTTGCGCTGTTCGGGCCGCCTGGGACCGGCAAGACGCTCACGCTGGTCGAGATGGCGCTGCAGGTCCTGCACAGGCGAGGAGCACACGCGTGGTTGTAAAGTGCCTGCGCATGTCGTCTTATTGCGCATGAGTGAGGTGTGAGGGACACTGGCACTGACCCGAGGGGTGCATGCGAGCGACGTGTGTGCGTGCGGCCCCCTCGCGCCGCAGGGACTCTAACAGCCGCATCCTCCTGGCAGCCACGGCAGAGAACTACTCCGCCGACATCTTCTGCGACTGCCTGAGGCGCGCTGGCGTGGGCACGGACGTCATGGTGCGCGTCAACGACCCCCGGTGGCCCATGGCACGCACCATGGAAAGCATCCTGCTTTACTGCTTACTGGACGTCAAGCCAGCGCCCAACGGTGCGTCGAGCCTCGCATGTCCCCGCACATCACAGGCGGTCTGCAATTACTTGGCACACTGCTCCGCAGCCACCTATCACACGTGGCTCTCTATCATGACGCTGCCGCCTGCGCTTGCTTCTGTCTGTGCGTGAATGCCAGCGTCTCCGCGTCTTGCAGGGTCCATGGTTCGCACCGGCTTCTTCCGCCTGCCCTCCCTCGACGAGCTGGCCAGCAAGCGCGTGGTGGTGGTCACGTGCGGTGTGGCCGGTCTCCTCTCTGACCTCCTCATCCTCCAGGGCGCCCATCTCGGGGACCGCTCCCCGGTCTCTTTCTCCCACGTCCTCGTCGACGAGGCGGGCCAGGCCACCGCCCCAGAGGTCCTCCAGGCCCTCGTCCACCTGCGCCTCTCCGGCACGGCGGTGCTCGCCGGAGACCCCAAGCAGCTGGGCCCCGTGGTGCGGTCGGCCTACGCACGCAGCCGGGGCCTCCACGTGTCGCTCCTGGAGGGGCTCATGATGGGTGCCGACATGGCGCGGGAGCAGGACGTGCCGCCCTACTGGTCCAACGTGCTGGCCGACCCGGGCGCGGACGCCGCAACAGTCGCGGAGAGGTGGCGCGCGAGAGCCGAGTCGGCCACGGCCCTTGGGGCACGGTGGCTCCCCTGGGCGCGCCCGGGCCGCCCCCGCCCCGCGGCCATCGTGGGCGGGGCGCTGCTCCGCAACTACCGCAGCCGCGCCGAGCTCCTCCGCCTCTCCTCCTCGCTCTTCTACGGCGGCCGCCTCATCGCGGCCGCGCCCCAGCAGGCGCTGCAGAGTGTGTCGTGGGCCCCGGGCCCCGCCCCCGCCCCCGGCTGCGTGCGCCCCGGCGTCGCCATCGCCTTCCACGGCGTGTACGGCCGCCAGATGCGGTCCAACGACGTCCCCAGCTTCTTCAATGCAGCGGAGGTGGACGTCCTGGCGGGCATGGTGCGGTCCCTCCTCGACCACCGGGCGTCCGGGGAGGAGCCGGTGCGGGTGGAGGACGTGGGGGTGCTGGCACCGTACCGCAAGCAAGTGCAGAAGATCCGCATACGGCTGCGGCAGGTGAGGGGGGCCGCTGTGCTTGACGCATGCCCTGTATCCATAGGTGGCTTGCAGCACATAGGCAGGCATCAGTCCCTTCGTCTGTCTGGATGGTGAGGCGTGTATATCGGGGATCGCCCTAACTGGCTCAGCGCTGATCGCCCTGCTTGGCTGTGCCCAGGACGGCCTCGGGTCCGTGAGAGTGGGAACGGTGGATGACTACCAGGGCCAGGAGCACCGCTACCTGTTCATCAGCACGGTGCTGACGAGGCCCGAGTCGCTGCCGGGGCAGCTGACCCTGGGACGTTTCGCCAACCGGGCGGGCGGGGCGGACAGCAAGGCAAGCCTCGCGAGTCATAGTCATGCGTTGTGGCATAAGACACAAAGCGGGTGGCGCGCAGCCGGGTCTCAATAGCTGACCCCGACCCTCTTTACGGCGTAAGATGCACTGCTCGCCCACATGCAGGGCAATGCCGGGGTTCCGGGCGGCGTGGCGTTCTGGGCGAGTCCCAACCGCTTCAACGTGGCCATCAGCCGCGCCCGGTCGATGCTGATCGTGGTCGGGCACCCCCTGGTTTTGGCCAAGGAGAGGAACTGGTCGCACTTGCTCAGGCGAGGCGCGCGGCATGTGCGGAGCGGGTGCCATCGGGTCTGTGCAGTGGCAGGGACATGCGTGGCCCTGCTGGGGGTGATGCTTCGATCAACCGACCATTAACCTAGACAGTCATAGACTAGTTCACGATTGCTTACCCTGCAACGGTGTCTCTGCAGGTACTGTGCCCGCGAGGGCACATGGACGGGGGAGGGGTGGGAGGAGGTGGGCAGCGCGATGGCGGGGGAGGGGTCGGCGGGGTCTGGGCAGGGAGAGACCTTCCGGGCTTGGCTGGCGCGGCGGGCTGCGGGCCTTGACAGCGGCGTGGGTCCAAGCATCGAGGAGGAGACGGCGCTCTACTCGCGCATCTCGCGTCTGTCGATCGATGGGGGTGCAGGGACCCAGGACCAGGGGGAGGATGTGGAGGCAGAGGAGGCGGAGCGCCTGGTGGGGCGGCTATGGGACGACGCGGGGGTGCAAGAGCCGTTCCGTGTCATGCTGTGAGGGACAGGAACAAATGGGGTGGAAATGTAGAGCCATATGGGCAGAGCCTGTTGCAGCCCATCTGCGCCATCTTGTGAGGGCCAGACGGGGTGGGGAGGGAAGTGGCAACGGCGGGCGCAAAGGTGGGCGACAGTGGACACACCCCGAGGCTGTGTGGTGGATGTTGCTTTCAGTTCGCAGTGAAGGTCGTTTTCTGCATCGAAATTTGTTCGACATCCGATACCCATTTCATGCATTCGACATAGCGTCGATCAATTGCCTAGCTCTGAACTCGATTGCCGTCCGTGCGAACCGCAAAGGGTCACCGGCCGGACTCAACCACAGCCGACACCGACTATAGCCCACA
This sequence comes from Protoeuglena noctilucae, assembly GCA_958009085.1. Classification (NCBI taxonomy): domain Eukaryota; kingdom Viridiplantae; phylum Chlorophyta; class Pedinophyceae; order Marsupiomonadales; family Marsupiomonadaceae; genus Protoeuglena; species Protoeuglena noctilucae. The sequence goes on along the minus strand of OY253668.1, from coordinate 742,541 downwards.
CACAAAACATGCAACTCATAGCATGTGACCGACAGCACATGCCGCGTAGCACGCCGTCAAAGCATGTGGCCATAGCCACTTCTGTGGTCGTCACTGCACCACCCGGTGCCCCCGCGTGCGCCAGAGCCGGTCCTCCTCCTCGGCGTCGACGGGGTGGTACCAGGACGGCCGCCGCAGGAAGGGGTTGTAGCGGTAGTTGAGGAAGATCTCCTGCCCGTCCGTAATGAACGCGTTGGCCACCAGCGCGATGCCCAGCACACGAAGCGTCGAACTCTGTGCCCCCACCTCGCCCCACGACATCTCGTCCTCCTGACGCGCCTGCAAGCGCCAACACAAGCGCCGGCCATCACCAGACATGGCGATGTGGCTGCACCCCACCATGACCTAGCAGCTACCACACACACCCAGCCAGCCACCAACCGTCCTCTCGCCTTTCCCTCCATGCGCTCGTCCATCCCAAAGCCGAGCTTGAGGGCCGATCGGAGCGTGGGGCGGTGCTTGGCGGCCTCCTCCACTGGATCCTCGCAGCTGAACATCAGGAAGGGGTAGTAAGCCCTGGGTGGTGAGGGAAGGGACGAGGGTACGTGATTGTCGGATCCCGGAACGCTGGGTCGCATGAGGGTGAGCGCACCGTGCAGAGTTGCGGTGCCAGCTGTCCTGGGAGGGGAAGTAAGCGATGGGTCGGGCAGTGCCACTCTGTCCCTGTGCCTGCGTAAGCCGGCATCACCTCTTCCACGCATCGTCCCGCCAGACAAGGCAAGGACTCACCTCTTCCAGGCATCGTCCCGACTGTCGATGACGAAGTCGATCGGGACCTTGAGCACAGTGGGTAGGGAGCCCTTGGGAGGGTGGTTGGCGAAATGCCCCAGGGCCCATGGGTTCCGCAGATCCACGCCGGCCCAGTCGTGACCGGCGGCTGTGGCGCGCTCGTACGAAGACGGCATGACGCCCTCCGTCGCACGCTTGAACCAGGGCGGAACCACCACGGGACTGCGGCAGACGCAACATGTGTGATATATACTCTGCTTCACCTTAGCGGCCCAGTCAGGGGCACCAGGCATCGTTCGTCACGCACCCACCCCACCCGCCCCCATCTCACCTGTATGGGATGGGCCGGCCCTCCCCGAACCCCCAGACCTTGCCGTCCACGATGGAGTGATCCGGGCGCAAGATGAGGTACGGGTTGCCGTGGCTGATGAGGGGGTAACCCGGGATGAAGCTGTGCCACTTGGGGCGGTACACCACCCCGGGGTAGAACGCGACAATTTGACCGGGCACCGCCGTCTCTCCACGCCAGAAGAGTCCGTTGTGGGCCTCCTCGTCCTGAATGGTCGAGGGCCGCACCACCGGGCCACTCCGCAGCGCCCCAAAGAGCGCCTCCGCCCACGTGCCCATGCCCGCCCTGTGCTCGGGGCTGCCTGGGGAAACGGACCCGGGCCCCGGTGCCCCGGGGACCCTCGCGGCGCCCTCCCCGGGGACCTTGGCGCGGGCCTTGGCCAGGCGCGCGCCCTCCGCCACACGGTCCTTTGCCGCCTGAGTCATCCCGGACGCTTCCAGGTAATACGCCTCCGCCTGGCGCTCTGCGGCGCGGGCGTCCCCGAGGCCCTCGAGCGCCGCCCGCATCGCCTGGACGAGCGGCTCCATCTGCCGGTGCAAGGCGCCCGCCACGTGCGCGCGGCGGTCGTGGTGCGGCGTCGCCTCCGCCTTCTCCTGCAGCTCCAACAGCTGGTCCTCCGTGCCGCGCGACCCCTGTGCCCGCGTCAGCTCGTAGTACTGCGCGCAGGGGGCGCGGCGTCCCCCGCTCCGCCACGAGCGCAAGCGACACGCGGCAGCGCAGTGTCGGAAAGCGCAGCACGACTCTGCTGCCAACGCTGCCACGCAGCTCACGTTATGCATCGTACCTGGGTCCAGACCATGAGCCGCCGGGAGTCCGCGTGGCGCTGAACCTCCAGAGGGTCCTCCCCCAGTACGCTGCAGGCCGCCGCGCTCGAGCGCAAGCCGCGGCACGGGAGCAGCCGCCAGCAGCCCGCATCTGGCAGCGAAGAGTCCAGGCGACGGAGCGCATGGCGCACCCAAGAGGTGGCCATGTAGACGTCGGGGCGGCAAGCGGCGCCAGCCCGGGCGTCACAGCCTGCGCTCGTATCCCAGCCACGCGTGCTCGGTCGAGAAGTCAGACATGGGCAGGTCCTCAACGATGTTGTTCCTCCGGATGTAGGCCAGGAGTGTCGGGTGGCCCGTGGCCTTGAAGACGCGCAGCACGGCGGGCGTCAGGCGACTGAACAGCAACACGCGGTCGAAAAGCTCGCAGACGAGCTCCTCAGGAAGGCCCTCAAGGCTGTGGGAGGGGCGCGAGAGCCGCGGCGTCGGATTGCTGTGGCCCAAAGCTGTCGGACGCACACAGCTCGGCATCGCGTCGCCCCAGCCACACCTCTCCACGCCCGCGATGTTCTTTGCAAGGAAATCAATGCAGATGTCCCACAGCGGACTCGGTCCCCTCGTCGGCGTGCCAAAATCAGCTGCCGGCACGCCCCCCCTCCTTCCCTCCCCCTGCATGGACACGCCGCGCCAGCGGGACCCACCAAGCTACCGGGCGATTCGGTGCAACGCGAGGATGACGCACGATGCGCACATTGTGACTTTCAGGAAGGCACGGCTTCTGACGGCCCGGCGCAAGTCTCTTGCGTGTCTGCAGGCTGAAACTAAAGCAGCGCGCGTGTCCTTGCTCGCGCCGACTCGTTCCGTTACGCTAGCTCTTCGCCTGTGGCTGTGGCTGGAGCAGGCGCTCAGAGAGGCGTGCCTGAGCGGCTACACGCCGCATCTCGCGTGCATGTGGCGGAGAGAGGGCGGTGCATTTCTATGCCGTGCCCTGGTTGCTCACCTTCGGGGGGAGCAGGGGCTCGGCTGCCGCACCCGCTTTGCTCTCCCGTCACTCGCGCATCACGATTCCTGTTGGTGAGGGCTCCCGCGTTGTCATGGCAGGCCGATACATGAACCTGGCACTTGAGGATGAAATGTGCGTCTCGAGCACCCGTCACCCGTGGCGATTGGGCACTCCCGCAGGCGCGGCACGGGCTCACGCGGGCGCGCATACCACAACTACGTTTACGATGAAAGCGGGCTTCAGTTCCTCAAGCGGGTGCACCAGCATATCGTGGACTGCAGGCAGCGTCTGAAGAAGCCGCCGAACCCGAGCCCCATCCTCGTGAGCAGGAAGGTGAACGCATGAGGGCCGCGGTGCGCAGCTTGCGTGCCGACAGCGACCGCGCCGCCGCTGGATACCTTCCCGTTTCCGCGAGCAGAACATCGAGTTGCTGCCGGTGCGGGTGCTGAAGGAGGAGATGCGGCTGGCGGGCCTGGCCGGGTACAGCGGCCTGAAGAAGGCCGACCTGGTGGCGCGGATCTGGGGCCTCGTGGAGGTCACGTCGCGGAACGCGGGGGCGCTCGAGCAGGCGCAGGAGATGGGCATCTTGTCGGGGGCGAAGGGGGGGCCGGTGTCGTGGCGGCACTTTGAGAGGGTGGAGAGTGCGCTGGACGAAGAGGGGGAGGGCGAGCTGAGGCGAGAGGCGTGCTGCACCGAGCTGCCGGAGATGCCATTGCCCGGCGCTCGAGCGGTGGCGAGGACCCACTGTGGCTCAAGCTGCCCCTGCAGGCCGGGCGACCGGGGGTCGGGGGAGAAGCGGCCGCACGGGAAGGCGGACCTGCCGCCGTCGGACGCTCTGGCCGACGCGTGCGGGCGTTTCCTGTCGCGGGGCCGGTGCCAGGACATCCTGATGATCGACATGAAACCGGTGTGCCACTGGACGGACTTCATGCTCATCGCGACGGCCGCCAACGAGCAGCACGTCTGGCGTGCCACGAAAGGCCTCATGTACCAGCTGAAGCGGTGGATGCCCGAGTGCCGGTGGGGGGACGTCCTCGTCGACGGCCACAGCGGAACCGACTGGGTCAACATCGAGCTGATCCCCAGGGTGACGTGCTGCGCGAGTGGCCATCGTGCCTTGGCCAAACTCAGCGCTGCACCGAACCCTCGCTCGCTCAACACGCTTCTGCCCCTGCCGTGTTGCGCGCAGGGCGTCGTGAACGTCATGACAGCGGAGGCCCGTGCCCACTATGACTTGGAGGAGAACTGGGTGGACGAGAAGCTCAACAACGCGTACAAGTACCAGGGAGACGAGCCGGAGAAGCGGACGTTCACGCTAGACGAGCTTGCCGCATGATGGATAGGCGTCTACCGAGCACATTTGTGCTCTGCTATTCTCTCGGTCGCAGCTCGCTACTGGCATCGCTACTGCTGCGCCCGGGCGATGTTCTTGGCGCCCGATTGGCGCGTCGCCAACACGACGACGTCCGCCACCTGCACGTGCTTGGGCTGCAGCAGCGCGTACATGACAGCGTTGGCCACGTCCTCCGCGGTGAGGGGTTCAAACCCCCTGTACACGTTGTCTGCGAAGGTGCCACGCCAGTCGTTGCGACTGAGCCAATGAGGGAGGTCGAGTCGGCCTTGGCTGTGGCAGCCATTCTGCGCTCGCACCGCACCGCACCTGCGCTCGCTCGGTCGCCCTTGTACCGCACGACGCTGAACTCGGTGCGCACGGCCCCGGGGCAGATGGAGGTCACGCGCACGTCCGAATCGACCAGGTCATGGCGCGCGGCGTTCGTGAAGGCCTGCAGCGCGTGCTTCGTGGCGCAGTAGACACTCCCGCCGGCGTAGGTCTCGTGCCCGGCTATGGACGACATGCACACGAGGTGGCCCCTGTTGCGCGCCCGCATGCCGGCGAGGAAGGCGCGGGAGAGCAGGATGGCGCCCGTCACGTTGGTCTCAATCATCGTCACGACGTCCTCGGCGTCACACTCGTGCACCCCGTGGGTCCCCAAAGCCAGTCCCGCGTTATTGATGACGATGTCCACGGCGCGGAACTCCTCAGGCAGCTTATCGGGCAGGAACATCACTGCATCCCGGTCCCGGGCATCGAGCACGACCACGTGGACGGGCGTGCCGAACATCGCGACGATCTTGTCGCGCAGAGCGACGAGACGCTCCTCTCGCCGAGCCACGACCACGACCTTGCATCCTGCCTCCGCAAGCCGCAGCGCGCATGCCTCCCCGATCCTGAGGGCAGCCGTAGGGAGGGCGGTGATGCTTCACACTGCGAGCACCGCACGCCAAGCCAGAGCGCCGTAAGCCAGAGCGCCAGGGCGGAGCTTACCCAGATGAAGCCCCGGTAATGAGCGCAATCTGGCCACGGATCGTCGCCTGCTCGTACAGCGGCATCGCGGCACTTGTCGCCCAAAGCGCGAGAACGATTTCCAACCGGGACTGACCGTTTGTTGCTCGCCAATCTTAGCCGCCGCAGCAGCTTAGACGCCCAACGACGCACACGTGGGGAAATGAAGTCGAGTTCTGCACTGCATGACAGAAAAAGTGCTGACATGCCCGCCAGTGTTGCGCGTGACTCACTTGCGATGAGATGGATGGCCGCACATCGCAAGCATACGCGGGCATGCCTTGGATGCGCGGTGCAACACCAAAGTGACTATCTTGCACAAGCGGGAGCGCTGCTAGGCCCTATGGAGATTTGGGAGAACGTTATTCGCTTTCTCCGCCCACCTGAGGGCGGGAAGGTCGAGAGTTATGACTGGGGTCTGAGCCGTGCGTACGGTTGCCCTCACGGGGGGCTCAGGGACGTGAAAGGCATTGGGCGTCTCAGCTTCCTCTGGGTCAGAGCCAGCCGCGCCGCGGATTTCCTCCCCCTCCGGCCTCAATTGCTGTTGTTTATTTTTCGGTGCCTTCGAGCACCCTTCCGGGGGTGGTGGCCGGCGCATCCGGGACCAGCCGCACTCCCCCGCAGCTCTCGCCCTGGGAGGAGTCCTTCAACGGCCTGCCCTGGCATCGCTGGCTCATCGACCACAGCGAGGTCCCCATCTTTGCGATCGCGGGCTTCCTGCTCCTCGTCTTCGCCCTCCCGGTCCTCCTCGCAAACCGCCGGGCCCTCAACATTCGGTGGCTCGTCGCCGCCTGGAACGCCGGCCTCAGCGCTTTCTCCGCCGTCGGCGCCATGCGCCTCGTTCCCTATCTCGTCCAGAAGGCGAGGCGGCTTCTAGCAGCGGCTGCGTCAGTCTCGGTTGTTGGGGTTGCCCCGAGCGCACGTGAACGACTCCGATCGCAGATCATGGAGGAGGGCTTCCGCTTCACAGTCTGCGAGGATCCGCGCGCCTGGTTCGCCCACGGCCCCGTGGGTGCGTGGCAGATGCTCTTCATCTACTCCAAGATGCCGGAGCTCCTCGACACTCTGTGGCTGATCCTCCGGAAGCGCAAGATCATCTTCCTGCACTGGTGACGACGGCTGCGCGTGTCACCTGCCGAGCATGGGCGGCTGAGCGCACTGAGGCGCAGATCTTGGCTCGCCTGCATGCGACTGACCAACACCGCTCCGATCACTGCAGGTTTCACCACAGCTCCGTCTTGCTCTACTGCTGGCACTCATACCTCAACATCATCGGCCCAGGTGCCCCACCCTGTTGCTGGCAGCTGGCAGCTGGCAGGTCGCTCACCAATTGGACCCCAATCTGACCACCCCATTCCCGCCACCTCCAGGTCTGTGGTTCTCTGCCATGAACTACACGGTCCACGCCGTCATGTACATGTACTACTGCCTCGCCACCTTCCCGTCCCTCAAGCCATTCACGCGGCACCTCGCGCTGCCCGTGACGCTGCTGCAGATCGCCCAGGTGCGGCCATGTCACATGTACAGAGTGACCTGGCCCGCACCTGGCCCAAGCATGAGCCTGAGCCCCGCGTGCGCTGCAGATGGTGGTGGGCGTGGTGGTGACGTCGGCAAGCGCGTTCTGGTTCGCCCGGGAAGGGAAACAGGGGTGTCACGTGGAGCCCTCCAACCTCAAGGCGAGTCTCGTAAACTCGCCTGCGATGCCCCGAGCCCCGCCCGTCGCGACGGTTGTGCGCAATGGGCCCACGCCCCGTGCTTGCAGCTGGGCATCGCCATGTACGTCAGCTACCTCTCCCTGTTCACCTACCTCTTCCTCGAGCGCTACCTCTCCGGTCCCCGCCGGGCAGCGCCCAAGGCCCCCCGCGCTGCGACAGAGGACGACCTTTGTGGGGAAGACGCCGCCGGACTATTCCACACGTGCCAGACCCCGACCAAGGCGCTGTCGGTTGAGCTTGAGCCGGAGCACCTTTTCAGGGCACCTGCGGGTCCCGGGGTGGAGGCTGGGGCGGGGCGCGGCTCAGGCACCGGAGCGGAGAGCGGCACCAGCAGTGGGGCTCTGTCCCTGGCCACGCCGACCTTGTCGGAGGAGCCCGTGACGGGCGCGGGGCTGGGGCGTGCCGGCTCAGAGCCGAGCGAGGGTGGCGGTGCCGGAGCGGCCCGCCTGGTGGCGCGTGGGAAGCGGGGCGCGGGCAAGGCGCAGTAGCAGAGCGGTGCGGGGATGGATGCCCTGTTTTCAGAGGCCGCGGCAGAGCGGTGCCGCGGCGGGACATGCTGTAGACAAAGCTCGAAGACTCGGGAAGCACTGCGCAAGGGAAACAGCAACCGAAGATCCTAGGGCGGCGGGCGGGCGAACACAGGGGCCAGGGGCGCGGGAGACAGGGAACGGGCGAGGCACCATGACCGGTCCGTGCGATCGAGACGAGGCCGTGCCCAACTACATAGCACGCGTGCTCGAGCCCATAGGCCGCCGCCCCTCTGCTCAGTCCGAGTCAGACCCGGCGTGGTACAGGCGCTCGTGCAAGTAGCCCTGGTCTCCCACCACAGGGCCGCCCCGGGGCGAGTAGGCCTGCTGCAGCCTCTCCAAGTCCTCCTCATGACTCAGGTTCTCCAGGTCCCCCGCGTGCCCCAGGAACCGCCGCATCTGGTCCATGTCCAGCCGCACGTCCTGCTGCCACTCGTCCTCGAAGTGGCCCCTGCGTCATGGCAGGGGCGGGCGATGCGTCGAGTGCCGCACCAGCGCACAGCGGCAGGTCGCCTGCGATGGGGGCAGGCGAGGGCAGGGCCGTTGCGGAGGGAGCTCACCCGAAGATGCCGTGGCTGGGGTGGGTCCAGCCATAGAGGGTGGGCTTATGGACCTGCTGCATCATGACGAAGGTCGCCACCAAGTTGACCACCAGCATGACGGCCATGACGAGGGAGGCCTGCCCCACGGACGCCAGATGGTCCTTGATCTCCAAAAGCGCCTGCTCGCGCTGGTCGGGCTGGCACACGCCCTGGGCCGGGTGCACGGCGCACCAGTCCTCGAGCATGCGAGGGACGAAGGGCAGCGAGGCGTAGACGGCGACGCCGGTCCCCAAGGTGAGCGCGAACACCAGCTCGCTCTTCACGAAGTACACGAAAAGGAGGATGTTGCTGTTCGTGACGAGGCTTGTCGCGCCCGCACAGGTGACGATGGACGTGATGAACGAGGCGGTGACGAGGGCGCTCGCTGACCACCTCTCAATGGGAATCGCCCCCTTGAGATCGTCGTCCGCGGAGAGCAGGCTGTAGAAACCCACCCCAAAGCCTAGGACCGCCAGCGCCTGCGAGAGCGAGGGAGAAAGACCCATCGGCGTGGGCGCGCGCCGACTGGAGCCTTCCCTGATGTCCTACGCCAGCGGAGGAGTGCTTGCAGATACGCACCAGCACTAGCAGGTTCGTGACCCTGAGAAATGCCGCGGCAAAGCCGTACCGCTTCCTTCCCTGCGAGGGCAGGGACAGGGCGCCCGCTCAGCGGCAGCGCGCTACCAGGTGGCGCTGGGGCTTGAGATTGCAACATGAAGGTGACAGCGGGAGCGCCCCTGACGCAGCGCACGGGCGGCGGAGCACCCGGAGCAAGCGACACGAACAAACTCGCCTGCGCCAGGAGCGCCCCGTACTTCGCCGCCGCCGCCTCTTCTGCCGCGGCATTGTCTTGTCCGCCGAAGCGAGAAGAGGCCTGCTCCATCGCCGCGGATGCTTTCAGTCGTCCCGCATGGCCGGCGAGCTCGCAAAGCTGCTCAGCCACTTGACAGAACCACCCTTGGATGCGATGCGGTCCCCGGATGGAATATCGCCGGCCGGGGGGCGCGCGGGCTCTTGGAGCGTGCGGCACTGGCGAGGACGCGCAAGAACCGCGCTAGGGGGCCCGTGCTGACGGCCTTGTCGCGGTCCATTGGCGCACAGAGCTGCAAGGCATGCTGTTGACAGCGGCGAAAGTCCTATGCTATGAGCGCCGCCGGCTCTGTCGCCGTGCATCACTTCCAGTTCGTTTACGACGCATCTCTTGGCCTAGTTGCGCACCGCGCCCTCGAGTCCTCCTGCCCCTACCCCCGCTGGCTGCTCGAGGACCACACGGACGCGTCGGGCGACGACTGTGGCGCATCGGACGACGCCTCCGACGAAAAGCCGAGTCGGAAGCGCAGGCGGCACGTTGTGAAGAAGGATGACCCCGTGCGCGCGCAGAGGGCGGAGGAGGCACTGGCCAGGCACGACATCCTCGTCCGTGCCCTGACCGGCGTGAGGGGCGAGGCAGGTGCAACCTCCCGAGACGCCGAAGGACCTGCCCTCCCCGTCCCTGACCCTGGCCGTGACCCCCCCTTCAACTGGCTCGTGGTCGCGGCGATGCGGGCGGTGACCAAGCCACGACTGCAGTGGATCCACGCCTGCCGCGACACTGCCTCTGGGGCCGCCGATGAGGACGGAGGCCGGCTGTTCGACACGATGCAGGTCCACTCGGCAGACGACGCGGATGCGCTCGTCGACGCGGCGGGGGAGCCCGTCGTGATGCCGCCGATGAGTGCCTTCGTCATGCCGTCCGCGAGTGACAGGGTCGCATGCAAGGGCCTCCTTCGCGACTCAGCGACCCAGTCGGGCGGGTTCCGTCTCATCGTGGCGGACCCGCCCTGGGAGAATGCGTCCGCGCATCGAGGAGGCAAGTACCCGACCCTGGTGAGACAGCAGGGAGGGTGCGGGCGATGCCGCAGCGCGCCCCTCTTGCCACATACAAGCGTCGCCCCCTGCGGCCCCGCAGCCATCTGCGCACTTGCTGGGGCTGCCCATGGCGGACCTCCTCGCCCAAGACGGTGGCGTCCTATGCCTGTGGCTCCCCAACCGAGAACGGCACTGGCGCTTCGCCCTCGGGCCGCTCCTCCATGCGTGGGGTCTCACTCCGCTAGCCACGTGGCTGTGGCTGAAGACACGCCACAATGGGGCGCCCATCTTCCCTCTGGACAGCGCGCATCGGAAGCCCTACGAGCCGCTCCTCGTCCTCGTGAACGCGGCGGCCGCGGCCAGGCTCGGGCTGCCCGGTCGAGAGGGTGGCGCGGCAGGCGATGACGCTCGGGACAAAGCTCACGCCATGCCTCATGTGGCTGGGGTCCTCGTCGGCACTCCCGCGCAACACAGCCGCAAGCCGTACCTGGGGGTCGTCATGGCGGACGTCGTGTCTCGTGCGGCTGGGCTAGAGGAACGGGTGGCCGACGCAAGCCATCTCTCGACAGCAAGTTCGGATGGCTGCATGCAGTTCAGGTAAGGGCACCCACGCTGGCTGCTGCTGCTGCTGCTGCTGCTGCGACAGGCAACCGTGCACGCACAGCTGACGTTGCGCGCGCCTGCATGCAGGTGCCTCGAGATGTTTGCACGGAGCCTTCGGCGCGGCTGGCTGAGTTTCGGGTGCGAGGTCCTGGCCTTTCAATCGCACGCCCACTTCTCCTGCCAGTGCCCGGCATGCCCGCCCCCGAGCCAGAGAAACCCTGCTTGAAACTCTCAGCGCCGGTAGTCTCGGGCATCCCGCCCGCGATCCCCGTACCCGCCATGCGAACGCCCGCCCCGGTCCCCATAACCCCTGTCTCCGTAACCCCTGTCTCCGTAGCCCCGGTCCCCGTAGCTCCGGCCATCGCTGCGCGGCCTGTCGTCCCGCCGGTAGTCCCTGTCGCGGTCCCGGCGTCCGTCTCGGTCGCGGTCGCGGTCCCGGTCTCCCTCCCGGGGCCGCTCCCTGTCCCTGTCCGTGGCCGGCCGCTCGCGCTCCCTCGACCGCGAACGCTCGCGTTTCGGTGCGTCGGCCTCCTTGGCTGGCTGTGTGAGCCGAAGAGCGAGTCTCGGATCAGCCGGCTGCTGCATTCGCGACCCATCGCCAAGCACGACGACGATGAGCGGCTCCACAGACACGAGGTGCCGAGCACACGCTGGCTCACCCGGGGCTTGCGGTCCTTGAGGCGATCCTCGAGCTCCTTAAGCCCGTCCCGGATGGTCTTCCAGCCCAGGTACTGCTTGCCGTTGTAGTGGTCGGCGCGGCGGCTCTCGCTGTCGAGCGTGTTCATAAAGACACCTGCAGGGGGGTCAGTAACCCTCCATTGAGTACGATAGCTGCAATGTCTCCACTCTCTGTCGCGAATCATGCGTCCCGCGCTCACCAGAGACCATGCAGACCTCCAGGATGCCGCGTCCCTTCCCGGGAGGGTCGATCATGGCGCGGTACTCCTGCTCCCTCCGGGCCTTGAGGGCGTCCGCGCGCTTCATGGCCTCCTCGGATCCGTCCACGTCGCCCTCCTCTCCCAGCCGCGTCGCCTGCGCCACTGCCTCAGCGATCTCCGCGTCAATCGCCTCCAGCCGCGCCGTCTCCTCGGGCGACAGGGGCTTGGGGGCGTTCTCGATCTTGGCGCGCTCGAGCGCCTTCTCGACGTTGCGGTCGCACTCCCGCACCAGGCCCCGCAGGATCTCGAGCAGGTCGTACTCGAAGCCCAGGCGGTTCTTCTCGTCGTCGGGGAGCGCCATGAACTCCTGCTGCAGCCGGTCGTCGTGCCACTTGAAGCCGCAGGTGCCCAGGTCCCACCTCGTGTTCTTGAAGAGCCCGTACGGGCACAGGCCCGCCAGGTGGTACCTGCACGGCGCGTCGCGGACCCAGATGATCGGCGGGCCCAGCCGCGCAATCCACATCGCGGGGCGCCCGATGCAGGAGGGTACGGCAGCGACTTACCTGCACACGTCATCGTCGGTCATGCGCCGTCCGAAGTGGCGGTCCTGCCGATCGAGGGGCGCGTTGCGGTCCTTGCCCATCAGCTCGTCCAGGAGCTGCCGCTGCGGGACAGCGACGGCGTGGGACGCAGGATCGTGGGCGCCGCACCGGGGGCGAAGGGGGAAGCCGCGGCCGGCCGGCTTCTGGACTGCGCAAAGAAGCGTGACGGCATCAGCGCACCTGGTAGTCCATCCTGCCGCCTTTCCCCGCGAGCGGCGCTGCCGCAGTTCCACCGAGAGGAAAAGGCGCCCTTCCGCAGCCGGGGATCCCCGCGTCCAACGTCCCCTGTCTTGGCAGGGGATCAGGCAGCCAAACTTGCTGGGCCACTGCAAGACCGTCTGCTTTGGAACCAAACTGCGCAATTGGCTGTCACCAGGGGGAAAATTGGCGGCCGTGTCAGTCTGTCGGGCAGGGGCACTACCCACCTGCTTTGTCGCGAGGCGTCCTCAAGCCGGCCCACGTCAGCCAGGGTTGAGTTCAAGGCAAAGATATCGATGCACAGCACTCAAAACGGGATACGCACTCACGTTGTTGGTTCACCGCGCGTTCTTCGCAAACGCCGTTCGAGCGACGCCGTCGAGCGCCAGGGCAGCCCGCCCTCGTGAAGAAGTAAAGGTTTTGCGTGCGAGGTGCGCGCGGGTGGGTCGCGTGCCCGTCGCGCGAGCGCAAACTCCGCGGCCACGAGTTTGACCACAAGCTGTGGATTGGCGGGGCGCAGGCCACCGCGATGCCTGCCCGTCTTTATTTTCGAGCATCATTGAAATAATCCCCGCCTCGGGTCGCGCCACCGCTCTCTCCTCACGCCCTTGGGCCGCCCCGCGGCGCAGGTAGTGGACGAAACGATGTCGCGTCTCGTCGCGGGGAACGTGTGCGCGTCTTCGGCCGCATGTGGGCAGCGGAGGTCGGGTCGGGTCCTCGCACGGGTGCCTGCGGCGCGACACTTGCCAGCCCGGAGCGTCCCCAGGTGAGCCGAGACCATGGGGTGGGGAAACTGCGGTGCGCCTGTGGACAGATAGTTACCATAAAGCGTACTCCGCATCGACGCGGCTCGCCCGTCCGTCAGGGGCGCGCGGGGCCACTCCCGACCTCTGCTGCTTTGGTCGGCCCTTTCGTCCGCGCCAGGCGTTACGGGACCTCGCCTGTTGTCCCGGGCATCTGCGATGTCATAGGAGCATGCACCAACGGCACCGTGCGAGCTGTGATGGCCGGTTTCCAGAGCGAGTGCCTCCCACCGCGAGCAGCGTCGCCCACCTTGTTGCGCGTGGTCGTCGCCGCTGTTGTTCCCCCTCCTGGCCCTGCCAGCCTTTCAGCATCCTTAGTGGGGCCGGAGGGGCCTACGTTCGCGGCATGGCGCGGGCTGACCACGTGGCTGCCCCGCGCTCGAACGGGCCTGCGAGCGTCGTCGCCCGCGCGTCCCGCCGGCGCGTTCCGTTTCATCGCACGGAGCAAGCCGGCTGTCTTCGCGAGTCTCACACCGCCCCCCCGCGCCCGCAGGAGCGTGGTGCTGCGCGCGATGGCGGAGGCTACCCCCGACACGTCGTTCGACAGCGACGGCGTCGAGGAGCGCGAGACGGTCCGGAAGGGGTGGTGGGAGAAGAACGAGACGGAGAACATGGTGACGATCACGTCCATCCAGCAGTTCGTGGACCTTCTGGCCAGCGCGGGGGATCGGCTGGTCATTGTCGAGTTCTTCGGCACGTGGTGCGGGGCGTGCAAGGGCGTCTACCCCAAGCTATGCAAGATCCTCGAGGAGCACCCCGACGTGATCCTCGCCAAGGTGGACTTTGATTCCAACAAGCCCATCGCCAAGGCCATGGGTGTCCGGGTGCTTCCGTACTTCATGTTCTACCGGGGAGCCGACGGCCGCCTCGACGCCTTCTCCGCATCGCTGGTGAGCGCCGCGTCGCGGCGGCCCGGCACAGCACGGCAGGGCAGCCCACGCCGGATGGCGCGACAAGTGGGCAGCCCCAGGGCATGGGCGTCACCCCTGCCCCGCCCCGCACGCGCAGTCCAAGGTGCACAAGCTTCGGGAGGCCATCGAGGCGCACACGTCCCCCCGATGCCAGCTGGGCGAGGCCAAGGGCGCCGAGGAGTTTGCCGACTTCTTCAAGCCCCGCGTGAGGCCCCTGGGGGACCTCATGGTGTCCCGGGTAGAGCCGCGCGAGGGCGCGCCCCAGAGCAACCCGGCGGCGGGCAAGGTCCGCGCCGACCACCTGACGCGGGGGGCCAACGCCGCATGAGCAGACGGCGCAGACGGCCGCGGCGCCGAGCGGGCTGCGGCCCCGCATTTTTCGAGTTGATTTCAGTCTCCTTTTTCCACCGTGGCGCGCCGCCAGAGCTGTCGCTCGCGCGTTGAATGCTGCGCTGTCTGAGACTGTGCAACCCGGCCCAATGCCATGTTCACTTAGGATACACATGCGAAGCCCAGGTTCGTCACAGGCGCCCCACGCTACCGGAGGTCCACGACGTCGTGCGAGACCTTGGGGTTCAGAAAAACGTGCTGGCACCGCTCGTAGATCTCTTGTCCCGTGCCGGTCGATGGGTGCGGGTGGAAGCCACGCTGCGGGGGCTTGTGAGGGCTGCGCGTGGGTCCACTGGCGACTCACAGGGCGATGGCCATCGTCTGGTGACCCAGCTGCCTTCGTCACCTCGGAGCACTTCTGGATCAGCTGCATGCCGCCCGGGGTGGAGAGGCGGAAGACGCCCATCTTCTGACGGTTGTCTGCGCATGGCGACATGCCGCCGGGTCAGCAGTTCAAAGGCAGTGAGAGCAGGTCAGGGACAGGCGCAGCTGGCCCTGCTGGCTCGCCACGGCGACGCGCGCTCGCCTCTGGGCGCCATGACGATGGCGATGCTCTCATCCAGCATGGACTGGTAGCCGCACTGGGTGTGGATGTCGATGGACGACAGGAAGCACGACTGCGTTGGGTGCGTGTGCACCCACCCGAGCGGGAACAGGGACCGCTTGTCCTGCGGGACAGCGATGGACATCCAGTTGTGACAAGACGCCCCCGTGGCCCTAGCGACCGAGCAGGGCCCAGCTGCCGGCTCTCCAGCCGCACGCCACCTGCACGTCGAACACCTCCTCCTCCCCCTCGGCGGAGACTTGGTCCGAGGACCCCTTTTGTTTCGGGATGATGAGCGTCGTCACCGTGAAGACCCCCGTGCGGGGATGCAGGGTCCCCGCCAAGAGGCCGCAGAACTCGATGCCACGGCGCGTGTGCTGCGCGGCGATGTGCATGAAGTCGTTGAGCATGGCGACGCTGACGTGCACGTCGCGTAAGCCCCCCACCACCTTGGTTGCCTCCAGGGCCGTGAATCGGTCGTCCACGCTCGGCTGCAGAGACAGAGTGGGAGACTATCTGAGCTAGCCATCGCAGTCGATGCATGCAGGGAGAGGCCCAAACCAGCGCAGCGTGGGCAAAAGGGGCAGCAGCAGCACACCTCGGAGGGCTGCTCTGGAGGGGGCGGTGGCCGGGCCTGCGGCTCTGGGGGCGGCGGGGGCGGATGAGAGCATGAGCCATGACCCGCGGTCGACGGGGCCACTTGCCGGACCTCGACCTCCGCTGGCGGGGGCACGGGGCCCAGGATGGGGTGCGGGGCCGGGGGATGGGGCGGAGGGCTGGAAGTGGCAGGAGTGGCCAAGCCGGGTCCGTCAGAAAGCCCGGGAGAGCGCGCGCTCTCCGCCTGCGTGGTGAACGCGAGGGGTGATGGGAATGGAGCACACATCTGTGCACACGTCGCCCGCTGCTCCCGCCATGCCAGGACGCGACGGCTTAGGTGCGCACCTGTCTGACTGTGTAACGCGCTGAGGACGCACCTTCGCTCTGGCGGGGCCTGCCAGCGTCGGGTACCGCGCTTGGCTTGCCCACGGGTCGTCCCCAGCTGGGGAGGGCAACGCCTGCGACGCGGTCGACACGCCGCTGTGGAGCTGCGGGAAGATGCTGTGCTTGGAGCGGAGCTCGGAGCTCACAGCGGTGCGGGGCCCGATGCTTGCTATCGACTGCAGGAGGGGCACGCCAGGGACCCCGGCGTGTGGGGCGGGAGAGGCTCCCGACGATGAAGCTTGTGCGGCCGCGGACCGGCGCGCGAGGGACTCCTGTGCCGCGACGGCCGCGAGGAGATCGCCGTCGTCGGGGATGTCGAACTGCGGGGCCGCGCGGGCGGTGCCCGGGGCAGGCCGCGCGGTGGGGGTCACGCGGGCCTGAAGGAACTCAGTCTCCTCCAGAAGGGCGCGATCTGCGGAGATGAATTGCAAAATGGCATTCGTGTGCGACGAGTCATGCTGCACCCTGTGCAGGGACGAGGCCCAGGGTGGGCGCCTGACGTGGCCGCTTGCCGCGGTCACCCGAGGGCTTCTCAACGCCCGTGTCTGCAGGGCCGACGTCCTTCCACGGAATGGAGTCCACGACCGCGGCGGCGGCCGGCTCCACGCCCGGCTCCCTCCGCACGCGCTTCGCCGGCGCAGCCGCGGCATCTGTGGGCGAGGGTGGCAAGGGTCGCGACAAGCGGTGGCCAGCCACGCCCGGGGCAGGTCAGCCTGGCGCTAACGCACCCGGCTGGTGCATCCTGCGCTGAGCCGCACGGTTGATCTTGGGCTTCATGTCCTCCAGCTCCTGCAGGATCTTGTTCACCTCCGCCACAAAGGACCGGTACGACCCGTCCTGGGCGAAGCCCGTCGACCGGGGCATCGTCTCCACCACGAGACTCACAAACCTCAGCAGCTGCGGGGGGGACATCAGGACCGCGTTCATTAGGCGCGCAGGCGAGCTCGGGGGGCCCAGTTACTGAGCGTTATGCTGAGTAGCCACGGCACGCGCCTTCACGTAGACCTCCTCTCGGTCTGCCTCGCTCGCCCAGTCTCCCCGGTACATCTCCGTGTCCCGGAGGATGACCTTGGCCGCGACTTTGAACTGCGCGCGCGGGTTCGCGCCGAATATCGCCGTGCCCTACGAGAGCACTCCAGGAGGCCAGAAAACCAAAACGAATGGGTGAGGCGAACACATGGAAGCGTCGCATGCATGTGTATCGCATACCTTCTCATAGCTGAGCGTGGCAGGCAAGGGCCTGCACAGGGCGGCGAGCTCCTGGGTCCGCGTCCGGGACGCATCCGTCCCCATCGCGCCTCGTGCAATTCCGTCTTGCCCTTGCACCCCCACAGCCAGTCGTCAAGCTCTTCCACGTCGGTATGTACGCCAAGACCCGAGTCGAGCAGCAGGGGCGTCCGCGGCCCGCACGTGACGCATCAACTGTGTGAGCAGCACCGCACTCCTGCGCACAAGTCGCACCAGGATGCCGTGGCCGAGCAGATTTGCTCCTACGTGACTATGCCAGGGCAGCGGGTCCTCCATGGACACAGCTGCACATCACCACTGGCAACGCGACTGGCGCCGCTGGTGAGCGTGCAAATCTCAGCCATCCAAGGTGGATGCCATCATGAGCTAATGTCGACGCTGTCTGGCTCGGCGCGGTCGCGATAGGAGGTTGAGCAGGGGTTTCCACTACCACTAGTGTTCTACGCGGAGGAGTTTCGGCACTCATAGCGAAAGCGCGCGCCCTTAGGTGTCCAGCACGATGCAACAGTCATGCTGCTTCCACGGCGCCGCGATGGCAGCGCCCCTGCGCCACGGGATGCGCAGGACGGGGCATGTTTTATCGGCGCAGAAGAAGGGGGGATTTGGGTCGTCGCCGAAGAAGGAGTCGTTTACAGGTGCCGCGCGCGGTAGAAATAGCCGTCGCAATTCCACTCCACCCGCTCGCCGCGGCTCTCACGCCGCGCTCGATCGAGAATGGCTGGCGGTGCGAGGGTCGGGTCCTAAGCATTGGATTCCGTCGTCTTTCAGGTCATCCGCCCTGGCTCCCGTCACTGCAAATGCCTCGAGCGTGACACCTCGTGCCCCGGATCCACCGCCGCAGAGTACCTGATCGAGGAGCGGCGCAAGGAGGCCCGGGCAGATGACGCCGCCGGGCCGAGCCCCTCGCCCGACTCAGAGGGCGTCGCGTTCGAGGAGGCGATGAAGGGGATGAAGGGGAGCCGGCGGCGGGCCAAGGTCAAGGTCCAGGCGCCGGTGGTGGAGGAGGTGTACGGGGGCAAGCCCAAGAGCCGCGAATCCCAGGCTGAGCAGGCGGTCGTGTCCGGGCTCGCCCTGCTGGGCATCGTCATTCTGCTCATGGGTATCTTCCTGGCTGGCTCAGGTGGGCGCCTGGTCAGCCTCGCTATCGCGGTGACTGCCAAGCAAGGGACCATCCATTACAGATGCCTGGGACACCTCCTCGATTGCAGGGTTCTTGCCGGAGGATGTGGATCGGTTTGCCCAGGAGCGTGTGTACCCCGCGTTCTCCCCGACAGGTGCGCCCGCACCGCGCCCCAGTGTGCCCCGAGCGTGGCTGCCGCCGCAGCAGCACTCACGACGTGCTATGCCCACGCGCACGCAGTCGTCGTCTTCCTCGCCGGCTCCACGCTGTACGGGCTGTTCAAGAGCAAGCAGCAGTGAGGATTCTAGGCTACTATGCTTGGATCGGCCACAGGGCTCAGTCGTCTCGGCCTTCCACCACAGCCTTGCTCGCCCCACCCGCGTTGGCAGCGCGCCCCTTGCCCGGCTTGCCCCACGTGAAGGGAGAGTACTTGTACTGTCGCATGTGTTCTATCCCTGCGTGCCACGGGCCAGCGCGAGCCATGGGCCGGTTGCACAGAGACAGGGGTGCTCAGACAAAGCAGCGGGCACTCACGTTTTGCCGATATCAAGACCACCAGTGTGAGGAAGTAGAACAGAAGAATGGGCCAGAAGACTGGGAAGTCGAGGAAAGGGAAGAGCGTGCAGCTGCAGGCGGGGGAACGGGGCGTGCTTTCATCAACGGTCGGCGATGGCAGCGTGGTCATCGCCGTCCCCAAGCCATGCTTCGCTCACAAGAGCCCCAGCAGGAATCCCCTCGTCGACGCCCACCAAAACTTGAACTCTGGGAGCTTTCGGACGAAGGGCTTGAACTCCTCAGAGCTCTTGGTAGCTGCACGACAGGCGAGGGACCCATGACACAGGAGCGGCACACTAGGGCTGGGCTGGCATCTGAGGAAGTGGCCGAGACAGCGCTCTGGCGGACTCACGCAGGGTTGGGCCGTCGTCCTGAGCCTCCACGGGCACTGGCAGGAACTTGGGCGTGACGAACGCAGCGAGGAGGTCGAGGTTGTAGATGCCCAAGGAGTAGGTCACGATGTAGAAGCCCTTCACCATCCACACACGCAGGAAGTACAGCACGGCCAGGGACGCCCACGCCGCCCATCTGCGCAAAAGATCACCGCCGAATCGAAGTAAGCCATGTCGAAGGGAACCAGAGGGGGCGATGGCCGGCGGGCATCGCGCGTTCCCGCTCCCGGGAAAGCGCAACGGACCGCAGCGCACCTGCCCGCTGTGAAGGGCGCGACCTTGTCCAGGAAGCGCTGCATCTGGGTCTGCCCCCATTGTGCAAGATGTCGGGCACCGCCTTGCTCCTCCGGCGGCCCCATCTAGCTCCCCACGTCCACTGCAGGTCCCAAAGTCCGTCTCGTTGACTAAGTTCCAGCAGCTGCCAGCAAATCAACTGCTTTCGCGACAGCCAAGATGCGTAGTCATGAAACAGTACCCGATTCTGCCGCACTCGGGCGCTGGTCAGCGAAGTCGCGATGCAGGCCGCTGGGAAGCCGTGCCGGTCAGCAGGTACCAAGCCGCGCGCCGTGCGCTAGCGCATCCATTCGCTTGCTAGCGTACCTTGCCATCTCCTAAAGCCATCGCTGATTTCCTGGCTTGCCGCTTGGGCTCATTCAGCTGCTCTTCCCCTGGGAGCTGCGGGCCCCAGGCTTACCTTGGGTGCCTGCGACTGCCTCGGCGCGATGAACGCAGCCAGGAGCAGCTCATCGCGATGCAGCGAGCTGGGGAGGAGCTGCGGGTGCCCAGGGCTGCCACCCGCACGCCCCACGCGACCCGCGGTGCGCTGGGCGCGCCCCAGCCGTCGCGCACCCTTCGAGCCGCGGTGGGCTCACATCGTGTCGTGGAGTGCATTCATCCTAGCAAGCCGCGGGCGCGCACGGATTTCGACGCGCGCCAGGGCGTCGCGATCCTGGGACCCTGAGGAGGGAGGCCCATCAACGTGCGAGGCCGCAGCCGCTTCGGTCGAGTTCGTCGAGGGCGCAGCGCTCGCGATGCTGGCGGCGGGTAAGACGTGCTGCGCGCTTATCCGCTCGGGCTGGATGCACCCCGTCGCATCGGGCGGGCTGCACTAGGGGGCTGCCTGGGGTCAATGTTGTCCCCGGCTCGTCGCTCGCGCAGTGTACCTGTATCCGCTTGTCGGCGTGATGAAGAGCACGTTCGACATCACGGGCAGAGCGGGGAGCGAATCGGGAGCGGCGGCGTCTCGCGCGAGGGCGGGGAAAGCCACGGATGCGCCCGTGGCCACGGTGAGCGGCGACGGCGTTTCTGCCCGGTATATGTCCATCGTCAGGCCAGCGGGGCGTCAAGTGACCCTGCCGTGATGTGCTCGCGCCGTTCCGCTCGCAGTCGGCACCTCCGGGGCCTGCACCCATGCCGGTGCCCGAGTGGGCCCCTGGGGTCGCGCTGGTCGCGCTGCTGGCCGGCTTCGTCGGCCGCAAGCTACGCTTGTCCGCAGAAAGACGCCGAGCCGGTCGTTTGCTGGCGCCCGCCGCTGCGGCGAGGCTCGCCAAGGTCGAGTCCGCCGTCACGGGCCACAGCACGCGGCTGGAGGAGGTCGCGGAGGCGAGAGGGCCGGCGATGCGGGCGCGCGTGTCTGCCCATGCGTCGCTCTACACATCGAGTGTGCGACTGTGACCCCTTCACGTTGCCTCTCCTCGCAGCGATCGGAGAGGTCCGCCACACGCGTGCGACTCCTGCGCCACGACGCGCTGAGGGCGATCACGGGGCTCCAGGAGCAGGGGGCGGTGCACGCGGACCTCCTGAAGCAGCTGGCGGCCGAGGACGAGGCGTTGAGGGTGAGTCGGGCGCGGATGGCGCTCACGGGCGTGGGCGATCGTTGGGGTCACAAAATGCATGCAAACTTTCCATCCCCGGCGCAGAGGGACGTGGAGGGCATGCAGGACTTGGTCGTCCTGCTGGAGGGGGCAGTGTCGAAGCAGGTCTCGGTTCTGGCGGAGGCGGTGAAGCGGCAGCGCGACCTGGAGGCGCGCCTGGACAGCGTTCCACAGTACCCGCGCCCGCCCTCGGCGCCGACGGAGGAGCCCGCCGCGCCGGTCGCGGGAAATGGCGTCGCGAAGGCGCGCGAGGAGCCGGCGTCGGGGCAGGCGTCGGGGGGTGCTGCCAAGACGCTGCCAGACCTCGCGCCTGCCGCCAGCCACGGCCGCGCTGCGGGGTTCCCTGCGTCCCTCCTGTCCATCTTCGCGCGGCAGCCGAGCAACGGCGCGTCTGACAGCGCTGCCGGCGTGCCCGAGGCGTCGGGGAGGGACCGGGAGGCCCAGGCGCGGCTGCGTGAGCGTCCAGCTGCAGACGCGCACGCCCAGGACCTGGAGGGAGACCTGGAGGAGGACATGGCCTTGGACCCGGCGCTGGCGGAGGCGGAGGCGCTGAGCGGGATGGCAGTCGACACGCGCCTCAACCACTTCTCCTCGTACGACGCGTGGCTGGACGGGCAAGCGTCGGCGTGGCGTGCGAGCAGCGCGTCCCAGCGGGGGGCCGCGGAGGGCCCAGGAGAGCGGCCCCGCGATGAGGTGGAGATGGGGGCAGCGGGGCCCACGGCGGCGGATGCCGTGGCGGAGCGGGGGCACGCGTCGGCCGAGGCAGAGGGTGCCCAGGGGGAGGATGATGCCGGCGCAGGGGTCCCCACGAGGGAGGAGCGGACTGCTGCGGTTCGGGAAGATGAGGCGGCTGGGAGCGGCCGTGCAGAGGACCGACTTGGGGCGGCCTCATCGTCAGCTCCTGCGCCGATGCGCGCCGGCGAGCTCCACGGAGCTGAGGGTCGCGGCGACCGGGTGCTCTTCCCGGCAGCCCGTAGCGCCGATTGTCCCGTCTACGCTTCCACGACGCTCGTCATTGAGGGCGGGGAGAGATGCAGCATCGTGGGGCATAAGGATCGGGACGACAGCGTACTGTATCGCTTCCACTAGCAGGAATGCTTCACATGGTTTCTATGGCTCACAAAGCGAATGGATCCTGCGATTGCAGGCGCAGGGGCGTTGAATCCGCCCACCTGACAGCTAGGGCTCGTGCTATGTGGCGAGGAGTCCCGGATCCCTAGGCTGGCCTTCCTTTTTGGTAGGCAGCTCCCCCGATGCAGACGTCAGCGGCGCCCCCCTGGCGTCCACGGGGTGCACCCGAGCAGAGTCGCGGCCGTGGGACCGTGGGCCACCGCTCGCGAGGGTCGTGTCATCCCCCGCGTCCCCTTCCGACGAAGACACTGCGAGGGGGGCATCGCAGCGCACCGTCCGCACCCCAATCTGCGCCCCAGGGTGGCCCCAGAAGGACCGCCGCAGCAGGCGCCTCACCACTCTCCACGTAGTGCAGCGCCGCCACGCAGTCCTTCAGCTCCCCATTCGCCCCGCGGATGTCCGACACGTCCTCCATGTCCTTGGGCGTCGGCTGCTTCTCGAGCCACCTGTGCGCCGGTCAGGGACTCAGGCGTGAGGCGGCCACAGTCTCCCGCAGTGGTACAGTCCGGCGCGCCACGCCTGCATCCGGCCAAACGCACCGCAAGATCCATCGGAGTTTGTGTGGCTCCAAATAGATAGAGTACGAACCCCAATTGATGATGCCCTGCGCCTCCTGGGGCGCGCGCTGCGTCGACGGGCTGTACTGGGCCTGCATGCTGGGCTCCTGGCCCGGGCGCGCCTCCGGCGTGTGCTCCTGGGTCGGCCTGGCCCGTCCGCTGGGCCCGGCCCGGTCCGAGTCCTGAAAGCTCTTATTCGCACTGCGCGTTGCGGGGGCGGGCGGGGTGGGCGGGGGCAGGGCCACGTCACCCTCAACGCCCATGCGCAGTTGTGGCCGGCGCAGCGCGTCGCGCCCCACTCGCGTGCAGGGCGCGCCTTACGTCAGGTTCTTCTTCGACGACCTTCCGGCGAGCTCGTCCGCCCGCTGCTTCTTCGAAAAAACACGTGCTATCCTCTGTAATAACGACCGCCTGCAGGGGGAACGACGCAGTCGGCGACGGGCTCGTCGGGATCGCAGCAGCGCCACACGTCATCGCTGTCAGTGCCCGGGGGGCCTCGACGGCCCTCCCACATCGCCATGCGAGGCAGGGTCTGCGGCCGACCGAGCGCGCTCACTTCTCGTCGCCCGCCTCTCCCCGGTCCATGGCCCTGCGCTAGAAGCGCGCTCCTCTCTCTTGCGTCACGGGTTCAGATGTCCTGCGGGGGGGCGTCACGGGGCGGGGTGGCCCATCCCGGTTTTGGCGGAGCATGGTCCGGTAACGCGCCCGACATCCCGGCCTCTCCATCATCGAAATGACGTAGGCAATTCATGCCGCGCGGGCGCACCTCGCTTCAACTAGCCGGCCCTTCCACGTCGGCAGCAGCCAGAATTGCGCGGGGGCCGCCCACAGCTGCGCCTGCTGACACACAAAGCAGCGGAGCGCGAGGAGGGGGCGCCTGTTTCGCCTGCCAGGGAAAATGCCGATTCTGGCGCGGGGCAATCGCCCCAGTTCGGAATTCGACATGCTACGCGCCGATGAGCTGGCGGAAGCGGCTGAGCACGTGTTGTCGCTGCGTGGAGAACACGTGCGCCACGTGGAGGCTGCTGGCGAGCGACAGGTCTCCGAGCCACCCGCGGAAATGCTTCTGCGCGTACCACAGCCAAAGGAGGACAGAAAAGAAGAACCCCATCCTGCCATCCTTGCCACCCAGAACCAGGACGAGCTTGCCGGCCACCATGAGCTGGAACTGGGGCGGATGTACGGACTTGTCCAGCACCAGCGCATGCGCCACCCCCGTGCGCGGCGCCTGAGGAGGGGAGCGGAAAGCGCCAGTTCGCGACCTCGGGGAGCCAACTCGCGGAGCCACTTGCGTAGCGGAGAGCGCTCACCTGCGCGCCCTCGAGGATTGCCGAGTACTGCATCGTCCCAGGCACCGTGCCGTGGGGCAGGTGCCCCAGGAAGAGCGGGGCGGCGCCGGGGCGGCGGTGCTCGGCCCGCGCGACGAAGTCCCAGTCCGGGGCGTCCAGGAAGCACGCGAGGACGTAGAGCAGCAGCGCCGAGTCGGTCGGCATGGACCCCGCGCGCCACGCCCGCCCGGCCCAGGTCATGCCCGCATCCCACTGGAAGGCCTGCAGCGGGGAGCGGTCCCGCGCCAGCACGCGCAGCCGCGCGGACACGTAGCCGGGCGGCACGGGCCCCAGCAGCCCAGGCACGAAGCTCCCCCGCAGCACCCGCGCCAATGCATCGTAGGCCTCCAGCGCGGCCACGAGCTTCCGCACGGCCTCAAGCGCCTCGCGGTCCTCGTTCGTGGCCTGGGGCTTGAAGCCGAAGAGGGACGTCGACTGCTTGGACTGCCGCTGGGCCAGCTGCTGCTCCGCGGCAACGCGCAGCTGCTGGCACAGCGCCACGTCCTCCTCGCTGACCCCCGGCCCCGCGTCCTCCAGCAGCGGCCCCTCGCTCGCGCCGTCCGGGGGCGTCTGGACCAGGGGCCGGAGCGCGCCCTCCACCCCCAGCCTCCCGCTCCACCGGCTCACGTCTGGGGACGCAGCAAGCGAGGTGGGATGCCGCCCCGATGACCGCCGACGGCGACGCGCAGGGCAGCGCGGCGGCAACGCGGAGCAGCTCCCCACCTTCGTGCGCCACGGCAGCCTTGTGCATCAGGGGCCGAATGACGTGGCTGACCAGCCAGTCGCGCAAGTCCTCCGCCCAAAGCTCCAGCTCCTCCTCGGTCAAACCCCATTCGTCCAGCACCGCCAAGAACTCCTCGTGCGTCGACGGCAGGGTGCTCTGGTCCTCCAGCTGGCGGGCCTGCGGATGCCAAGGGACTTTCATGCATAGCCAACTGTAAATGTAACACCGCAGCCGCATGGCGACGTCGGCCACGCTTAGCGCCGTCACCTCGGCGCGAGGAGGAGGGCTGGGGCAGTACTTGGGGGTAGTCGCGCGTGCACGAGACGCCTGTGCCTCCGTGGACGGGGCGCTCACGCCCGCGTCGGGGGTCACGGAGGGAGAGGGCGGCGCTCCACGCTGGGGCGAAGTCAACGGAAAGGCTCTCAGGTCGGAGGGGAAGAAGAGAGGGGTGTGGGGAAGAGGAGATGAGAGGAGGCCGGGGGATGCCGGCGGCCCCGCAGCGCCCGGGCTCTGAGGCGTGATGGGCGGAGAGCGCAGGCTGAGGACCATAGGCGTGTCGGGGACTTTCGGAGGAGCGGGGCCGGTCTTAGCGGGCGCCGCATCGGCCTTGGAAGGCGGGGCGATGGCCGCGACGACCTCGTGGAGGATCGCGAGCAGCCCTTGCACGCCCAGGACGACGCAAAGGCCGCTCAGGAAGGCCGCGGCGACCCCACTTGCGATGCTCTGGGCAAAACCCAGCGACAGAATTCCTCTCTGCGGGACGAGAGGGAAATGGTGACGTTCGGGGCTAACTGCGCAGCTGGTGGACAGCACAGGGCCTCGCAGGCGGCCTGCCGACCTGAAATTCCGCTCGCACAGCTTCGGCATTGCAACGATGGTACCATGCCGTCGCGACGCCCCCGACGAGCAGCACGAGCGACGTCACGGCAGCTGGGACGCCGACGCCGGACTTTTTCGCGATGAGCCCCGCCGCCCGGCTCCTCGCGTTCCATTCCTGGGACGGTGCAGGGTGAGGCAGGGTCGTAATGAGAAGACAATTCATGCATGCAAAGCACCTTGTCGCTTGTGCCGTCGCTCATGCGCACGCACCGGACCGCCCATCACAGCAACATGCCCCTGCGCGCCAGGGAGAGGGCCATACCCCGCCTAACCTTCGGCGCTCGTGATTCTCGATGAGATCAAGTAGGCATCGGACATGGAATTGCGGGGATCGCTCGCCCATACAATGTCTGGCACGGACATCAAGCGCGCTCGGCGCTGGCATAGGCCAACGACGCACGTGCGGCATCCATACGGCGCTGCCGAAACTACTGATGGGTGAATAGCGCTCGTGCACGCGTCGGCGACGCCTGGTAAAGAAGCAGCGGGCCGCAAATGCCTGCCTTCAAGTATGTCTTCATTCCAGCCGATGTGGACGAGGAGGTGCAGGAACTGACGATGGAGTACACAAGCGAGAATGTCGTCGAATGCCTGGTTAACCGCTTGCAAAAGGTTCGGCCAAGGCTTGGGAACGGGGGGGCGTCTCGGAACACGCGTGGTCTCCCTATGCGCATGCACGATGCGTAGCCCTCCCGGGAAACCGTTTCGCATCTGCCCCCTCCCGCAGCACTTTGCGCGCCACAAGAAGACCACTGCGCAGGAGGCCCAGTTCCGCAACGCGCTGCGGAGCAAAGCAGAGCAAGGGACGACCGTCTCGGATGAGCTCTTGGACACGGCGGTGGAC
This sequence comes from Protoeuglena noctilucae, assembly GCA_958009085.1. NCBI lineage: Eukaryota > Viridiplantae > Chlorophyta > Pedinophyceae > Marsupiomonadales > Marsupiomonadaceae > Protoeuglena > Protoeuglena noctilucae. Next base: position 716,083 of record OY253668.1, on the reverse strand, counting down.
ATACAGCTCGCGGAGACGGTGCCTCTGGTCGTAAACAGGTGAGGCGGTCGCCGCTGCCATGGGATGACGATGAGCGAAGACGCGTCTGCCTTCATCTGGAAAGACCCACAAGCTCTGCGTCACTGCTCGCCCGATCGCGCTGTTCCTCGCCGTGCGACCGCAGACCCGCGAACCGACACGTGGGCATCGACATGTACGTGGACGACCAGGGCGTGCTCAAGGGCCTGCCCGTGAACGTGAGGGCGTCGCAGGTGGCGCAGCTGTGCGGGCTGGCGCTGGAGGTCCGGGGGGACGCCTTCCTCGCGCGGTTCCGGGACAACGACGACGATTTCGAGCGCATGGACTTCAGCCTCGCCGAGCTCAGCTCGTCGGCGCCCTGGGTGGCGGAAGCCCGGGCGTTCCAGGAGGACAAACGGCGGCGTGGTGACACGACCGAGGCCGCCTACGAGCGACTCATGTCGGGGGTGGGCGCGGGCGCCAGGGCGGGCGCCGGCAAGGCCAACAAGGACACCATTAACACGGAAGCGCAACGGGAGAAGGAGCGTGGGAATGAGGAGTTCCGCGCCGGGCGGTGGGGGAGCGCCGTTGAGTGCTACTCGCGCGCGGTGGAGGCGGACCCGGGTCTGACCGCCGCGCTGTCCAACCGCGCCATGGCACTGATCAAGCTGGGGAGGTACGCGGACGCGCTGGCCGACTGCGAGCGCGTCGTGGGGGCCAACACGGGCGACGTGAAGGGCCTGCTGCGGAGGGCGACGTGCTACAGGCGAGGCATGGGTGGACATGGAAAGCATCGAGGGCACCGGGTGCGGTTCAGCGTCAGGGGCGTACCCAGTGCTCCGTTAGCCGGTCCCCACCTTCGGTACACACGCAGGGAGCTGGGCCGCGCAGAGGAGGCGCGGCGGGACTACGAGCGTGTTTTGAACATGCAGCCCCGCAACAAGGATGCCTTGAGCGGTCTGGATGCCATGGGGGTTCAACCTGACACGGCGACACCCTGAGAGAGGACGGGAGGACATCAAGCATGGCGGGCAGCACATCTGGGTATATTAGTAACCCGCCGCTTTGTCGACCACGTTAAGCACGCTCTCCCCCGCGACGTAGCGGTGAGCGTTGCGGACGAAGAGATCCATGGCATCGAATTGGAATTGGTCCGTCCGGTCGGCACTGCTGTACATGCAGAGCTTGAAGGCATGGGGTCACAGCCGTTTAGAAATCGTGTGCAGCTAGGTCTGGCTTCGATTCTCGCTCTCACCAGTGGGGCGAGAGCACCACGTTGGGCAGGGTCCACAGCTTGTGGTCTTTGGGCAGTGGCTCGGTGTACGTCACGTCCAGCACAGCGCCCCGGATCTTCCGCGCCTCAAGCGCCTCCACCAAGGCATCCTCGTCCACGCACTTGCCCCGGCCGATGTTGACGAACACGGCGTTGGGCTTCATGGCCGCCACGGCCTCCTGCGGGAATGCCCCATGGGTCAAACATCCAGCTGCACGCTCCGATCCCTCGATGCGCAGGTGCCGCCGGTGCCCACTCCGCGCCTCACCCGGGAGAACATCTTGTGGGTCGCGGGCGTGAAGGGTGTCGCCATCACGACGTAGTCGCACTCGCCGACCATCTCAATCAGCTGGTCCGTGCCGTACATCTTCTCGACCAGACCCTCCTTCTCCTCCTCTGCAGACAGCTCCTTCCTGCGCCAACCCATGTAAACAACGCCTATGGCACACACCACGGCTTAACAGCGGAGACACACATCCCTCGCATGCACAAGGCCCACCTGCGCCTCAGCCCGACGACCTTCATCCTGAACGCCCTCGCGATGCGCGCCACGGCCTGCCCGATGTCCCCGTACCCCACGATGCCCATCCGCTTCTCCCGCAGCTCCTCCACATCGTACGGAGCCCACTGCGACTGGCGTTTGGCCGCGGCCATCCGCGGGTAGTCGAGGGCAAAGTACTTGCACCCGAACAGCGCGTACTCCGCCAGGGAGTGCGAGAAGCAGCCCTTGGCGTTGGTCAGGACGACGTCCGAGGCCACCAGGGCGGGGAAGACTACGTGCTCGATGCCCGCCGACGCGAGGTGGAACCAGTGGAGGTTGGGCACGCGGGGCCAGACCCCCTCGATCGTCTCCCTCTTGGCGGCATTCTCCAGGACCCCGCAGTTCAGCATGCACTCGACGCTCGCCCAGCCTTCAGCGGACAGATGGCTGAATTCCTCAAGTCGCTGCCCCACCGCGACGATGCGCACACTGGGCGGGAGCCTCTGCGCAGCAGGAGGGCTGGCGTGGTCAGCTGCGGGCATGATTGATGAGGCCCCCGCCCACGTCCATCGGGCCCTGCAGCTGGCATCACCTCCAGGTATTTCAGCTCGGGAGCGCCAGGACCGGAGAGAACTAGCAGACCAACGGGCTTACGGGCGCCATCAGGCGTCGTTGCCCCAGGGGCTCGCGCAGACATCGACGCCACGGCCCTCGCTCTCGCTCCGCCCTCGCTCGACGCTAGTGCCGAGGTCGCTGTGACATACACGCGTCCAAACAGTGATTTGATTGCGCGCACTCGTGACGTCGCGACAGCCAGCGTGGAGGAGAAGGGAAACGGGGGTAGTAGGCACGAGTGTGCACAGGCCATCATCCATAGGCCCTGTCTGCGCTGCGTGTCCGATTGCGACGCTCGCACCCTCGAGGAGTTGACCCATCTTACGCGACGATCGGCGTGCTTCTTAGCTCTGCAGGGGGCTTTGCCCTGACGGTCGAGTGTGTCGCCGCCGGAGGAGGACGGGAGCGCCTCGGGCTGTCCTGGCGGCATGTTTCCGCTCCCATTTGTAGGCTGTGATAACCTCTGCTGCGACTCGCTGCCTGCGATGAGCCTGGGCGACGACGCGCTGAGCTTGCACGTCCACAACACGCTTGGCATCTCTGTGCGAGAGGAGTGGCTTGCGGTCATTGTAGCTTCTCTGGGCAGTTCAGTAGCCGCCTTCGGTACCCTTCCGCTGGACCGAAGGGCCGAATTCGTGCTGCAGGAGCTGCTTGGATCCGACCTGTCCCACGCTGCGCTCCCGCGCGTCCCTGACGAGGTCCTGCAGCGCGATTTCTGTGGCTTCCTCCACGGCAGGTAATCACCTAGTCGCTGTGTAAGTCGCGTGACCCGCAGGTCCGCAGCTAAGCAGCAGGGGGCTACGACGCAGCTTGCCCCTTCTGCAGGTACGTTTTCCAGGTCGACGAGATCCTGGACGTCTCGCAGCCCATCAAGAACCGCTACGAGGCAGGGAGCAGGGGTCGCCGGTGCCTCAAGCTCGTCCTGAACGACGGAGGGCGCAGGTGCGTGGCACATCTGGCCGTCAAGAGGACGATACCCTTTGCTGCCATGCTCCCCCCAGCACCTCGCGGGCTTGCTTCCCGCAGGGTCGTTGCTGCGGAGCTCCGGCCGATCCCGCAGCTGTCCGCCGACGCCGCCGCGGGGCTGAAGCTGGCGGTGACGGACGCGGCCGTGAGCGCGGGGGTGCTCCTGCTCCGCCCAGAGAATGTGGACGTGCTAGGGGGCAAGGTGCCCGCCCTGGAGGCGGCTCGGAAACGGGCGCTCGAAGAATGGGCTCAGCCCCCGCGGCTCGAACCACCCGGCCGGCCCGGGCTCAACCTGGTGCAGCGCTGCCGCAGAGCCGCAGGAGGCGCACTCCCGGCCCCCGCCGCGGGGCTGCCAGCGGCGCCGGGTTTGCCGGAGGTCTCCATGCGAGAGCAGCACGCGGCGGGGCCTGTTGGGGGGCCTGTTGTGGGGGCGGGGCGCGTGCCTGCACAGGTAGGGCGGCCGGCGAACGGGCACGCGACGGTGCCACCCGCGCCCAGTGCTGCGCCGGGCCCCAGGGAAGCCGTGGTGTTGTCTGTGACGGACTCGGACTCAGAGGACGACTGGGAGGCTGCCAGGGTGCACGACGCCACGGCGGACCCACGAGAGGGCCCCGATGCCAGCGCCAGGGGCGCGAGGGAGCCGAGCCGAGCCGTGAGGACGCAGCCTCGCATGCCTGGCTCTGGCGACGCGCCCGTTCCCTGGCACGCATGCGAGCTCCTCGTCTGTCTGCGCGCTGCGTGAGTCGTGGCCTCGTCTCCCGCAGGGGCCCTCCGGCTCGGGACAGTTGGGTGACGGTGTCGCTTTCGGCACACTGGCGTGGATCATGCGGCAAAGCGCGACCGGGGACGTGCCGGACCGGGTGGCCGTTCACGGTCACTTCAACCGATGCGTCGAGTCGGGGCTGGATGCCGACAAGGTGCGTGGGATATCCGAGGTGCAGGCCGGCACGCTCCAATGACTGCGGCTCTGACATGAATAGCAAATGCCTGCAGTTCCACATAGTTTGCGAGCTGGAAGATGGGACAGACGTTGTGGAAGCGGCCCTCTCTCCGGGAATGGCACACCGCGCCCTCGGCACGACGCCAGCCCAGGTGCGGGCCCCGCCTTCGCGCTGACGTGAGCCGGTGGCGCACTGGCAGCGGCCGGCTCCAATGGTTGGCCCCCTGCCCCACCTGAGCCCCACCTGTGCCCCGCCTGCCCCGCAGTTCTCTGCGATGGATGAGGCAGGCAAGCGCGCCGCACGCCAGCGGTTCCAGCGGACCATGGCCACGTTCTCTGGCGTCGTCGTGCTCGCTTGGCCTCGCCTGGGAGCACGTGAGGGGGAACGCCCCACGATCGTTTCCTTTGAGGAGGGCGCAGAGGCGGCGATGGTGGAGGCCCTCTCCGCGGGCGCCTTCCAGACGTAACGGTCGCCTCACCCAGCGGACGGGACGTGCGGTGCCTCGCTCAGCTGAGCGGGGCGGAGGCGCTGCGCTCGACCTCGGCGATGATGGCCCGCAGCATGTCGCGGCAGTCCTCCGCCGCCCTTCTCAGCTCCGCCGGGGGTGCTTGAGCCCGGAGCTTGTCGTCCAGCATCTGCGCGGGGGCGCGAGGCTCGTCCCGACCCCAGAGAAGCCGAGTTGGCGCGACAGCCTCGCGTCCCGCACCTGCACGGCGCTCTTGAGGCCCCGCTCCTGCTCGTCGGACACTCCGTCGAGGTCGTTGGAGAAGGCGCGTAGGTCTTTGTTGAGGTTGGAGAGCGCCCCTAGCCGCAGCTGTTCCCGCGCGTACCGATACTCGCCAGCCGTTGCCAAAAGCTCCACGCGGCTCAGCTGCTCCTCAGCGGCCTGCGACAGATCAATCCGCACATGATTGACCCATCTGGGAGATCTCGCGCCGCGAACTCCTCTCTCAACGCCACCTCGCCTTGAGTCGCGTGATGCGGTTTGTATCCACCGCATCGGAGGCCCTGTACCGCTCCAGGGACCTCAAAATCGACGCGTTCTCTGCGCGGCTCTGGCCTACGAAGCTCAGCCCTGAAAAGGCGATGGCCCCGACCCCGAGCGCGGCACGACGGGAGACGACGACTTGTGAACAGGGCACGAGCATGGGGGTTCTCTCGGCGCTGGTCGGGATCCCGGCACCTCTAGCTTTAGTGGCGCATGACGTAATGGTGAACTGGGGGAGGCTGCTTTGCCAAAGAGGATGATCCCAGATGGAAACCCTAGCTGACTGGGCAGGTCAAAACGCCTGGAGACCTGAAGACCCCACTCTCTGGGTTGCTGCTTCATGGAAATCGGAATGGCTGGCATGCTGTCTCCAGGAGAGCTCAGAGAGGACGCCACCCGGCTCGCTGCTAACTTTCGCACCGTTCTGCTGATTTCTCCCTGCCCTGAGAAAAGAGCTGGACGTGCCACGTTCCGAAAGGAGAAACATCAAAGATGGCTCACGGGTTCGAGTTCGAGGTGGTGGGGAAGGTGAGCGCCGGGGACATGCATGACGAGGACGCAGCGACTCCTCGCCGCGCGTCGCGAATCACGCGTTGTTATTACTCGCTCCGCATTGGTGGTAGTGTATTCTTTCGAGTCACGTGGTCGAGACAGGCCGATAGACGGAAGCCTCGACCCAATACGGCCTCGCAGGTCCAGGGGGTCTTCTTTCGCAAGTACACGAAAATGCAGGCCGACAGGCTCGGGCTGAGGGGATGGGTGATGAACACGCCCCGGGGGAGCGTGACGGGCGCGGTGATAGGGTCGAAGCCTGGTTGTGGTGCGGGGCAACGCTGCTTGCGGTTGGCATCGCCGCGTCGCCGCGACGGTCGAGGCGTTTGTCACATCCATGCGTCCCTGTGGTCCGCGCAGATTCGATGAAGGTCTGGCTGCAGCGGGAGGGGTCCCCCAAATCCCGCATCACCGGCACGACGTTCACAAACGAGGGCGAGTTCGCAGACGACCTGTTCCCGGTGTTTGAGATTCGCACGTGAGCGTTCATGAGCATCCATCACGGGTCATGCCAGAGAGAGTATAAGCGAGAGAGTTAGAAAGAGATAGAGAGAGTTCGTGAGGCAGCTTGCATGTGTCTACTTCCCGACCCTTGTCGTGCGCCAGCCCCGATGAAATGGTTCAATCCGGTGCTCATCCGAAGCTGAACAGGCGGAGGGCGTGCATGAGCTGCGCCACCGTCTGGCTGAGCAGAGCGCTCGTCCCCATCGCGAGCTCCACCGCCTCCGGAGAGGCCCGCAAGGTCTTCGCGAGGTCCGCCGTGGCCGCGTCCGCAGCCTCGAGGAGCCGCGGGGTCTTGGTGCCGTCGAGCAGCTTCAGGAGGGACGCGTGGACCTCCCCGTAGACTGCAAAGGCCACAGAGAGACACCGACTGAGTCCTACGCAGCGACGGACACGCACCGCCCAGCGCACCACCACGCTGCTGCCCCGGCATCCGCCTCACCCGAATCGTAGTACTCGAAGCTGCCATACGGGGGCGGCATCACGAGGCCCTCGGCGCGGTCCCGACCGTCCACGAAGCACACGCCCGCCTCCCCACGCTGCATCACGGCCAGGGGCCTCGTGGGCCTGTCCATCTTCTCCTTGCTGAAGATGCGTTCGGTCTGGTCCAGCTCCGTGCGGCCCATGCCCTCCCAGTCCACGATCTGCGGCCCCACGCCAACCAGCGCCCGATCGAACAGCGAACAAGCGTGGCGGCGCAGCTCGACTCCCGGGCGCCAACCGCCCCGTCGTAAGCGGCCAGTCGCACGCACGCGCCGTCTCTCACCTCAGACACGCGGGCCACGAGGTGCTCGCCGTCCGCGGCCCGGTTGTGGCGGCTCCACCCCAGGAGGAACGCCCCGCACAGCATCCCCAGCTCATTGCAGAAACGCAGCTCCAGGTCCTCCTTCTTCAGCGAGATCTGCGGGCAGCTCGCAGGGGCTCGGCGTCACCCCTTCGCTCTCGCCTGGTACCCCCATACCCCCCCGCTTGGGCCCACGCGACCGTCACCGACCTTCCCAGGCTCCAAGAACCCAGCCAGGTTGTCGTCCGGGAGGAGATAGTACCCCCGGGCGGACATCTCCCGCAGCAGGCCCCAGGGCTGCATCTCCTTGCCGACGAGGTCGTCCATAGCCTGCAAGCGCAACGGCCAATGCCGTGCATGGTGCATGGTGTGTGCCACGCGCGGTGAGCAGGCAGCTGTCGTGCAGCATCCGGAGCCGCGCCCTGGTCACCTCCGTGGGGCTGTCCAGGAGCCACACGCGCCCCTCGCCGATGCCGAACTGCACCGGGCGCTCCAGCGCCTCCAGGTAGAGGGTCAGGGCCGCCCGCCGCCCGCCCCGCCCGTCGATCGGGCGCACGCTCCAGGCCTTATAAGGCACCATGGCCGTGCGGTCCTGCAGGAGCGCCATGCACCCGAGGCTGTGCGCAGTGAACTCCAGCCGCCCGGTGGAGGGGTCATACGACACGCCCTCGACCCCCTGCTGCGACCAGCACTGCGCTTCGTCGTCCCAGACCCCCGCGGCTGGGCTCGGCCCAGCGTTCAAGCCCTTGTCCAGGAGGCAGGAGACCACGATGGCGGGGTACACGGACTTGGAGGGGTCCGTGGGGTCCTGGATGGTGGGGTAGTGCACGCTCTGGGTCAGAGGGACCGTCGAGGGCTGCTGCCGGAGGGCCCACGTGCCGGACGGCGTCTCGAGCCGCTGCGGGAAGACAGCGGCAAGTCGCTTAGTGCGCAGGGCCCAGTTTTGAGTGCCTGTGCCTCCACGCACATCTGCCAGCCAGGCGCCGGCCGCGCGCGCATATCCCTACCTTGGCCTGGGCCGGGATGGCGACGAGCTCGAGGTGGATGGTGCCTCCCAGGGCCGCGAACTGGTCCCGCGAGGCGCCCGCGTGGTGGTCGCTCCGCAGCTGCACGACCTTCATGGCGTGGACCTGGGACCCGATCCGGCGGTGGATCTCGATCGAGATGTCCACGCCGGGCCACACGATGTGCTTCGGAGGCCGCTGGTTCTTCTCCTGGTTGATCCACAGCGCGAACTTGACCCCATCCACCACCCGCTCCACCTGCACCACCCGCGACTCCTCATCCATGGGCGTCAGCTCCTCGTGCCGCAGCAGGACCGCCGCCGCCGCGGCGTCCGCGCGCTCCTCCGCCAGCGCGCGCATGTCTGCCAGGAACCCCCGCAGCTCCTCGACCGCCGCCGCGTCGCCCTCCTGGACGCGCATGTCCGACTCGTGCTCCCCATGCACAATGACGTGCTCCAAGTCCGACACCTGAAGGGTGGCGGAGAGGCAGGGGCGGGTCAAGCGGTGCCTGGACATGGGCGGCCGGACAGCACTGTCGCCGCAGGTGGTTAACGCAGGCCCGGCACGCTCGCCGCCACCAACCTGCCCCAGGAGCTCGGCCATCGTGCTCCCCACGTTCTCGCGGATGAAGTTGCGGTAGTCGTTCAGCTGCGCCCGCGAGCTCGCGAGAGGCAGGTGCGAGCACTCCAGGCAGTGGGCCCAGTCCTCCTCCTCCACCCGCTGCCGGGCCGCATGCTGGCGCTTGCTGTGCAGGCGCTCCAGGTACGAGCCCAACTCGCTCCGCTCCTCCTCCAAGCGCTGCGCTTCCAATCTCTGCGGGGCAAGGGCCGAAGCGTGACGGTCATGGCAGGCGCAGGGCGACGCGCTCTTCGTGGCACAGAATCAACCGGGCTCGCCTTCTGGTCATCCACGCGCTCCAACCGCTGGCGCTCCAGCTCAGCAAGCCGTTGGCGCTCCTCTTCCTGCGGGAGGAAGCGCAGACTGCTTGTCACAATGTCCCATGTGGCTTTCACGCGTCTCGTAGCACTCCGCTCCACGCGCACCTCCAGGCGGATGCGCTCCTCTTCTTGCCGCCGTCTCTCTACTTCCTCCTGGCGGGCCAGCTCCTCCAGCTGGGCCTTCGTCAGCTTTTTCTTCTTCGGCATCCTCACGCTAGCACCTGCGCAGGCAGCGGTCGCACTTAGTAGTTGCGTGGGGAACGCATCCCATACATGGAAGCCGAATGTGGTCAATCGCGAGGCGCGTGCGCGGGCCGGCAATTCACCTCACAGCCCCAGCCAGGCGAGAGGCACGGGCCCGAGGGCCGGAAGCTCCTCGGCTCCTGCGCGGGACAGGAGCGCGCTGTGTTACAGATGGAATGCTTATAAGTGGCGGAGCACGGGTCTCTTGCGGACGCACGGGTCGCGTGGAGGCACTCGTGTTTGGCATGTGCACCCATGCTACAGCGCAGGGCGTCCAAAGAGCCGTTCAACGGCCCAAGAGCGTTGTCATTGTAGAATGCATGCCGTGAAGGATACCGCTGAGCCGCGAACGCGACAGGCGGGTCGAGCTAAGGGGGCCTGCGTGCGGAGAGCCACCATTGCCGCCCTGGAGCACCACCGATTTGACCTTCCCTGCGCTCACCTCCTATGTCGCACGAAGGTCAGCAGCTGGCGCCCAGCAAGGGACCCGGTGGGAGATGCGGCAGCCAGATGTCGCTGTGGTCCATGTCCCTGCGAGGCCGCAGAAATCCTGGCGCCCCCTGCTGAGCCCTCACACAAGCTGGAGGATCCCCAGGACATGCCCCGCGGAGTATTCCTGGCGGCCGGGACGTTCCTGCCACACTTGCGCGTCGCCGCAAGTGCCAGGGCTACGCGGAGGAGAAACGCGAGCCCCAGTCTGCGCCCCCCCATCAATGTCTTGCTTGCCATCGCGACGACTCAGCGTTCAAAGCGGCCCCTTGCGTCTTCCTGCACCCTACCCACCCTGTTCTGGGTTTCTCTCACTACTTAGCACATTCCACGAATGACCCCTGTTGTGGCAGCCGGATATGGACGATAGGACGGCGAATGGCGCGGGGCCTGGCCCCGCGAGCCAGCCCCGGAGGCGGTACAGGCAAGGCGGGGCAGTGGGGTGCGTTGGCCATGTGCAGTCCATGCGCGGCGACGGAGCCAGATGTGAGGCGCAGAACAAGCCTGGTTTAAGTACATGAATGTCTTACCGACCTCCATCGATGCCCGCAGGCGGAGCGTGGACGAGGACCCAGAGGAGGCGCAATGGCGGGCCCTCATGAGCGGGGACGATGGCGACGCGAATGGTGCGTCGCTCTCTCTGCTGTTGCGTGCCACAATCTGTCGGGCTCGCGGGCCGAGGTAGCCGACGGGTGACGCCTGGCGACGTTTGCCGCAGGGACGTCTAGCGCAGGGGTGGACGGGGACGCGCCGGGGTCTTCCGCGGACGGATACGTGCCTGTGAAGAAGCGTAGGACGATGGAGGAGGAGCGGGCCCTGGCCAAGCTGCGCCAGGCGCGCAGCGCGGGCAGCAGTGACGCGGGGACTGTTCTGGCCCCGCGCACGGGGACCGGCGAGGTGGAGAGCGCGCCTCCGCCCGCGCCCGCCGCCGAGGCCCCGGCGCGCGACGCCAAGCAGTCGCTCCTGGTCAAGACGGCCAAGTTGCGGGAGACGGAGCCGCCGGAGACGGAGGCGGAGCGTCTGCTGAAGGAGGAGGAGCGCCTGATGCAGCAGCTGCTGACCAAGAAGGCCCTGATGGGCGTGCAGGAGCTGGCCAAGGGGGTCGTGTACACGCAGCGGGTGGAGACCGGGTGGCGCCCGCCCGTGCACGTCCGCATGCGCGCGCCAGAGCACCACAACGCCATCCGCCGCAAGCTGCACATCCTGGTGGAGGGGCGTGACGTGCCTCCTCCCATTGAGGACTTCCGGGGCATGAAGCTCCCGCCGCCGGTGCTGCGCCACCTCGAGGGCCGCGGCATCAAGCAGCCCACGCCCATTCAGGTCCAGGGCATTCCAGTCGCCCTGTCGGGCCGTGACATGGTCGGCGTCGCCTTCACTGGGTCCGGCAAGACCCTCGTCTTCTCCCTCCCATTGGTCATGGCCGCGCTGCAGGAGGAGATCCGGATGCCGCTCCAGGACAGGGAGGGCCCTGTGGGGTTCATCCTGGCCCCTTCGCGGGAGCTGGCGCGTCAGACGGCGCAGATCGTGGAGGCTATGTGCAAGGAGCTCGCGGAGGGAGGGTACCCCAGGTGAGACGGACTCTGAGCTCTGTTGCAGGCTCTGTCTCCGTGTGGATGCTCGCCTGGCTGTGGGCTGACAATGGCAGCAGCGGCTGCGTGTACACCCAGCGAGAGAGCCCTCGTGTGTGAGTGCTTTGGCTCCCCGTGGCTCTCAGGCTCAACGTGCTGACGGCCATCGGCGGCATCGATGTCCACGGGCAGCTGCGGTCGATGCGGGACGGCGTCCACGCCCTGGTCGGCACCACGGGGCGCACCATGGACCTCTTGCGGCGCAAGAGCATTAACCTCGACATCTGCCGGTGAGCGCGTTCACTGCTCAGGGCGGTCGACACACCGGGCATGTCATCCCTGCACTGCTGCATCGTGTCGCCACCGCTGCGCTGAGATGCTTCGGCCTTGCTTCGCTCTGCACTCGCCGCACTCGCTGCCATGGCTCACATTCTCGCCTCGTGCTCTGTCCATCCTTGACACCCCCACGCCACGTCCACAGCGTGTGCCCTCGCCCGCAGCTTCATGTGCCTGGACGAGGCGGACCGCATGGTGGACATGGGATTCGAAGAGGAGATCCGAGAGATCATGTCCTTTTTCAAGGGCCAGCGGCAGACACTCATGTTCTCGGCCACGATGCCCCAGAAGATCCTCACCTTTGCCGAGAGCGCCCTTGTTGACCCCGTGACGGTCAACGTGGGCCGCGCCGGCGCCACGAACCGGGACATCCGGCAGGACGTCGAGTACGTGAAGGACGAGGAGCGATTCCCGGCCCTCAAGCGGGCGCTGCAGAAGACACCGCCCCCAGTGCTCATCTTCTCTGAGGTGACCAGGCTGATGACACGGGGCTTTCGATGCCCGATTTGGTAGGGTTTGCGATGCGCGGGCCAGTCGCCGACCGACGGTTATTGTGATGCGTCGAGCAGTGTTGCTGCAAGCATTACGGCTGCTTGCCATGGCAGCGATGGTGCACCCATCACACCCTTGCATCGGCTTAATGATCAAACGCTCGCCTCCCGCTGCAGAACAAGGGCGACGTGGACGCCATCCACGAGTACCTGCTGCGCCAGGGCGTGGAGGTGGTGGCCATCCACGGGAGCAAGGACCAGGAGGAGCGGAATTGGGCGATGGACGAATTTAAGGCGGGCCGCAAGGACGTCCTCATCGCCACGGACGTGGCGTCGAAAGGCCTCGATTTCCCGCGGATCGAGCACGTCATCAACTTCGACATGCCGAAGGAGATCGAGAACTACGTGCACCGCATCGGGCGAACGGGGCGCGCCGGGCACAAGGGCGTGGCTACCACGCTGGTGGGGAGCCACTGCGGCATGAGCATCCTGCTGGATCTCAAGCACATCCTCCGCGAAGCCAAGCAGCACATCCCGCCCTTCCTGGAGGCGCTCAGGGTGAGTGGCGGAGGCTTGCTCCTAGGCATGAGCGGCTGCGTGGGGCAGCATGTCTGTCGCAGGTCCACAAGAGACATGGTTGCTCCAATGCTTACCGGCGTCGTTCTTGGCTCCCGCAGGACCCCAACGAAGCGAACGAGCAGCTGGCGGCAGCAACGGGCCGGCAGGGCTGCGCCTACTGCGGCGGCCTGGGCCACCGCATCACGGACTGCCCCAAGCTGCGCGCGGACACCAAGTCCGCTCGGAAGGAGCGCATGGGCGGCGCGGACTGAGGGGCGGGCCCAGGTGCCAGCCATCGCTTGCTCTGCGCTTGCCAGGATGCGCATGCGAGAACATGCATGCCTTCCAGGCGCCTGTCTCTTTCACGGCGCTGTCTCTTTCAAGAAGAGTACAAAGGTTCGATTTCAGTCAGTTTCAAATCGTCCATCCCAAGGTCGCTGCGACTCGCTAGGAGCGTCCGGCAGTAGACGCCTGCCGCACGGCCTCGCCAACCGCCTGCTGGACCCAGGACTGCCCGACGCGGACCTTGTGCGTGTCCGTGGGCTGGCGATACCAGTACGCCGCCCGTCGCAGGGCGGCGCCCAGCGGCCCACCCACGTTGATCCCCGACTCGACAAAGCCGCCCTCCTTGGCCCCGACTGTGATGCCGGCCATGCCCATCAGCGACCCGAGGGGCGAGGCGTTCACCGCGTCGGCCACCTGGGCCGGCAGCGGCACCGCCAGGGCGACCGAACCCTCGAACCGCCCCAGCGACATCATCTCGCCCAGGTGCTGGTACCTGCGGGCGGCGACGAGCGGAGGAAAGAAGTGCATACGATGCGACCGTCGCAGAGCCCGCGCGTCACGCCATCTGTCGGCCCTCAGCCCTGTTGTGACGATCGGCACCGCGGAACCACTTACGCGACGCCCCCGCAAGACCTTCCACCGGGGACGCGCTTTGGGCCCTGCGCCCCGCGACCGCTTTCGCGAGCGCTGGCGCGGGGGTGCCCCGCTCTAGTCGGCCATTTGAGGTCATCCCCAGGCCATTGCGATGGATGTGCCCTGTCACCCCGCGTCACCCAGACTCACCGGAAGGGCAGCAGCGGCCGGTTGTTGATGCTGGCCCACAGATTCCACGCTGCGTAATCCGCCTGCTGGAATGCCACCTGCGCCGTCTGCGGCAGGGGGTGCCCGCCGTCCGCCGCCACATCCCCAATCGCGAATGCCCTGGGGTGCGCCTTGACGCGCAGCATCACGTCCGTCTCCGTCGCGCCCTTGGCGTTGGTCGGGAAGGGCATGCGGGGCCCATCAATCTGCTCGAAGCGCTGCCCGGGGCCCCTCACCGGCACCTGCCCCGCCGTCCACAGGACCAAGTCAAAGTCCCTTGTCGTTTCGCCGCCCGCGCCCGACACCGGCGCCATCTGCACAGTCACGGGGCCTTCCTCGTCCTTGCGCCTCATCGCCTTGACCACCGTGCCCAGCAGCGTCTGCGTGGTGGGAAGACCAGCCATGTTGTGCTGCTGTGCATGCAGCCCCACGCTCCGTTCTCTCTGTGACACATGCTATGACGCCCCCCTCTCCTCTCACCTCGGTGCCTGTCTTGCGGAAAAACCGCTCCGCCTCTTCCCGCTGCAGCCCCGGCGCCATCGGCAGAATGGCTGCGTCGGGCGCCACCACCGTCACGCGTCCCTTCGACCCCAGCATCTCTGCCACTGTGGCTGCCAACTCCACCCCCGCGTACCCAGCCCCGACCACCGCGATGGACGCTGGCGTTCCCCGACTCTGTGACACGAGGTGGCGAGAGAGCCCTCAAAGGCGATGTGTGTCGGATGACGGTCCTGCCACCCGCCCACCCCAGGCCGCGTCGCAGGGAAGGCACGTGCCTTCCAAACCATGCAGATGCCATGTTTACGTCGACGTTCTCGCACCTGCAGCTTCTGGATCTCGTCCTTGATCCTGGTGGTGTCCTCGAGAGTCGTAAAGGGCAGCGCGTGGTCTTTGGCCCCAGGGACCCCCCGGTGGGTGCCCTCGGAACCCAACGCCAGCACAATCCAGTCATACTCCACCACCGTGCCATCTCCCAGGACGACCCTGCCCGCCGACCCCGGCACTGTGCCTGCGTGCTCCACCTCCCGCACCCGGCCTCGCACGAACCGCACCGCCGTGGGGCCCAGCAGCTCCGAGAACTGAGGCGCCACCTCCTCCGGCTGGGCCGTGCCGTTGAGCAGCTCGTACAGCAGCGGCTTGAAGACGAAACGGTCCGACTTGTCGATGAGCGTGACCTCGGGCCGACGCCCCTCCGGCCAGCGCAGCGCTTCAAGGCGAAGCGCAGTGTACAGCCCGCCAAATCCCCCACCGAGAACGCATATCCTGGGCCGTGAGCCCGGGCCGGCCGCGGGGGACGCGGGCGGAGGGGACGCTGCGCTCGTGGCCCTGGAAGCAAGGCCCGCGCGGTCCGCCCCCGCGCCTCCGCCTCGACGCGGGCGGCCGCCTCCCACTCGTGTGCCATCCACGAACACCTTCCCGCCCCTCAGCCAGCCACGGAGTCGCCTGCGGTGCAAGCCAGCCAGCGAGTGAGAAAGAAGCGCGCACCACGTCGCCCAGAAAGAATCCGCAAAGAATTCCAGCTTGTTGGCAGCACCATTGTCATACCGTCCTCTTCTGCGACCAGCACTGAGCGCGCCGCGAGCCCATCGCCCGGCATCGGCACCGCCGTGCCCACCTGACAGCCCCGGCATCTCCCAGCGCCAGCCCCGCCCGCCCCGACCAGGCCGCCACGACGCACACCATATGCAGCTCAGCTTCGACAGTCGCAGGGGAGGAACGCTGGATGAGTCTGGTCAAGCCTCTGGCTTCGGCGTGGATGCACGGACTGCACGCCGATGGATGCTTTGGTTGCGTGCAGCACAGCTTACGCAGCAAGGGGGGCAAGATGGTAGAACCTGCTCTGTTTTCTGGCTGCCAGCCATGTGCGGCACGAGCGCACCAAACTCGATCTCACCGCTGTCGATCGCAGCTCATTCCAGATCCCCGATATCTAGACGGACGGCAGCCGGCCAACGCACCTCGCGCGTCGCTCGGGGACCCAGACTGCCCAAACCACAAATCGCTCGATCTGCCTTTCTTACCGCCTCGTCGCTCTGGGCCAGGCCCTACGTGCGTCAACCAGCATGACCGGTACTAAAGATGACAAGACGGTCAAGGGGAACCCCCTCGTGGCGCCAGGTACGCCTGCTGGGCTGCGGTTCTGGACCACGTCCGCCGCTGGCCCCCGCCGCGAGCTGCCTCGTGTTGCTGCCTCGCGCAGGCCTCCTCAACACGGCGGCGTTCTGGATCAACGTCCACAAAGCGTTGATTCCCTTCGTGGGCCTCGCCTTTATGCATCACTTCGAGGCGTACACCGCGGCTGCTTGGGTCCTGTTGGCCCTGCACTCCACGTACGGTTACCTGTGGCTGGCCAAGGACTACATGTACCCGGACAAGGTGCGATCAGCATGGGCGATGTGCCGCGGACAGCGGGAGGGAGTGGCTGTGCGTGACACCCTGCACCGTGCCGTTGTGTGCTCGTCCACAGAACTTCCATGCCGCGCTGCTCCCCAACCCCACCCAAGGCGCCATCTGGGGCTTCGTCATCTTCGTGCTCGTTCTCGGCCCGTACTACCTGCCCCTCTTCCTCGTTACCAAGTACCACTACGAGGCGACGCTGCCCGTCATCGCCCTCAGCATCGTCACCTGGTGAGCCCGGCCACGCACGCACCACCCTGTCGGGGTTCACCTCGCCTCTGCATGCACACCCTTATTCCGGACCCTCCGCATGACGCTGGGCGTTCCATCCGCACTGCAGGGCCGTGGGCCTGTGGGCGATGCACGGGGCGGACGCGCAGAAGTACTATCAGCTCAAGGCCCGGCCAGGGCAGCTTGTCACCGACGGATTCTTCCGCTACGTGCGCAACCCGAACTACCTCGGGGAGCTCCTGCTGTACCTAGGCATGGCCACGCTGTCTGGACACTGGGGGTCGCTCGCGGTCGTGGGGGCCCAGACGATCGTGCTTTGGCGCGGCAACATGGCCAGCAAGGACGCCAGCCTCGCGAGGTACCCGGAGTTCGCGTCCTGGAAGGCCAGGACCTGGCAGTTCATCCCGCTGCTGTGGTAACAGGCCGACAGAACACGTGTTGCGGTAGGCAGGCAGACGCGAGGTGGTCGTGCTAGGCAGGCAGGCAGACGAGCATTCGCACAGCACATTCCTTAGCCCGTCTCTTCAAGCAGAAATCGATACGCCCGTGTATTGATTTTGGAACGCTCTGGCAGCGTTTCTGAAAGTCTCTCTACGACAAAAAACGCAAAAGGGATGCTAGCGCATGGGTCCGGCGTGCGCATCCTGTGCCCCATGGCTCTGAGATCGATCGGGTCAGTTGAGCGGGGCTTCGCTGGGATCCGCGTCGCCGTCCACCCGGACCTTGAGGGCCTTCTGCGGAAACAACCAGCCAGTGGCGGATCACTGCACCTCGCCCTCCCAGCTACAGGTCCACAGCCCCGGGACAGCCCCGTCCCCGCCTCCCCGCTCACCTGCACCCTCTTCAGCCCCTCGTCGTGCCCCACTTGCTTGTAGTGCAGGATCTCCTGCACGGGCACGTGCCCGTGCACGATCAGGTTGACTGTCGTGAAGAGCGGGTACTCGTGCGACATCATGTTGTGGTCCAGCACCGCCTGCACCTCGTCGCTCGTCAACACACCCTGGAGCTTCTGACCCTTGAGCAGCTCCTCCTCCAGCTGCGGTGGTGTCAAAGAACAACACGTGTCAGAGGCCGTGCCACGATTTACCAAGACAACGCAGCGACTACCCTGGGCTCGCCCATCGGACCTCCGGCCAGCGCCGCGTGGGCAATGCAGGCGGCTCCCACCCGGCATCCGTACTCGGGGCTTCTCACCTCGTTGAAGGTGGCTGGCTGCCCGCTGACTTGGCGCTTGGTCCACTCCATGGCCACCAGCCGGTTGCGGCCCCCGTAGCTCGACGCCACCAGGTCAGAGAACCCGCAGCTGCGGTGGCATAGCACGTGAGAAAAGTGCTTTAGTAACACACCCACAAAACAAACCCGGTGCATCGACGCGAGGCCTCGCTCCCCGCCAGTGGCCGTGCCATGGGACGTGCTATGCCCGCCGATGCCCCACCTGAGCAAAAACGTCTCGTCGCGCACGCTCGGGTACTGCGCCTTGGCGAAGCGCCGCATCTCGTCCAGCCCCGCCCGCAGGATGGCAGCCTTGGTGTTGGGGCCCAGGCCGAGGCCGTCCACGAACCCCGCCGCCAAGGCGACGACGTTCTTGAGCGTGCCGGAGATCTCCGTCTGTGTGACGGGAACGGTTCGTAAATGATTACACATGGGCAAGGGTCGAGGAGTGCACGGGCTGGGTCCGGGCAGTGAGGTCAAGCTCCCATGCATGGGAGGCAGCGCGTCTCGTCTGTGTGCGGGAGTCACAGAGATGGAACGCCGATCCATGGCCAGTCCCTCACCCCTGCCACGTCGGGGTTGAGCTGAACGATGAAGTCCGGGGTCTCAAAGAGCTTCTGCCAGATGCGTGCGGACTCGAGGTCAGTGTACCCCAGCGTGGACTCGCTGAGCTCCCTGGGGGGTGCAAGAAACCACAGAGAGGCGTGAGGGAAGCGCAGCACACAGCATACAGCACGCGGGCTGGTGGCACCAGACGCTGCTCTCTCGCCTGCTGGCGATGTCCCCCGCGATGTTGGCGCCCATCATGACGCAGCAGTCGATGTTCAGCGTCTTGCGGATCATCTCTGAGATGAGCTGGGGGCCCTCCTGTCGCACGCGCATCCCCTTGATCAGCGACAGTGCACGGGCCGTCGGCTTGACTGCAGGAAGGGATGGGCCGTCCCGGATGTCACGAGCGGTGATGGGTCACATGACAGGTCGGGTCGGCAACACGACACGACCCGCGGCGACATACGTTGCGCCTGCCAGCCGTGACTCCCTGGCGAGAGCAAGCGTGCCGCAGCGGTCGCTCTCCGTCCCCCGGCCCCACGCACCGACGTCGCGGATCTGTTTGCAGATGGTGTGGATGAACTGGTGCGGCGCCACAAACACCAGCAGGTCGGCGCCCGTCACCGCCTCCTCCAGGCTCGGCGTCGCCCTGCAGAGGCAGAATATGCCCCGTCCGACGTGCCCCTTGCACGCCGACAAAGCCCCGACTCTCGCGCCACTAAGCCACACCTGATGTTGTCCCCCAGGTGGTACCCCGGGAAGTACTTGGGGTTCATCTTCGTCTCGTTGACCACTTCCGACAACTTGCGACCCTCGAAGTCCTCCTCATGCACCCAGACGACCACCTCGTCCACGAACTCATCCGCAGGGTCGAATTCCCTGCAAGCGACACCCAGCGCAATCGAGGCCAGTGCGCGAGGTCCCAAGTGCCGGTCCAGACTGGCGGCAGCTACCATGGCAGGTCGGCTCACCGGGCGTTGCGGGTCGCCAAGGTGAGGGCAGCGCAGGCCCAGGCGCCAGAGCCGACGAACGCCACTCGGTACTTGACAAGCGCGTCCAGGAGCTGACGGTAGTCGGTGACGAACCAGTCGGCGCCCTCCATCACGGCCTTGCGCTGCGGGGCGGTGGGATGGGGTCTCATCTGATTGCACCGCGCTCCAACGGCAAGGTGGGGGGGGCGGGTGGGCCCAAACCGTCCTTGGCCACCGCTCGCCTGGGCGACGCCCCCGTATCCGATGAACATGTCCGCTGCGCCCGACACTTGCACGGCTTCCAGGTCGGTGACACCGTCCCCAATCATGACGATGTTCTCGTAAGGGTGCTTCTGCCGCATCACCTCGATGGCCCGGGGCTTGCCGCCCTGGTGAGCCGTGGGCTGCTGCAGGTCGAACCCCGCGAACTTGCTTGGCCTGGCGTCGTCCGAGTCGTCGTTGTCGTCGTACGTAAAGTACCTGCGGCACGCGGCGGCACAGACAAAGGTTCGGCAGTGAGTCAACAGTCAACACCAAGAAGCTATCTGGGACGTGAGGGCTTCGTGGCGGGGCTCTCACATGCGGTTGGCGATCACGTTGGACGGCTTGATGCCCAGGTGCCGCGCCACGGGCATGCACAGCTCACGGAAGCCCCCAGAGATGACGTACACGTCGATGCCGCGCGCCAGCAGCGCCTTGATGAGTTCCTGCAAGCGTGTACGGCGCGGCGCAACTGAGTATGTCAATGACGGCCCGACGCTGCCATGGGGTGGAGCCCATGCCGGGCCGGGCTCGGTCATGGCTGTCACCTTGGCGCCCGGGACGAGACGGCTCTCGGGGTCGTGGCGGGTGAGGAACGCGCGGATGTCTTCGGGAGTGGGGTCGAGGAGCCGCATGCGCGCCTCGATGGAGTCCGCCAGATCGATCTTGCCCTCCATCGCGCGGTTGGTCAGCTCCTCAATCACGTGCCCTAAGCCCTTGAACTCGGCGAGCGCGTCGATGCCGTCCTTGGTCGTCAGGGTGAGGTCCATGTCGAAGCAGACCGCCGAGGCGTTGCGCCAAGTGTTCAGGACGCTCTCCGAGGGCTCGTACCGCACCTCCCCGGGCATGTACGCCTTGCGGCCCTCCTCCACGCTCCTGTGAAGATGAAGGTGTTTGCTGCTTTCCCTAGCATCGCGATTGTGGCCCGATCGCCTCAGGATGCGCGGTCTCGGTATGACGAGTCCTGCAGACGGCTGAAACTCACTTCAGGGGACTGGATTTGGCGCGCTCGGCAATCATCTGCTCCTCCTTGGAACCATCCCTCTCCTTCGCCGCCTTCGCGAAGTCCTGCGATGGCCGGCCGGAGGCATGGAGTTGTGCATGCTGTCCTTCGCTGGACAGGGGATCTCGCGGTCCCTGCCCCCGTTGATGCTGCGCCGAAACACGTCTCCGAGGCAGATAATGACTGTCTATCCGAAACAAGGGCTGGCGCGAGAAGAACGCGCGCCGATGCGG
Source organism: Protoeuglena noctilucae (assembly GCA_958009085.1). Lineage (NCBI taxonomy): Eukaryota > Viridiplantae > Chlorophyta > Pedinophyceae > Marsupiomonadales > Marsupiomonadaceae > Protoeuglena > Protoeuglena noctilucae. The sequence goes on along the minus strand of OY253668.1, from coordinate 695,415 downwards.
CTGCAGCGAGTGCACGTTGACTTCGCGCTGGAACGCCGCACTCACGCTAGCGGGTCTCGTCGCCCGGCACGCGACTGGACGACAAGCGAGCGAGGCACATGGCGCCGGTCGCGCTTGCACCCCCAAGCCCGCCGCGGCGATCATCTGCCGACCGTTATCGCTCTTTGGGACCTGCCCGCGCAGTCACACTGCGAATGCGCTGCCTCGAGTATCCGATCGCACAACAAGAACCGCTTTAACGAACCTCGACTGCCGCGCACCCCTTCTACGACCTCCTTAAAACGCTGGCGAGAAAAACCCTAAGTGCGTCTGAGTTACCCTCTAGGTGATCAGAGCCTACGATGACATTTCAGGTAACGGATTTCTCACGCGACGGCCGCCTTGGCTGCCTCCAGAGCCTCGACAGCCTGGGCGTGGAGCTGGGTCGCCGAGCCCTCCGACCCCTCGGGCGCCACGAAGTTGCTCTGCGCGTGGAGATTGCTGGGCGTTAGTGCATGCTCTGGGGGCGCACACGCAGCGCTGCCGACGCCTGTTGAATCCACCAAGCATGCAGCACACCGCCCCCGGGCTCCACGCAATGTCAGCCGTAAACATTTCGCCCTCTACAGCAGCGTAGCGGACCCTCCGCCGAACTGTCGGAGCGCGCACGAGAGGCCGCCAGCTCCAGCCTCACCACCAGCGTCTCAAGCGTAGCCATGGCGTCCTTGAGGCGCTTCGACGTCTCGGGGGTCATCATCTCGGACTCCCGCAGCACGCTCTCCTGGTGGCTGACGTCGTGCTCGTCTGCGAGCAGCGGCCACGCTCAGCCACGTCCGCACACTCCACTATGGCGCACCCGCAGGCGGCCCCGACGCCCAGACCCTCACCGACGCCGGCGTCCTTCATTTGCCGGAGCTTCTCCGCCTCTGCCGACGTTTCCTGCTTGTACATGAGCAGCTCCCTTGTCGTCCGCTTGACCACGCCCGTCGCGATCTTTAAATGCCGGAGCGTGTCCATCGACATGGCGTTGCCGGGCCGAGTCGAGGCGGCGGTGCCTTCGCTTCCCTTCGGAGGAAACAGTTCTGAGCATATGATGCTGCTGCCGATGACGGAAGGCAGCGCGGGAGGCCACGCAAGCCGCAAAAAGACAAAACTGCACGGCTGTTAACGCGCCCGTTGCTGCATCGAACAGGACGCTGCGGGGGTGGAGCCAAATCCCCAAGAGATCGTGCTTTTGGATGAGATGCACGTGCGGGCAAACTCACCCGAAAGGACGCGTGACTTGGAGCGCCACGTGTGAGCGCGCTGCAGAACAGTGACCTTGTCCACCGGTGAATCTCTCTTGCTCCGTGCAGCATTCAAGTAGAAGACAGCGAAGTGTAAAGCGGATTCTAGCCAGATCTACGCGGACTCTGCAAGCTCTGACACAAGGGCGCTGGTGCCCCACGCGCACTGCCTGCCACGTGCCTGACACAAGGCTGACGCCCTAAACGCTCTGCGCTGGGACTGGGGTCCCAGTCACGACGACGACTGCTCCACGCGGTCCGTCGTCGCGGTAGGCGGCGGCCAGGGCCCCGAACATGGAATGTGCCGCGAGGAGGACCACCGCCACGAGGCCGACGAACGCAGCCCCTCCGTAGCCAGCGGCATGCACGGCCCGAGGGTTGTTGTACGGGCCACGGTAATTCTTCTGCTTGGCCCTGTGAGAGGCGGAAGGTACGCCAGCTCAGGGCAGGGACGCCATCGGCCACCGGCAGGCACAAGCTGGCACCTGCCACCAGCCAGCAGATAGCCGCGCTTGCACGCCCAGGCTGCCCGACTCACATGGCCGCCTCGGAGTGCCATGCCGCGCCGTTGCAGTCCGCCCACAGGGCTTCGCTGGTGCGTGCCACAGCATAGACGATAAGCACAATGATGGTGAGCACTGTCCCTAGGATGAGCGAAGCTGCCGACCAGACGGACATGCTCCCGTTGCAGCACCGGCACGCCTGCTGACCATCTGCGGGATCACGACTCGTCAGCATGGTCGCGCACCCATGCGGGCGTCGTCAACAGGTGCGCCACGGCAACCCTTTCCCCTCTCACCGAACCTACACCTGCCGATGATGACGGCGACCACAAAGGAGATTAGGAGCATGACGAGCGCTGCAGAGGCCAGCTTCTCAGCATCGCGTGCGCGGCCGACGGATGGGAGGCTCCCAATCTGAGTGTGGGTGACGTTTGCCCACGCGAATGTGTTGGGGCTGGTGGCAGGGTCGAGGGTGTCGTTGCCGTTGCTCGTGTCTGACTCGTAGCACCGCGCGACCCAGGCGAGCGCTTGCTCGTTTGTGCGGGGCACAGCGAGACCTGCAGCGGGTGCATGGACCTCGACCATGGAGCATGAGAGGAGACGGTGCACGCCACACCCCACCATGGAGCCCAACATGAAAGCACACGTTGTACGCCACACCCAGCCTGCTCACAAGGGCCTTGCCTGAGTATGCGCAGCCTAGCAGGAAGGCCACGAAGCCAACCACCCAGGCACCGATGAGCAGGATGCGCTCGGCCAACAGGAGCTTCTCCCGCCATGCCCGTCGGAGCGAGTTGCGGAAGGTGCTTTTGCTGATCTGCAGCGTATCCAGGGCCGGCTGAACGTCCGCGGCGTACAGCACAGGCTCCTGACGAGCCGGGAAGGGCTGGGGAGGGGACGGGACGCCGGCTTGCCCGCCTAGAGCGCCCGGGGCGAGCTGGTCTCCCATTGGCCCGACCGTTCCAGCCAGCTGGTCGGTCCGCGGCGGAGTTGGCGCACACACTGGCAGAAACGACAATAAGGAATCGGAAGGCCGGCCGCGGATCTCCACTGGTGTCCAGGTTTTGCTCCGATACGGCGTGAACGGTTGGCCACCCTAGTTGACGCGTCGACAGGCGAGTAACAGCCAGAACCCGCACCGTGGTTTGAATGCAATCGTGTTAGCGCACGGGTGTGTCGGGCATGGCGGAACAGCTCCCCGCGGCCCAGCGAAATGCGTCGGAACACGCCGTCAGCGACGCGTTGTGGGCACCTAAGCAGCCGACCAAAGCTCGGCACGGCGGCTGTTTCCTGCGGCCAATGTGTGGCTGACTTGAGTCTCAGCACCGCACTACCATCGACCCTCCCTCCACCGCGCGGACGGACGGCGAGCGCCATGAGCAAGGCCGCCATACCGCTGGCGGGTGGCCGGGTCACCCCATCCCAGCAGCCATCGGGCGTCGCGGCATCGCTGGCCGTGATGATCCGGCCTCTTCTGCGCGGAATTCTGCCGCCCAGCGTCACGGGCTCGGACCTCGCCATGGCCATGATCCTTGTCCTCCTCACCCTCGTCCTCGTCGCGCTGCTAGGGGCAACGGCCTTCATCGCCACCGGGGGTGGCAAGAAGAGGTGGGTGTCGGCCGTACCTTGGCGTGCAAAATGCGCCCAGGGGCACGCGCGCGCGGACCCGCGTGCGCCTCACTGTGACCGCAGAGACGTGGTGCTTGTCGTGGGTCCGCCGGGCGCGGGCAAGACGGCGCTCTTCAACCTCCTCGTCCACGGGAAGGCGGGGAAGACGGTGATGTCCCTCGAGCCCAACGTTCGGAGGGACTGGAGGGTGTCCGGCGCGTACGGGAAGACTCGGGAAGTCACGCTCGTAGCTTGGCCCGGGCACCCCAAGCTCCGGGCGGGCCTCGCTGAGCTGCTGTGGTCGGCGACGTGCCTCGTACTCCTCATCGACGGGTCGGACTTCAATCCCAACGTGCGGGCGATCGGCGAGGTGCGACGGACCGCCCGGTGACGTGTCGCACGGGGTTGACCGAGCGCCGTTGACTGACGCGGCAGCCGTGCCACCCCCGCAGCTCTTCCTCGACACTGCCGGGTCGCGGGCCATGTCAGGCGCGCGGGTGCCCGTCCTCCTCTGCACCAACAAGAGCGACTTGGGGGCCAAGTGCCACTCCCAAGGATACATCAAGAAGAAGCTCGAGCAGGAGATCCAGGTGTGGTGTCACGGGGAGGTGGCAGGCCTAACAGTGGGCCTTCAGATGGACCGCCCTTGACGCTGTTCAACGCTTCCTTTTCTGATTTGCAGAAGCTCCTGGAGTCCCGCGAATCGATGGCGGACACGGCGGGGACACGCACGCATCGGTCGGCACTCGGGAGGCAAGAGCCGGGCAAGTTCAGCCTGGACGCCTGTCCGGCCAAAGTGACGCAGGGGAGCGCCAGCGTCCTCGAGGGGGAGATTGCGACTGTGATGAGCTTCATTCAGCAAGCGGTGGGGTTGCCCGTGGCCGCATGAGGGCTGGCCACCGCCGACATGCAGTGTTCTAGACTAGGACAGAGCAGAGAGAGCGCAGTGATAAGCAGAGGCTTAACAAAGAAGTATCGCGCCGTGGCAACGAGCATCGGGGCCACAGGAGCCAGGGGGCACCTGTGGTCCTTCATGCCAGCTGGACGTCCAGCAGCTCCTCCTCCTCAATCTCCCTGCGTGCCAAAGCGCGAAACGGCCATCTGTACACGTGCCTGTCCTGGCTTGGCCGCGCGGGCCAGCCCTGCCCCACCCACACCTGATTTCACAGTCTCCCAACGGCTGAGCGACGCAGAGCAGCACGTAGCCCTGCTGCTGCACGTCCTCAGAAAGCATTCCAGCCGATTGGTTGACAGAGCCGGACACCATCTTGGCCGGGCACGTCATGCAGACGCCCATCTTGCAGTCGTGGGAGACGTCCAGCCCTGCGGCACGGAAGGCGCGACGGAGCTCAAGGAGCGGCGCGTGAGGCCGACATAAATAAACGTACGCTTTTGAGAGCGTGGGCCTCGGGCGGCGTGCCCGCCCTGTGGCTCCACGCGTTGGATAAATGGCACGTGGGCGCGACCATGTACGCCTCGCGAGAAGCCTTCACAGACCATCGCTTGCTGGCGCAGTGTAAGTCTAGAGACAGTGGAGTCGGAGGCGTCGGTCCGGCAGCCTGCTCTGAGCCTGCCGCCCAGATTTTCACCTGCGTCGAGCGCTGCCTCGAGGATCGTCGTGCCATCGGGGACCTCAAGCTCCCTGACCTCCCCGCTCTTAGTGGCAATCTTCACTTTGTGCGCGCACACGCGGACGGCCGTCCGCCGACCCGCGGGCACGCAGCTGCTGGTGGAGGCTGCGCTAGGGGTGGCGAAGAGGCGTCCGAGGGCCTGCATCTTGCAGCAGATTCGGCAGGAAGACGAGCAGATGATGATGGGAAACAGGACTCGAGAAAGGAGCGACACAGACTCTCAGCATACACAGACTGGCGGGGTATCGTGCCAGGTGCTTTATCCCCCGCGCTTGTAGGCCACCATTGACTCGACCCGGTGCACTTTGGTGCTGAAGGACCGCAGCTTGACCTCCGCCGAGTCGGTAATGTACCTGAGGTGGCGGAGGAGTGCGCATGTCCGTCGCCACGGCTGCTCCCCTCGGCGACCAAGCGGTGGGACACAGGCTCTTGCGGCGGCAGCAGCACCTTGGGTCTGAGTCCTCCCAGGTCTTGGGCACCTCGGCGTGCTTGTCCGCGTAGACGAGGAGATCGAAGGAGCACGCCTCCTCGATCAGCGGCAGGAACGTGACGCTAGCCGTGATTTGCCGGATGATGGCTGCGTGGGGTGAGAGCAACTGGTGGCATCCCAGAGGAGCGGCGTCACTAGGCGGGGGTTGCTTTGCACCCAGCTCAGCCACGCGCCTGCGATTTCCGACTGGATCTCCTTCTCGGGCTTGTCGCTCGTGGCGACGCGGACCCCGTCCTTGTCCACCTCTTGCCTGATGTCGAAGGTCCACCTCTCGAGAACCTGCGTGGATAGGGCAACATGCTGGGTAACGACGGGCGCTGCGGCACTGCTGGGGACGACGGAGCAGCCACTCGGTGTGATGGGGGCGACCAGCGGCCGAGCTCGCCTCTGACGACGACAGGGACGAGATGACAAGGACGAGCTTCTGCAGGGAGCCCTGTTCCATCCAGTCCGAAATCTGGGTCAGCACCGTCCCCAAATACTTCGTCAGGCCATCGTCCGAGGCAATCATGATGGAGAGCCTGCGCGCGATCTCACGAGCTCACTCCACGGCCCACGCGAGTCCCCCTTCCCCGCTGCACTTTAGGGACAAGAGCGCCTCTCATTGGATGGGCGCCTCTACTCACCCGTACTTCTTCCTCGCCTCGAAGGAGTCTGCGGGGTAGATGCCCCGCTGGTAGAGTATGCTGCGCACAGGTCAGCGGTGGAAGCTCTCGGGCGAAGCGCGCGGCTGCTGGATGGCGCAGCAATGCGAAGTTCGTTGTCAGCGCTGCATGGGCGATCGCCGCCGGCGCCGCGCCTCCCTGTCTCGAGCTCTTATCAGCCTCAATAACATCTCGCGTCAATTGGGGGCCGTCTGACTCACTTGTTCACCGCGTACCCGAAGAACTCGGCAATGATGGCCGCGCTACCCCGCAGCGTGATCACGTTCGCCTGCGCCTGCGCCATTAAGAGGGCCGGCTCTGCGCCCGTGCAGGTCCCGACAGGGAGGAAGGCGTGAGATTGCCACGCGGGTCAGCGACGGACGAATTTGTCGCGTTGTTTTTTTGAACTCTTCAGCCGTGCCCCTTTGCGGTCCTTCCAGCTGTCTTTCGCAGTACACAGGGATCGAGCTAAGCAGGAAAAAGTGCCAAGCAGTCTCATCGACATCGCCATCGAGATCTGATCTCGCCCTAGTTGTTTCCGACAGCATTTTGCCACGCATGATCAAACCCCGCAACTCTGAGATGCGCAAGCTGCCTCACTAGTCTGCTGATGGAGATGTCGTGACGAGCTGGTCATCCACCATGCTTTCAAGAAGACTTGGGGGGCACAGCATGCCAGGGATGCCCTGGGGATCGGGCGGCTCACCGGATTCGCCCAGCGCATGACGCAGTGCATGGATACAACGTTTTGGAGATCGGGGAGGCGATGTAGCTGCCCGACGACCTGCCACCGGAGATGCAGGGCGATGTGCGCACAGGCTCGAGAGGGGGGGTCCCCTGGCCCCTCCTCCGCGAGCACGACGCCGCCAGCGTTGACAGGGACCGATGTTTAGGACAGGTGATTATGCTTCCATGCAGCGCCGCCACGTGGGAACTCGCATTGCGGTGGCTTGGGCTCAGCATTGCTCCCGCCCGCCGTGCATCACAGGCCGAGGCGGTTCCGCGCCTGGCCCTGCGCCCGGCTGTCGGCGTCGTGACCTTGGCGTCGTGTCCCAGGTATGGCGCTGCTTTCCTGCTTCTAGAGACACCGACCTGCCACCAACCGGCGCCTGCATTCGTGTCCCTCTCCTGCCATCCTTCTCAGGCTATCTGAGGACTCAACCACGCAGCAGAGAGCGGCAGCGAACACTGACCCTGTCCGCAAGAGCGTCGACGCGGCGCAGGCCGCCCTCGGCCCTGGGCAGCATGTGGACAGCAACGTGCTGCGCCCCCTCCTGGTGCGTGGCGATCTTGCCGCGTTCTGTCGAGATATGCACCGGTTTGGCTTCCGCATCTATGCTGTTCGTGATTCGCAGAGCAACGCGGTGGACACAAGGGCGCGGTTGCGCGGTGACGCACTGGCGGGGAATGCGAGCGCGACCGTCGTCTTCGAGAGGTCCCTCGCCGTCGGCGGAATGCGGCGCGTAGCGGTGACGGCATCCGTGTGCGGGGCTGGCGGTGACGTGGTGGCCCTCCATGCCCTTCCCAGCAGCCCCGGCGGTGCCAAGTTCGAAACCATCCATGCCCTCCCGACCGGCCGGGCTGTCATGCAGCTGTCCTTCGCCCCGCGCATTATCGGGGAAGCGGCCGGCAGCCTCGCCGGCCCCCCCACCTCGGGACGGTCCACGGACATCGCCCTCCTCGCCGTGCGGTCTCTGACCAGCGTCGCGGTGGTGGCCGTGTGGACGTCGGGCCGCTTGAGCACCGCCACTCTGCGGGCGGAGGTCGTGGGCATCGCCGACCTGGACGACGTGGGGGGCGACCAGGGTGCCCTGGGGCGGCTCACGGACGCCCAGTGGGCCCCTCGGCAGCCGCGGCTGCTGCTGGCGACGGAGACGGGGTGGCTGCTTGAGATTGACGCCGGCGGCGCGCTCGAGGCGTGCTGGGGCGCCATCGCAGCCGAGACTCTGTCCGGCGCGGCCATTCCTGCGACAGCGAGCGTGGGCGGGTGGGCCTGGTGCCTGCGCCTGAGGGCGCTTGCGTGGACGAGAGTTCCGGGTCACGAAGGGCACGCTGGCGCCAGCGGCGAGGCGGCCCCTGCGGCGGATGACGCACGGAGAGGTGAGAGCGCTCTGGGGTGGTGGGCCATTGGAACGGCATGCATCTGGAGCATCCGCTTCTCCGTCCTTCGCCTCATCGCCGCTCCTTGCTGATAAGCCACCCCGCCGACCGTGCCCTCGTCCCTTGCCACTGCGCCATGCAGGGCCCGAGAGTCCAGGCACCTGCGTGGCCGCATATGGCGCCACGGTTGACATGGCGATCGTGGTTTGCGACGGCGTCGTGTGGCATTTGGACCGTCGAGGATCAGACGGCCTGCAATCGGACGACCGGGCGGAGGGCCGGCCGCGGGCGCGGGGCCCACAGGGAGAGGCACCGTCCACGCACCTCACCCCGGCGGGGCTGCGTGACATGCTCCGTGCCGCGCCGCCCGAGCTGGGCAGCTGGGCATGTGCCGACGCGACCGCCGCAAGGGCCCCAGGCGGGGTCGCAGCTGCGGCGGGTGGTGCTGACGATGACCCTGGGGACGGGGAGGGTGACGATGGCGCGGAGCACCGAGGCTCAGCGCGGGAGTCGAAGTGGGACGCGGCGATGGAGCTGCAGGAGGGCGAGACGGCGTGGTGCCTGCAGCGGCCGATGTTCCCGGCGGGCCTGGGCCAACCCCAGTCGTACGCATCCCTCCCAATCGCTGAGCTTCTCGACAACCTCCTGGTCGTCGCCTCGACGCTCCGCGTGCTCCTCGTCGACTCCCGGCGGCCGCAGACGCCTGTCCTGGCGTGGCAGAGCCCCGTGGCACCCTGCCGCCCCCGAGCCGTGTCAGTCGCTGTGCTGGGCTCTGCCAGAAACGACGCTGCGCCCGCGGTGGGCGGCGGCACTTACGGTGTCCCCGCGCCTGTCCTCGGGGCCGTGGCTGCCGTCTTCGACAGCTGCGACGACGTGGTGGTCTTCCCGTTCGCCGTGAGCGACACGGGGTCACTGGCGGCGATGGAGCCGATGCCCAGGCGGGGCCTACGAGGGCAGGGGGTCCACGTCTGGGCTGGAGGGGCCGAGGATGCCCGAAACATCGACGCGGAGGAGCTGGCGGCGGCGCTGGCGGCGGGGCGGCCGCCGAGGACGTGGCGCCCTCTGCGGGCGGCGCGCGTGCAGTCGTTGGGCCCGCCCCGCTCCCTGGGCGCCGTGCGGGTGCGCGAGGGGACGTGGGACGTGGAGGACGCGGCGTCTGTGCGGACCGTCGACTTGGCCAGGCACCCAGAGACGATCCTGGGGTGAGAGAGAGTGTTATGCAACATCATTGATTTTGACAACAGCCACTGCTGCGTTGCTGGCAGGCGCTGGTCAGATGCACATGCTGGTGAAGCGGTGGTAGCGAGTGTCACATCTCAGCAGCTGCCACGTCGCTCGCGTTCGCAGGGAGAGGGAGCTCGAGGTGCTGGGCAGCCGCATCGCGCTGCCGGACACGCCTGGGACGTACCCTCGAGCGCGGGGCCTGTCTGGCGTGTGCTGGACGGCCATGGGTGCAGCGGGCCCCGACCTGGCCAGGATGTGGGTCCTTCCTGACACGACCGTCCCTGACACCGGCAGGTCTGACATCGGCCTGAAGCAACAGGACTCCCGCGCTGGGCCGGCAGGGATCGTCGACAGCGACGTCACGCGGGACATTGCTGCGCATTTGAGGGGCGGCAATTCAAAGCACGATGGGGGCGGCGCCGGTGCGGTGCAGAACGCGTGGGGTGTCGATGCGAGCAGGGCGCGGGGCGCCGGGGTCGCGGGAGAGGGGCTTACAGGCGTCGATGGTATATGCGCAATGCTGTGCGTGAGTCTTTCTTCAGGAGACTCTGCGGTCGTGGCTCTCGCCAATACGGAGACGGCCACCGGTGCCGCAACTGCGCCCACCTCGACCCCAGTGGTGCATCCCGTCGGGGGAAGCGCAAGGGGAGGTGTCAGCGACGGCGCCGAGGACGGGGTGACTGCCCAGGGGGAAGGTGGTCGGCGTGGCACGTCACGTTCTGGCGTCCCCTGGCACGCAATCGTGCTGCGGCCGGAGGGCTACGTCCCTTGCATTCACGGGGAGCCACCGCCCGCCTTTGAGTCGGCGCCGCCGGCCGGTGGGTCCTCGGACCCCTTCTCATGGGATCGCGTGGGCGGGGACGGGGCCGCTTCCCATCACGAGTACGGCCTGGCACATTTCGTGCTGCCGGCCACCACGGCCCACAAGAGCGAGAGGCGCGTGCGCGCGAGGGCGGTCGACAACGAGCGCTTCCGCGTCGCTCTGCCCGCGCACCTGGGCCTGGTGGTCTCTGCTCTGTCTGCGCCGTTGGGTGACGGTGTCGACGGGGAAGGCGAGGGTGGGCAGGAGGTAGCTGAGCAGGGGTTGGTGACACAAGCGACTCCGCAGGCGACGTTCGAGCCTCCCGTGCAAGTGTGCGCGAGGGGTGACGTGCGGAAAGCCGCCACGCGTGGAGTGGCGCTGAAGAAAGCCCTGCTGGCGAGGGCGGGGAGGCAAGGGAAGGCGGACCCCGGTGCGTCTCCCAGTGACTCCGGGGCCAGTCCGGGTTTCAGTCCTGCACCCGGCTCGAGTGCTGGTCAGGGCCCAGGGCCCTTGCGATCGTCGGCCCCTCCTGCCGGGCACGTAGAGGACCGGTCAGTGAGGCCTCGGACATCGGAGAGAGACGGGGGCGTGAGAGCGGATGCCGGAGAGAGGCTGGCTATCGACGAGCTGCTGGGCGCATGGGGCCAGGGGATGGCTGACACGATCCACTGAATGACGCTCTCATGCGCTCCCTCGTCGCCCTTTGTGCTATGCTTTCCTTGGCGGACTTTTGTGGTGTCGCTCGCACTTGCTGTAGCTTATTTTCTACCTCTTGCACATTCACGCACCCTTTCTCAGTGTATCTTGTACTCTCAAACCACTTTTCAAAGGGTAGACATGAGTCCACACATGCCACAGCCCATCCAGGGGCGGCAGAGCGCCCCGCTCGAACGCTTGCATTTTGAATCCAAGGCAGGCACCCGTTGAAAACAGACTGGCACCGTGGAGACGACCCCCCATGCACTTCACCACCCAAACACACACCGAATCGTTTGCAGGCCCTGCCCCTGCCACGTCCCTCAGCTCTCCTCCATCTCCGCCACGATCTCCCGGATGAGCTCGTCTCTGCGGGGGACAGCAACGCGGGACTCGAGCAGCTCGCAACACCAAACGACTCGCTCCCTGCCACGCCCACCGCCCAACGAGAGCGCACCAACTCAGCCCCTGTCGCACACCGCAGTCGTCAGTCGTCGCCATCCTCACCGGTAATCCTCGAACGTTCCCTTGTAAAACTTGAGCTTCCCGTCCTCCACGATCCACACCTCGGACCGCTCCTCGTCCGCGCACACGGTGCTGAGGAGTCGCGCGTCGTGGGAGATGATGACCACGCCCCCGCTGAACTCCTCGATTGCCTCGCCCAGCGCGTCGATCGACTCCATGTCCAGGTGGTTGGTCGGCTCGTCCAGGAGCAGGATGTGTGGGCGGGACAGGCAGATGGCCGTGAACACCACGCGGGCCTTCTGCCCACCTGCAAGTCGCGGAGAAAGGCGAGAGCTTGCAACGGCGATGCTGCAGTCACAGAGCATCGTGAGAGCTTGCAACGGTGACGCTGATAAGGTATCAGGGCTGCCGATGCATGGTTTGTGGTGGTGAGGCATTACGAAGGGCTGCCAGTGCAGGTGGCTGCAAGTGCACACCGCCCCTCCCTCACCTGACAGCTTCAGGATGGGCTGCAAGTGGTGGTGCCCCGACAGCCCGAACCTCCCCAGCATCATCCGAACCATCTCGATGTTGAGGCCCTCCACCTCCCCCGAGAACTTGCTCATCAGATACGAGACGGGCGTGTCGTCCATGACCAGCGCGTCCACAAAGTGCTGGTTGTACCGGCCAATGCGCAGCTTCGGGTCCCGCTTGCCCCAGCCAGACACGGGCTCCAAGTCGCCCGACTGCGCGAGGGTGGCGGAGGAGATAAGGCACAGTACCAAGGACGCGTTGCAACCAAATAACATCGGCAACGAATGACACATCCCGCATGCCCCAGGCCTCGTCTCACCAGCAGGTTCATCAGGGTGGACTTGCCGCCTCCGTTGGGCCCCACCACCGCCACGCGGCTCCCCATGTCGATCCCCAAGTTGATGTTGTTCAGCCCAAAGTCGTCACGGCCTGCAACCCCGGGATGACAAATTGGCTCAATGGGTGTCGGTGGCACCAAGCAAGCCATAGCACTCCCGTCAGGTGCCCATCAACTCTCCACCTTCCCCATGTTGTGCCCTGAGCAACGCATGATCATCCCCGGTGCTCATCTCACCAACAGACCACCCTCCACCCCTCTCGCCCACCCCTGCAATCAAACCCCATTCCGGGTCTCACCTGGGTACTTGAAGTCCACGTCCGTGAGCTGGATGAGCGGCGGCTGCAGCTCCGTGGGCTCCGGGAAGGCAAAACTGACCGTGTAGTCGTGCCACTTGCGGGGGGCGGTGGTCACGACGTCCTCAGCTGCGTCCATACCCTGCCTCGCGCCCTTCTTGCTCCCCTTCTTCTGGGCGTCCTTCTTCGCCTTCGCCTCCAGGTCCTTCGCCTTGTTCTTGTCACCCGCGGACTTGGCCGCCTTGAGCTGCAAGGAAGACAAGGGGACGGTGGGCGTGCGTGGGTGGGCCGGAGGGCGGGTGGCAGGAACAGAGCTTGCATCCTGACAAATCAGCATGATATGCTTATCAAATTCCCAACTCGCCTGCTTGGTGCATTCCTCATATTCCCCCACTCGCCTGCTTGGTGTACTTCTCGTAGTCCTTGTTGACCTGCTTGCGCCGCTGCTCGTACATCTCCTCGAACTGCTCAAAGTTGCCCTTGTACTGGTACAGCTGGAGGTCGTGCAGGTGGATGATGTCTGCGGGGAGGCGCGGGCTATGGATTGCTTCCTCACACGCATGAAGGGTGGCGGTGGCAGCGGTCTGCTGGCAGCGGCGTGCTGCGGCAGGGTCACACAGCCGCGTGGGTCTGCCCCTGGCACGCTCACCGGTCGTGATAGTGTTGAGGAAGTCCCGGTTGTGTGAGACGACCACGAGGGTCTTCTTGTAGCGGCAGAGGTACTCCTCGAGCCACAGAGCGGCACGCAGGTCCAGGTGGTTGGTCGGCTCGTCCAGGAGCAGCAGGGTCGGGGTGATGTAGAGCGCGCGGGCCAGGGAGATGCGCATGCGCCAGCCCCCCGAGAAGGTCTGCGTGGCGCGCCGCTGCATGTCGGGGGTGAAGCCGAGGCCAGCGAGGATCTTGGACGCACGCGCCTCCGCCGACGCGGCCCCGATTAACTGCATCTGCTCGTAGATCTCGTTCAGGCGCTCCCCGGCCTTGTCCGCGTCGAAGGGACGCCCGTCCGCGTACCGCTTGGCCTTCTCATCCAACGAAGCGTCCGACACGAGCCTGCGAGCGGATGGGGACGCGCAAGGTAGCTCCGTTGCACCCATGCCCACGCTAGTCAATGATGACTCCCAGACGCCATGGTCATCTACAACTCTTACTTGGTAATCTCCTCCTCCTCGGCCTTGAGCTGCATCAGCTCCAGGTCCGCCTGCATGACGGCCTCGATGGCGGTACGGTCATCACCCACCACCTCCTGCTCCACCATCATGACGTCTGCGGGGGAGCATCGCACAGTGCGGTCTGTCTCGCCACCCGGCCATCGCGACAGATGCGTGCAGCAGAGCTGGTGCCAGGTTGGCACACAGCAGGGACAGCAGCGCAGCCACCCACCGATGTTGGCCGGCACGGGGATCTGGCGCTTGGCCAGCATCTTCATCAGCGTCGACTTGCCCTTCCCGTTCGGACCCATGAGGCCGTACCTGCGGCAGAAACCCATGAGCAGGGATGGGCACAGTGCGTTCGGTGCGCAACACTGCCACGCATATCCCACGTCCCCTTTCAGCAAATTCTGTCGCTCCACACCATTCGGATGAAGATGCAAACGCACCTGCGGCCCGCCGCGATCGTCAGCGAAGTGTTCTCCAACAAAAGCTTCCCCTTGGCGCGGATCGTCAGCCGCTGCACCTTGACATCCGTCGTCGTGGCCAGTGCGTCCTCACTGCAGTTCGGAAATGCAGCAATCACTTCTCAAATCGCAAGCGACGATTCCGCGCCCAGAGCCAAACCCAAGCGCAACGCAGTGCAGCTGGTTGCTCTGCGCTGACACGCGGGCACTCGCCTCATCTGCGGCTGCTCGTACGACACGTCGAAGACCATCTCGTCACTCTCCATCACCGCCGCCTTCTTCGCGGCCTCCATCGCCCCCTGCGCCTCCAGCTCCTTCCGCCGCAGCTTGGCCTTCTCCTTGGCACTCATCTCCACCGTCAGCGACCCCTCCTCCTGCTTGCCGCCCCCGCGGCGTCCCCCGAAGTACGACTCGCCGTCCTCGTCCGACGACGGGTCCCCCAGCATGCTCGATATGGCCGCCATGTAGTCCTCCTCCTTCTTAGGAATGACCTTTGGCCTGCACGGGGAAAGATGCGTCATCAAACGCGCACGAAGCAGCACCGGCGCGTCGATGGGCCAGCTGCCGTGATGCGGCACCTGCGGGGCTGCGAGGGCTGCTTTGCCGGTGCAGGTGCAGACGAGGACGCCCCCGCTGAGGACTTCTCCTTGGAAGGCTTCGGCTGGCCATCCGCGCCCCGATCCCGATCCTTCTCCTGCGGCGACGGCAGCGAGCCACACGCTCGCTGCCACCCCTGCTTGGGGGCCCCAAGGCTCCCATGGCCGCCGCGCAATCCAGCTCGCCTTCTTCTCCTTCTTTTCCTTCTTTTCCTTGTCTTTCTCCTCCTTCTTTTCCTTCTTCTCTTTCTTCTCCTTCTCGCCCTTCTCCTTCTTCTCCTTCTTCTGCGCGGAGGGTGGATGGGACGCGGCTGCGTGAAGCGCCCCGTGCCAGGGCCCACGGCGCAGCTGTCGGGCCTGACAGCCAAGGGGGCAGCACATGGCAAGATGAAGATGTCGCAGCGATAATCTCTCGCCGTCCTGCCAGCGACTCGCGCTGGGGCGGCTCGCATCCGGCATCGCTCGGGACGCCTGCTCGCCCGGCTCAAAGGCAATACCTCGTGCGATCACGAATCGCGCATCAAGCCAATGCGCATCTACATTGCCGAACGCGCTTTGAAACATCGGGGATGGAGGCCCCCGGCACCCCCGCCCACCAGCTGGACTTCCTTTGGGCCTCTCGACGGCGCACAACCACGAGCCAGCTGGAAACCCCACTCGCGCACCTCCTTATGCTCCTTTTCGTCACCCCCCATCGCGACCTGCGCCCTCTCCCCCGCGGGGCCGCCGAATTCCCGGGACTCGGGCGATTTCCTCGGGCAACTGCTTACAGATGTCGCAATGCTATGGCGTGGACCTAATTGCAGGCAAACTGCACTCTCGCTCGCCCGATTCGCGGCCGATGCGACGCTGAACGAGTTCTGACTAGGGTAGAACAAAGGGCGCCTTTTCTGGGCAACTGAGCGCGCGAGAGCACTGTGAGCTGTTCTCATTCGGCTCCAGGCGCTTGAGGGGATCCAACAGCGTTCACCCAGGGCGACTGACGCGGCCCTGGTGCAGCGCGGCGCCAGGAGGGCGGCGACGATGACCAGGAGCTTGCGGGGATGAATAACTTGCGCGTGTTCCGAGAGGAGAACGGGCTCATTGACCTGGCGCCCCCTCTGGATGACTCCGAGGCGCAGGTGGGGGCTGCGTGGGGCGGGTGTGGCGAGCATGCCCGCTGGAGGCGCGCGGGTGGTACGCCATGGCGCAGACATTGTCTCTTATATCGCATCGCGCTGGGTCTGCTCCCCGCAGGAGGTCGTGAGCCACGTCTGCCTCGACGCCCAGCGTCTGTTCGCCGCCACGACCCAGGGCAGCGTCTACGCGTGCCGCACGGACGCTGTTTCGTTGCTCTGGGCCGCATCGCTCACGGACCCATCCATCGGCGGCCACCCATGCCGCCACCCTCGCGCCCAGCCCGTCGGGCTGCAGCACGTCCTCGAGCAGGACGCCCTGGTGATGCCAGCAGCCCTCCCGCGCGGCCATCGCCGCCCTGTCCGGCCCCGCCGCGTGCGTGACGCCCTCCGCGCCCCGCTCGCCCCGCAGTGCGCGTGCCTGTCCTCTGGAGAAGTCCTCCTTCTCTCCGCGAATGACGGCAGCCTCCTCGGCTGCGTGCACGACGAGCCAGGGGGCCTCCTGGGCGGGGCCTGGAGCCCCGAGGGCGACGCTCTTGCGCTCGTCACGGCGTCCGGCGACCTCGTCCTCCTCTCGTCATCTTTTGAAGTGCTTTCGCGCGAACCTGCCCAGGCCTTCCTCCCCACGGGGTTGTCCGACCGGTGCCTCGCGCCCCGGGAGCCGGCCACCGGGACGGTCCCCGTCGCGGGCAGCGACGAGGCGCTCGCAGGCGCCGCCCCCCGCGCGTGTCTGTCGTGGCGTGGCGACGGTCGCTACCTTGCCGTCAACATGGCGGGCGGCCTGGATGGCGGGGCCCGGCGCCTCAGGTGCGGTTGCCGGGCTCGGTGGAGTCAATTGTGCTATCGTCATCGTGTGCAGCTGGGCTCTGTTGTTGCTTGCCATGCCGATTGCAGCGAGACCATTGGTACACCCCATCGCCTCTTGCAGGGTGTGGGAGCGGCAGGCAGACAGCCTGAGTCTTCATTCAGTCGGAGAGCTCCAGTCGGGCATGGAGCCGTGCGTGGCATACCAGCCAAACGGACGCCACGTGTTTGTCGCCACCACAGAAGACGTCGCCCCACTCGTGCTGCGGCCAGACCCCGTCGCGCGCGCGCGGCACGGCCAGGTTGTGGACGTCCCAAGGTGAATATCGAGGCTTTCTCGTAGCTTGTGCGCCACATGCCTCACGTGGTTGCCAGGGCCAGTTGCCAGTTGCCGCCTCGCCTGTCAGATCTTGTACCCGTGCACGACAGTGGAAATGCAAGCTGGTCTCTGGATAACCATAGCGCTGCCCATGACAACTCGCAGGTGGGAGGGTCGCCGGGCAGAGGTGGCAGGGCCGGGTGCCGGGTGCCGGGTGCTCCTGTACGAACGGAACGGCCTGCAGCACGGGGGATTCACCACGCGTGGCTCCGCGCGCGTGTCGGCGCTGGAGTGGTCTCCGGACTCCACCCTGCTCTGCGTCGTGACTCGCGGTGGAGAGGAGGCGGGGGCCTCGGCGGTCCAGGTGTGGCTCCGGAGGAACTGGCATTGGTATCTGAAGTGGGAGCGGCGCGTGGGCGGCGCCGGGGACGTGTTTGCGCGGTGGGATGATGAGCTGCCGGGGCGCCTGGTGGTCGTGTCGGACGCAGGGGCCGTCACGAGCGTACGGTTTGCGGAGGCGACGGACGTGTCGGGTGAGCGAGGGTGGGGTCGAGATGTATATCATGGACTGCGTTTCGACGTTGCTATGGGTTCTAAAGTGGAATTCTAGTATCGTCGCCTTTCTGAACTCGCAGCCCTAGGTACGGCCGCTGTGGTCGACGGGGGCATTCTGCGACTGACCCCGCTGCGGCAGGGGCTGCACCCACCTCCGTATGGGGCGGTGGCGGCAGACCTGGGATCTCCCGTTGCTTGCGTCGGCTGGCGAGCTCCGGGCGCCACTAGCAGCACGGCGGGTGGCGATGAGGCCAGCATGGGGGAGGGCGACGATGAGGCGGTCGTGGCGGTGCTGGGCAGCGGCGAAGTCTGCGTGCTTCAGGTGACGGGGCATGCAAGAGTGATGCTCAGAAACGAAGGAGAGACCTAGCGGTGTGTGACCACTTGGGTGCATAATGGCACATAGCTACAGTCGATGTGCATGCACGACAAAGTGGCATCGCCAGCGTGACCTCCGCGCCCGAGCAACTCAACAAACGGGTTCCATCGGTGTTTCTGAGCCCCAGGCCGTGGAATCGGACCTCTGGGAAGAGACCCGGGAGGACCATGAAACGCTGGGACTAGCAGTTGGGGGCAAACCCGCAGGGCACGATGTGGGAGCTGCCCTGCTGGCCTGGAGGCGCGTCGAGGGCGCGCTGCACCCCGGGGCTCGGCACGTGGCGTGGGCGGGTGCCAGCGCGGTCGCCGTCGTGGAGGCGGGCGCCTCGGGTGCGCTTTCCTTGGTCATCCTGGAGCTGGGGCTGCCAGGGCCGCTGGACGTCGACGGGTCGGCGCTCAGGCACGCGTCCTTAACAGCCACGCATCCCCTGGCGCTCCCCGCCGCGGCCGCGCATGGCGTGGTGTCGCTCACAGCCCTGCCTGGGCCCGCGGGCGGGTGCGTGGCTCAGATGGGTGACGGCTCCCTTGCGCTGATTTATGCCGTCAATGAAAAGGGATGGACGTGCGACGTGCTGCCGTCTTCCGTGGCTTTCCCTCAAAACACCTGCTGTCCTGTTGTGGCGGCAAGTCCCTGGGCCGACACAGCCGCGCTGTCGCGTCTGAGCGAAGACGACGGCAGCTCTGCGGCGGCCTGGGACGCAACGGCGGCGTGGGCAGGGGGCGCGGTGGCGAGCAAAGCGTCGTTGTTGCCTCCCCGTGCCCCGCTCCTGGGCTTGACCTCCACCGGGTCGCTTCTTTGGGGCCCGGCCCTGCTGGCATCGGGCGTGAGGTCTTTCGCGATTCGCGCGTGGGGACCCGGCGGCGCGTACCTGGTGTGCGTAATGGCGGTGGGCGATGCGATGCGTGTGGTGCGATTGGAAGATGTTGCTGTAAGGGTGGCACGCGGCGAGGAGGGTTTGCCCCCTGCCCAGGCCGCTGCCCCGGGTGCCGCCCCGGCGCCGGCGCCGGAGGGCGACCGGGCAGCGAGCGACGCGGGCAAGACGCGGGTGTTTGCCCGCGCTGGTGACGCCGACCGCGCGAGGTGGGGCGGGAGGGCCAGGAACGGGGGTGGCCTGGGTGTGGGCATCCGGCGCGTCGAGGAGGGTGCCGAGGTGGTGGCCGCGCCGCCAGGGACGGAGACGGTGGTCCTGCAGGTGAGGGTAGCACATGCTGTGCGCAGACATGCGGTGCGAACGCCACATGACATAAAATGCCGGCCAAGTCACCCACCTCATCTCCCCGCTGTCTCTGGCAGATGCCTCGGGGTAACTTGGAAGGCGTTTACCCACGCGCCCTGATCCTGGCCCGGGTTGCCGAGGCCCTGACTCGGGGCGACTATGGCGGGGCGTACCGTGCGGCTGCGGCACACCGCGTAGATTTGAACGTGCTCGTCGACTTCGCGTGGCCGCGTGCCGTGGGCGAGGCGGCTGCGATCGTGGAGGGTCTCGGGAGCGCGGCGGCGCTGGGGGAGTTGCTGGGGGCGCTGGTGCCCGGGAGCGTGTGCGGGCCGGGAGGAGCATACGCCGACATGTGGGCGGTCGGCGGGGGAGGGGCGCGGGAGGGGCCCTTGCCAGGCGCGGGTGGGGAGCGAGGCCCCGAGGGCAAAGTGGCCCGGGTGTGTCTGGCACTGCGGGACGCGATGGCGGCGTCGGACGCCGGGGGTTTCCTCCCCGCGATTCTGGCGTCGCATCTGAGGGCGGACCCCGCGGACCCCGCGGGGGCGCTGCGGTGGGTGCGGCGACTGCGGGCGGCGGAGCTGGGCCAGGGCCCACCCGTGGCAGCGACGGGGCAGGCGGTGGCGGCGCGTGTGATGACGAGCGAGGGCGCCATGCGGCACCTGCTGGTGCTGGCGGGATCGCGGGACCTGTACCGTGCCGCGCTGGGGGATTACGACACTCAGATGGCGTATCTGGGTGAGCAAAGGACCGGGGCTGCTTTGCCGCGTTGAGTACCAAACCTGGCCCGACACATGCAGTCGCATGCGCATGACACGCTTATCGTCCCGGTCGACCGCAGTGGCGACGCATGCCGGGGACATGGACCCCGCCGAGGCCGCGGAGGAGCTGCGGGCCCTGACGGCGGTGCCAGAGGGCCTGTCAGAAACCGAGTCGCGGTGCCTGGTGCGCCACCAGATCGACGCCTTCCTCGGGCGACACCGGCGGTCCGTCCTGGCCCTCTGGGAGGGCGGCCCGCGGTTCCTGAGCCGGGCGGTGGAGGTGGCGCGGCAGCGGGGGTGCCTGCGGGAGCTGGCGTGGCTGGCGGCGGGGGGCGGGCAGGGAGACGGCGCACGGGACCGGGTGTTGCGGGAGTACGGGAACTGGCTGGCATCGACCAGCAAAGCGGAAGACGCGGCGGTGGTGCTGGCGGGGGTGGGGGCGTGGGGTACCGCCAGGGCAGCGCACGGAGCGGCGGGGGACTGGCGCATGGCGATGGTGGATGCGGCGAGGGAGGGGTTGAGTGCCGACGCTCTGCGGGGCGTGGCGGCGCGCACGGTGGAGCAGCTGGAATTCGCAGGAGTGAGTGGTACTGGTGGGCGACTATGCAGTTGCTGCATCACATGATAGCTGTGGGTGGATGGGTGGCGAGCGTTATGGTCGACAAGAGCAATAGAGTTAGCTGGCAAGGCATGCACTGTCCTAGCCACTGTCCCTGGCTCCCAGTCATTCACAAGCACAACTCCGCTGTGTCAAGACCACAATCCCTTTCTCCTCGCCTCGTGCCGCAGTCGTTCGTGGAGGCGTCGCGCGTGGCACTGGATTACCTGGGCGACGCCGACGACGCCGTGCGCCTGCTGTGCCGAGGCGGGCAGTGGAAGGAGGCCCTCCGCGAGTGCTGGCGGCTCGGGCGCCGCGACCTGGCAGACACTGTGGTGCTACCCATGGCTGCCGAGCGCGCCGACGCGATGGTCGAGGAAGCAGCCGAGCTGCCGGACAAGGCGAGGAAGACAAGGGGTGGTCTTGAATGGCGCGGCGACACGAGAGATGCTGAATTGATCAGCGTTTGGGCGGCATGGCTGGCTGCGGCCAGGGCGGTGGGGCTGGGCGAGCAATTTATCGCTGCTTGGTCAAGTGTGAGCCCTGACAGCAAGCCCCTGAATCGCGACGCAGGTCGCCAAGTACGCCCAGCGGCTGGCGGACCTGCGGAGTCGCAGGGCGGCGATGAGCGCGGCGATGGCGGAGGGCGCGGGGGGTGCGGGCAATGCGGACGTCATGTCGGTGGCGAGCCTGGCATCCATGCGGTGGTCAGAGATGAGCGCGTACACCACGCACACGGCGGCGACGACGGCCGGGGGCACGTGGACCGCCGCTCCGTCGACGGTCGGGGGCCGGGGCCGAAAGAAGGACGGCGGGCGTGGCAGGGGCAAGGCACGCATCCGGGCGGGCGCGGAGGTGCGAGCGCCACGCGCAGTCTTAACGCCACATCAACTGCGACATCGCTGGCTCTGATGGGGTGCTGTTGGGATCGAATGAAGCACCCCGTACGTGCTGTGCTGCAGAACGAGGAGGCCAAGCTGGCGGAGCACGTTTTCTCGCTCGGCCCGACGCCCGAGATGCTGCGGGAGTGCGGGGCCCTGGCGGAGGTGCTCTACCCGCGCCACCGCGCCTACTGCGTGCGCATGCAGGCGGTGGTGGGGCACGCCCTCGAGGCGTTTCTAGCATCGGCGCGGGGTCTGCTGGCGGACGTCCCGACCCCGACCCCGCTCCCTCCCGACGCAACAGGCGAGGAGTCGAGACCGCCTCTGCCGATTGTAGTGTAGTCATGTAGTCGTCGCGCCTGCCCCTGTATCCCCACTGTCATGCGTGTCGGTCTCCTGTCGCACGGTGCGGTGTGCGACATGATGGTGCGCCTTTCCTTCGTCCCTGCAGCGGGCGAGGTGCAGCGGGAGGCGGAGCAGCACCGCGCCCGGCTCCTCGACTGGGCCCGCCGCAGCGCGGAGGTGGAGGCCCTGGGCAAGGTCGCGTGGAAGTGGGACGCCTTGCGGGACGTGCCTTCCACCGACAAGTGGACCGACTAGCAGCGCGAGGGTGGTCTCGCTGCAGTGCATTTGGTGCATGGCGTGATTGCCGTTGCTGGGACAGTGCAAAGCTACTACTGTACAGTACTATCACTGATAAGCCACACATTTCAACACGCTTCTGGCACGCTCCTGGGCAATGCCCGCGCGACGCCACAACCATCACTGCCGCCCTCGGCTGCCACCGCTGTCGCTGCCCAGGCCTTTGGAGACGACCGGGCGGTGCCCGAAGTACGCGCTCGGCGGCAGGCGGTTGTCCTGCTGTAAGGGCAGCATGGATGACACCAGCTCCCGCTCAGCAGCGGTCAGACCCAACCTCTCAAACACCGCGTCCAATTCGGGGTCATCCTCCCCGCCGTCGCTGGGCCCACGCCCGCCCGGCACGTCCCCAGGCGGCGCCGCGATGCTGGACACCCTGCAGGCACCCGATGAGATCAACCGTGGCGCACCTTGGCAGATGAATCGAACACACATACATACGCATGCTCTGTTTGACAGAGGGAATGACTAGCCACAACCTATGCGACGCGAAGTGAGCAGAGCTGCGACGTCATGACCTGGACTGCAAAGGCATCGCAGCAACCCTCACCGTGCCCAGTCGCCGCCACCACTGCCGCTGCTGTCCAGGCTCCCGATTCCGCTGCTCTCGCTGCCACTGTGCCTCCGCCCCTCCCGCACCGTTGCAGGCACCCCCTGAACCCCCTGCACCCCTCCCGCCCCCGGCATGGCACCCCCGGCGCTTGCACCTCCCGCCGCCTGCGATGTCGCTGCGTTCGGCGCCGCCTCCCACAGCGCCCTCCGGATGCGCTCCAGGCTCACTTGCGCCGACACCTGTCCCTCTGACGCAGACCCCGACCCTGTGCCTTCCTGAGACGTGATGTAGCCGCTGCGCTCGTCGCTCAGGCTCGCCAGCAACGCCCGGGCTCGGGACTCCCGCAGCCGCTGCAGCACGGGGCCCGCCCAGTCGCTGCTGCGGAAAGGAACAGCACAATCTTTGATTAGAGGCCCGAGTGGTCCTCACGTCGCCCTAGGTGTCATCGTCTTATTGTCGATACGAGTCACCAAAGCATGGACACTCCATGCACGCCCTCACAGTCGCCCACGCTCCCAGCGCCTCCAGCATCGCGCTCACCTGTCCCGAGCGGCGTCCGCGGCGGGTGCCCACAGCCGCACGGCCCCTCTCTCCACGACCCCTGCCTTGTGACCGTCGGCGCGTGCCACCGTGTCGATGCGAGGCATCCCCGCCGGGCGCAAGCTGGGGTCCGCCAGGTCCTCCGCCGCGGCCCACGCTTCCGTGGATCCCTCGCGCCGCTCCCGGAACAGCAGACGCGGCCCCGGGGCTGCCCCGCCCGTCGCCACCCTGCCCGCCGGTCCCGGGCTCGCTCCCTCGCACGCCGTGCCAGTGCCGTCCACCCCCTCGTCCCCCTCCGGCGCGACCCCCACGCGAGCGGACACCTCGGCTCGCTGCAGATTCTCCAGCGAGTGCATGGGCGTCGGCGACGGCGGCGTGCGCGGCAGTCCCAGGTCGGGGCGTTCTGGCATCCGCACTTCGTCAGGTGCCTCCGCCAGGCCCCGGCGGATACTCTCCAGGCGGCCCTGCAGCGCAGCCATGAGCTCCAGGAATCCCTCGTCGGGACCCGCGGCGCCCTGGCCGTCAAGGCGTCTGGCGGCAGGCACGTCCGCCGACGGTGGGGGCTTGGCGTGGAGGGGCTTGGGCAGGGCAGGCACGCCGTACAAGAGGAGGTTGGCGGAGGGCAGAGCGGCGTTGGGGCGCGCGTGGAAGAGGTCCGCGGCCGCCGACAGCAGCGGGGTGTGGGGCGCTCGGCCATCCGTCTGCACCCCAAACGACTGCCGCACCGCAGCTGCCACCACGTCCGCTGGCGTACCCTGCAGCGGACGCGACGAACAACAGATCGGTGGGCTGGTGGCGGTGCCACAGCAATCAGAAACCCTCAGCAGCGCATGGCCAGACCATGTGCGCTTGCCCATCAATGCAGGCCCCAGCTGCACAGTCCCAGCTGCTGAGGTGCACTGTCACGCGCACCTGAGAGGACCCGCCGGTGCTCGCTCGCAGCGCCTCCTCGCTGAGGATGTCCACCGCCGCCTGACGCAGCACGTCCGAGTCCTCCGGCCCCACCTCCCGCCCGTCGTCCTCCCGCGACTCGCTCCCCGCAGGGCTCTCCAGCAGCCGCGCCACCACGGCGTCCGCGAGCGCGTCGACGATCGCATCGCTGGACGCGGAGGGGGAGGCGGCGTCTGCCCCAGGAGCGGACGTGGCGGCATCCGTCTTTGCCCGGAGGTCCTGGGCGCGCCTGTTGACCTGGTCCAACAGACTCTGGAGCAACGCGCGCTGCTTGTCCGTCGCCGTGGGGGGCCTCGCGGCGGGGGCGGCGCGGGTCTGAGACGCCGTCGCTCGTGGGCGCGGCACGGTGCGTGCGGGCGCGTCCGTCTGTGCCGCTGCGGCCGGGGCGGTCGCGCGGGAGGCAGAGGGCGGCCCCGGTGCGGGCGATGAGGCCGGCCGAGCTCGCTCCGGGGTGCTGGGAGCTAACTGGACCCCCGTGCTCCGGGTCACCGGCAGCTGCAGCACCACGGACTTGGGAGGTGGCCTGGGCCTCCGTCGCTGGGCCGTCTCACTCCACGTGGTGCGCACGTCGCGGAGGACGGGCGCCGTGGGGTAGGCGGGTCGCTGCGGCCGAGGAAGGCAGGGCGCGGGAGCGTGTCAGGACGCCATTGGAAACGTCGGCACAGTGGGTGCAGCGAGAGGCAGAGCGGCGATGAGTCGGCATAGCAGCAAGTACATGCTTCCCATCGTGCGCCCATATAATTAGCTAGATCCTCGCAAGCATGCATTCATAACACTGCACTTGCGACTCGCCTCGAAGACGGCGTGGTCCGGTCGGACGCGCTGCAGGGTGGCCACGCGGGGTAGCCACGCCTTGCTGCCCGGCGCGGACTGGTAACGGGCGGCGCCGGGAGGCTCCGGCAGCGGGGCCCCCACCCGGCTCCCAAACGCCACCACCGGGGCGCTTCTGGGCGGCCGCTGCTGCCCCGACGCCGACTCGCGCCCCGGGGACGGCTCCCGCGGAGCGCTGGGCTCTCCCGCCGCGCCCGCCGAGGGCGACCTCCGCGACGCCCACTCGCTCAGGCGGACCTTGGGCCCGGCCGCCGGCACTGGCGGTGCAGTGACACCCCCGCGCGCGCCCCTCGCTGCCCCCGCCCCGTCCGCCCACGCCGGCGACACGCCCCGCTCCGCCCTGCCGAGGCCGTCCTTGCGCCTGCGCGCCTCCTCAGCCGCCGCGTGCTCCGCCGCCAGCCGCTGCACTCGCGAAACGGCGGACTCTGGCACAGCAGGACTGGCGCCGCCAGCGGCCGGGTTTGCTTTCGCCGGAGCGGCCCCGGCCTCCCTCGGCTCGTTCCGCCGCCGTCGGGGGCTCCTGGCCGGGACGCCCGCATGCAGGTGCTGCACGGCGCTGGCGGCGCGATGGCTCTCCTCTGCGATGGCAGCAGCGATGCGCAGGGCCACCTGGCCGCGGACGGCACGCTGGAAGTCCTCCAGCGACGCCGACGGGCCCGGGATCGGGTCCGCCGCCACCGCGCGCGCCTCGCCCCAGTTGCCACCGTCGGCGCCCTCCCCATCGCCCGCCCCGGCCTGTCGTCGTCGTGACGGCGCCATGTCGGCCGTCACTTCTGCATGAGGCAGGAACGCGTGTGCCTGTCATTGCAGGCACCGAACCCAGCACGAATGGGCCTCCATGTCATCGCAGAGGCGCTAATGACACGTTCTGGACCTCTCTTGTGCCCCTCACCGGCCAGCAAGTGGAGCTCGGCACGGGCGCGTGAGTAGTCAAAGTAACCGCCCAGCATGGCCGCCACGGCCTCCTCTGCGTCCCGGTGGGCGTCGTCGTTGGCGTCCAGCCACGGCGCGGGAGGGGGGCCGCGGGGATCTGCGACCGGAGACAGGTGATGTGATGAGGGTCGCGGGTAGACGGGAGGCGGTGATGTCAGGGGTGGCAAGGACATCACTGCCACTGCTTCTGCTACCCGCATGGATGGCAGCGAACGACCGCGTCTCAGTTGGCAATGGCCGTACCTCTGATGACGTCGCGTACCGTGGCCAGCGTACGGTCGACCGCCAGCGCCAGCTCCGGGGGCAGGGGCTCCTTCCTGCGCACTTTCACGGGCACATCTTCCCACACGTCCTCGACCGACGGGGCCGCGCGGGCGGCCGGGTGCGCCCCGCCCCTGCCCTGCGCGGGGTGCGCGCCCGCCATGTGACCGCGACTCAGGACTGCCGTCTCGGCAGGGACCGAGGGGCCAGCATCCCGGACAGCAAATTCTGATCGGTCGCCGTGCGCCGTCGCCTCGTCCCTGTTGCCGAATCTTTCATGTCCCGCATGCCCCTGCCTCACAGCCGGCGCAGTTCCCGGCGTTGGTGCCGCAGCAGAGAGAGGATGAGCAGCGGCGACCTGAGCAACGAACAGACACAAGAGCGTCACAGATTTGCGAATATGCTGAATGAGTAAGCCGCCAGCCGCTTCGCCCGGCTCACCTGGGGCAGCCCCTGATCGGCGACCCTCGCCACCCCCGCCAGCGGTCCTGTGGCCTCCGCCAGCGTCCGGGCAAAGTCCCTGAGGTGACCCACCGCCCTCGCCAGCTCCGACGCCACCTCCGTCGCCGCCGCCAGCCCCGCCTGCTCAAAGGCCCCGCCCGTTGCCTGCGTCGCAGGCCCCACCATGCCTCGCTCAAATGACCCGTCACCCGGGGTGCTTGCGGCTGTGAACAGCATCTCCCCGCGCCCCGGGGAGGGACTCCTCACTCGGGCCGACCTGTCGTCGCGGTCCGCGCCCCCCGCCGTGCCCCGCACCACAACAGCGGCAGGCGAGCTCCTGGGGGTGCTGGGTGGCTCGGACGGGCTGCCCCGGCGGACCTCGGCGGGGAGCACGGGCCGAAACTCTGGCGTTTCACGCTCCACGCGGACCACGGGTGCGTTGGGAGCCGCCCGGTCGGCGCCGGGTGGCCCAGGGGAAGGGCGGGACTCGCGAACGACGACGACGCGCGGGGGCTGGCGCGACGAGGCGACGGGCGGCGGGAGAGCGGCGGAGTCGCGGGGGACTTCCCCGTCGTCGGACCCGACGGGGGACGTCGCCGTGACGCCCCCTCGCTCGTGGCCGTGCGTGGCCGGCGGCCGTGATGCAGGTTCCTGGGCAGGTGCTGAGCCTGCCTGGCGAGGCTGCCCTGGCGCATGCTCGCGGTCGGTCGAGGGCGCTCGCTGCTCTGTCGGCTCGTAGGGCACCGTGGCGTCCACGGGCACGTCTGCAGGGAGCTGTGGTGGTGCCAGAGGGACGGCCTTCTCCTCTGTGCCTCGTGCCACGTCGCCTGGCTCCCTCTCCGCATCGCTGTCGTCACTGGACGTGTCCGCGGGAACTCCGAGGACTGCACCGAGCACGTGCCGGACGTACTGCTCGGCATCCCTGAGCTTCCGGTCCTGTGTGAGCCAGCACATGCATTCGGATGTCACCGGGGCCCTGTATGAGGGTCGTAGGACGGTCCCGATGCAACATTTCGTTTGTTAAACAAAAGACTCACCTTTAAGAGGGCGCGCCTGCGAGTGGCGGTGACGGGCGCCGCGGGGACGTCCTGGAGCAACACCGACAGCGACAGGCGCTCCAGCGCGTCGCGCGTCGTCACGCCCTGGCCCTGCGTGGGAAGAGATAATAACCAGCGCGTCTTCTCCGACGGTGTGCAGGCGCGGCGGACTGCCCCGCGCGATGGGGACGGTGGACCGGTCGCGCTCGCGGGCTGCACCTGGGCGATGCTGAGGGCGAGGGCGTCCCTGATACGCTGCTCGAGTGTATCATGGTCGAAGGACTTGGCTGGGCCCGGAGCCAGGGGATACCCGGGCTCCTGCGCCACGCTCGCCATCCCAAAAAAGCGTGGCTAACAAAGCATCGCGAGGCCGTCTCCCCGCTCGACCATCGATGGAATTCGAAGCTACCCGGTCTTCGATAGGCGCCACGTGGTCACGCTGGAATCCAAAAGCTCTGGGAGATCAAAGAGGCAGACTAGGAGGCGGGGGTGACCAAGTTATAAATCATAAAGTCTGGTTTGTGGAATTGCCAGTGTGCTGGGTCACGCGCTGCACCTATCTCTGCTCCACATCACGTGCGAGGGGCACATAAGCCCTTTGCGCGAGGCCTCTCAAAGGGCGGCGTTTCAAACGCAGTGCCGGGAAACGGCGTCACGCGGAATCCCGCAAACAAGTCGTGTCCCTTACCCCTCCGCCTCAATATTGACATTCCCACGCACGATGTCGTCGCCCGATAGCGGCCCCCCCACGGCGGGTCTGGTCGCGGAAGCTTGCGGGCCCGTGGCTGTGGATGCTCGCTGCACCTGCCGCGAACGGGTCTAAGACTTGTCGGTCGTGTAGCGGAGTATCCGAAGTACCACCTCAGGCTGCGCGGACCTTGTGCGCCTGGCGCCGGCGCTGGACGGGACTTGGGCGTGCAAATGCAGTGGGAGACGAAGGTGGATGGGGCGTGGGCCCAGCCCCCGCCATCCTTCCGAGGATCCAGCAAAGGCGCCAAATCGAGTCGAGCTAAGGACCCGCCTCCGGGACCCGCGCCCACGGTGAGTCCCTGCGTCGCCCGAGGTCCCCGGGGTTCGCTCCCCGAGCCCGAGGGCCTCGCGAGGCGTGGCTGCAGCGCCGCGACTGTGCACTATCAACCGATAGCCTGCCCTTTTAGCCCGAGTCGTTGGATTCGACCCTCGGTGGGCGGAGCCTATGCGCTTGCCGTGCGCAGCAATCAGGGCAGGACACAGCTCCATCCGCGTCCCTGCAGAGAAAGGCGAGGGCCCCGAAGGTTGCGGGCGACGTCCCTCCGGAGGTGGGCTCGACCGCGGGGGACGAGCTGCGGCGGGTGTGGGAGCGCCGGGACTTCGGGCCGGTGTCATTGGGCGGCACGCTGCACCCACCTGCGCACAGCACGGAGGAGATCCGAGAGATGCTGCGGAACACCGTCGAGCTGGCCGGAGGAGTGCCCGTCCGGGCTGCTATCAGTGAGCCGAGGCGGGGCAGGGTCGCCCCGACAGCACGAAAAGCCGCTGTGGGCTGGCAGCCCCGTCCACTCCGCTGCCCTCGCACCGGCAGGATCGCCGCCCTGTGCCGATGCCCGCAGCGTCGCCGGTCAAGAAACGTCCGCTCGGGGCGTGGGTGCCGGCTGGCAGAGAGGCCACTCCCGCTGACGCTCAGGCCGAACGGCGGCGCCTGCGGTGCGTCCTGCCTGGCCCCACCTCCGTCTCACTCGCGCGCTTTTGTGCGGCTGCTTGGATTCTGTATATGTGCTAGTCTTGCCGCGCCTGCTGGGCTATGCGTGTTGCACTGCTCGAGGCCCTCTTGATTGAAACTCTCCTCTTCTCCGTGACTGCAGGCTGCTCCGGCTCAAGCATCGAAAGGAGTCCGTGGCGCGGCAGGAGGCTGCGGCAGAGGAGGCGGCGCGGGTTGTGCGGGGCCCACCGCGCGTGCCGGCCCTCGCAGTCGTGACCAGGCCCCACACGGCGCCTGCTGCGGGCCCCAAAGCCAAGCCCAGGCGGAACATGGAGGCTGCGGAGGGGCCCCTGGGCCAGGGCGACCTGCGGCAACGCGTCGGGAGTCTGTTAGAGATGATGCCGGAGGTGTCGGTGAGTGGGGGTGTGCTTTTGGTTGGCGGGGGGCGTAGAGAGATACGGGGCGTGGTGTGATGCTAGCGAAGCTGCTCTACGACGTTTTGTTGTCTCACATGTACTGCTGCTGTCACTGTTGTGAGGATGCTGCGGCAAGGGCATGGAATGGCCCTTCGGTTCCCGACGCAGGTGCCTGGGCTGGCGGACCCTCGTGTGTTGGTGGAGAGGGTGCAACGCATGATCCGAGCGGCGACGGGCAGCGAGGACATGATTGGAGCCAACTCTGCGATGGCGGGGCCGGCCTCGTCGCCAGTGGCGCATGTCCCAACCGCAGCGGCGGTGCCGGGCCAGGGCAGTCCAGACATGGCGCCTGCGGCAGCTGATGTAGCGGTTGAGGACGCAAGCGCAGGCGCCGAGGGTGCGAGGGAGGTGGCGTTGGGTTCGTCTGAAGCAGTTGGCGAGGGCACGGCCCCTGACGCGACCATCCCGACACAGGCCGCCTCGGTGGCTCCCGCCGTCCCTGTGGCAGCGCTGATCCGGAGGTTTAAGGAGAGCCCCCCGCTGCCCCGGTCCCAGCGACGAGGAGTGGAGGCTCAGGCTCTGGGGGCTGAAGCCACCTCTGCTGCAGGGACGGAGGTTGGATTGGAAAGGGCGAGTGCCGGGGTGGTTGCGCGTTCGGAGGCCGTGGGCTTGCGGGAGTTGCCGGGAGCGGGGGAGGCTGAGGGGCCCGGGACGGGGCAAGAGGAGGAGAAGATGTCGGGAGCGGGGGCGCAGGGCGACGGTCTGAGGGATGGGGAGGGCGGGGGGGCAGTTGGTGGGGAGGATGCGCAGGATGGCGAGGAGGATCAGCCTGGGTGGGCCTCTGTGCTGGGAGCGCCCGAGAGCATTCGGCGGCAGGTGCAGGAGATACTGCGGAGGTCGGAAGAGATGGCGGGGGCGCGTGGGGAGGACATCCTCGAGACATGGAGGCGACGGCGGCGGGCGTGGCGGGTACGGCTGGAGAGCCTAAGCAAGGATGGCGAGGGGGTTGCAGAGGGTGGTGCGGGGGCTGCGGAGGGTGGAGTGGCGGAGGAGGGTGAGGGGCAAGCGGCGCTGGGGGCGAGCATGGAGCAGGTTTTAGTCACTGATCCGTGCATGGATGAGGAGGGTGGGCGTGAGGGAGAGCAGGATCAGGCAGCGGCACTGAGAGGGGATGGGGGGGATGGGGGACAGGAGGTGACTGGTGAAGGGGGGAGCATGGCGGCTGACGCAAGAGCAGAGGGCGAGGGAGGTGGGGTCCAGGCGGCAGTGGGCGGTGGGCTTGGCGCGTCTGCCGATGATGGCATAAGGGGTGGCGAAGGGCGTGGCGGGGGGATGGGCGGGGAGCGCAGCAAAGAGGGCGCGGCTGGGAGTGTCGCGGAGTGTGGCGACAGAGACGCGGCCTCACCACGCAAGGCGCCTGATGCGGTCCCAGAGACTGGCCTGGGCGTGACGGGGGGGTCCGTGGAGAGCTGCGGGGCGAGCGTGTCGGGGACGGGAGTGGACTCCGCCTCTGATGCGGACGTGGTGGTGCTGGAGGGAGACAGCGCGTCCGGCGATGACTTATTCGTCTTCCAGAGTCTCGACACATGGGAGAGGTGAGGGACATCGTGGGGGCTTTAACCTACAGTACACGTGTCGCGATGAGCCGCCGGCATGGCGCTGCCCTCGCCGCACATGCGCTGGCAGCGGCAGTGAGCTTAGATGCAGGGGTAGCTGCATCTCTCGGCCTCTCGCCTCGTCCCCCGCAGTGTATTACGTGACTCTAAGTCCTTTGGGGCTCAGAGAGATGCGGGGGACTTCGATGACCCGACGGGGCCCATCTCGCGACTCGCCCATGCCGATGGTCACGCCGCGGGTCTGGTGCACGGGGCGTCTGCAGGGGCCATGGATGACATCGATGGCGACTGGGACGAGGTCAATCTGTTCCTGGCCTATGAGGGCGGCGACGTCGATGGGGCGCCGATCATGGCAGAGGCCGCGGATGGAGAGGGAGAGCAGGCTGGGGCCGGGACTGCTCACGGTGAACGGGCGATGGCGGCGAAGGGCGATGCTCAGCGGGGGGTGGGCGGCGCCGATGTGGGGCGGGTTAGCGATGGAAGGGAGGAGACGGGTGCGGGCGAGGGTGGGCGGGGGCTGCCTGCGGAGGCGGAGAAGGGAAGTGGAGTGGCTAGTAATGATGACGAGCAACAGCGGGACAGAGACGGGGCGCCTGGGTCGGAGCCTGCGGAGAGATGGGGGCTGGCATCCGCTCCTTCGCTCAGGGACATGAGCAGAGCGAGCCCGGGGTGGGTGCGGCCCCCACGGCCCGACGGCGGCGTGGGTGGCGACTCGCCCGCTGGGGCGCGGCTGATCGTGAGGGGAGGGGAGACGGGTGCGGGTGGGGCCCATGGGGAGTCTTACGCGCCGATGGACCCCGACGACGCGTTCCCCAGGGTCGCCTCCATTGGAGAGGGCCTTGGGTCTGTCCCGCGATTGCCCGGCGCTGCCGATCCCGGTGCAGAGGTCGGTGCGTCCGATGTGGATGGGCAGCATGGCTCAGACGCCCAGATTGCGTTCCCCAGATCGCCTATGGCTGGCATGGCGGATGGGTACGGGGCCGAGTGCAATTTGGACGCCGAGGAGGGGCTGGCGTTTCTGGCGACGGAAGAGGTGCTGGATCTGAGCGGCGGGGACGATGAGCTGGCGAGCGGGCAGCTGGGGGGCGGGTGGCAGGCGGGGGGCGGCGCGGCGGGGACCTTGGGCGCTCCGTGGGACCAGGTCAGCGCCAGGGTCGCGGTGGGGCCGGGCGAGGGTGCGGAGACAGCGGGGCAGTGTGGGGTGGCGGTGGGTGGCGAGGCGGCTGGGGATGCCATGCTGCTGTCTCCGGAGGAGGCGGGGATAGAGGGCGCTGAGGAGTGGGACGACTGGGACGAGTCTCCTGGCGGGGCGGGCGTGGGGGATGGGACTGGTGGGGAGGTTGGCAGTTCAGGGAATGGCAGCGGTGGGGATGTGGGAGGCGCGGAGGGACGCACTGGGGCGCCTGGGGTGCCGAGCGCGCACGCGGCAGCGGCGCACGGCTCTGAACTGAGCCCAGGCGAGGGTGCAGGGGCGCGAGAGGGCGCAGAGGGTGGCGCAGTGCACAGCGCTGATCCCAGACACCGCCGACGCGGCACCGTGTCGTTTAGCGGATGGAAAGAGACGCCGGGTGGCGAGGCCGGGTCAAGCGGTTCCCCCCATCGCCAGGCCACTGCCGGTGCCAGGGTAGAGGGCAGCGCTGGGGTCGTGACGGCATCGGGGCTGCCCGAGCTGAGTGGGGGTCCTCCGGCACCCGCTCTGAGCCAGGGGACGTCAGCAGCCGTGGAGGCAGCGGGGGCTGGCGGTGGCACTGGCATCGGCAGCAGCAACGTCGGTGGCAGCGTGGCTCCCGTCGGCCGCGCCTCCTCCGCCATCGCTGCCAAGTGGGGCGCGCTGCGCGTGATGACGTGGGAGGAGCCGGGGTCGGCCGAGCGGCGCGAGAGGCGAGCGCAGGGCCCTGTGCAGGGCCCACGGCCTGCGACGACGATCATTTCGCTGCCCCGGGCGCCAGGGAACGCGGGCAGGGGTGCGGGTGGGCGCGGCGCGGACGCTGCAGTGGCCCTCGCGGCTCATGCTAGCGACTCCGAGGAGGAGCGGGGCCGTGGGAGCGGTCGGGAGGATTCGTATGACATGGCCCTGCACCTAAACATTGTGGATGCGATGGTGGCAGCGGGGCAGGCGCAGCGGCCGGGGCCGGGCGGGTTCGCGCGCGAGGTGAGATGCGCCGGAGGGGTTGGGACGGTGCGAGTGTCAAAGCCCATGTCCATTGCGCGCGGAGGGACGAGGGTCCTTGGCTCGCTCTCGCGCCTGTCATTGGGAGCCAAGGGTCTTTAAACTCCAACATGCATCTTACGACCAATTGTGTGTTTCTGACTCCCAGCAAGTCGCCCATGATCCTGAAATAAACCGAGTTCGACTCTCTCGCACGCCCCTGCTCCCTTGCAGGGTTTCGAACTGAACATGGAAAAGTCCGGCGAAGATTTCCTCGAGGAGCTCGTGGCGCGGGAACTCATTGACTCGCCGCGAGGCCGCCTGGTGTCGGGGAGGCCAGGCCTGGGGAGCGCCTGGGGCGTGGCGAGGGTGGGGTCGGCGGGGTCACGAGGAGGTGCCGTCCCAGTCATCCTGACGCCCATCAGCCAGACGGCGCAGGCCACCGCGCATTTCCTGGGAGCGGCCGGCGAGGCGGCGGCCGGCCACGCGGCCGTGTGCATCCTGGGGGCCGCGACCGAGGCCGCCCTGGCGCCTGCCGTGGGGTCGGGCCCTCTCCCCGCCGGCGCTGTGCCCGGTGTCGTGGCGCTGGCGACGGTGGGCGTGCAGCTGCAAGGCGCGCTCGTCGCGGCGCTGCCGGCGCTCGAGTCCGCCGCAACGGGGGGTACAGCGGCAGGGGCGGCTGTGACGGCCGCAACGACGGCACTGTTGGAAGAGACGTCGGCCGGCCTCGCCCAGGCCCCCCTGAACGAGACCAGCTCCGACGCTGCGTCGCTGGCAGACGAGCCCGCGGGCCTGCCAAAGCCCTCTGTTTCAGCAACGGGCGCCCTGGGTGATGGTGGTGCCGATGCTGAGGTGGATTGTCTCGTGTTGAGCCACGTCGACGCCCGCACCGGCGACCGCGCCGCGCCGCGAGAGGCATGGGGCGGGGGCCCCGAAGGGCCCGGGGATCGTTCCAGCCAGTTAGGCGTCGACGCGGCAGTGGGGAGCTCCGGGGCGGAGGGTCGGGGCACAGCAGCATCGGGTGTGCCAGGGGTGCAACTAAGCGAGGGCGCTCCTGCCGATGAGTCGGCGGCGCCAGGGACGTCCGCAGGTGGCGCGCAGAGGGCTAGCGTGGGCGTGCAGGCAACGGAAGACGAGATGGGGCCTCCAGGAGGCGCTGAGGTCGGCGCAAGGGCGATGGCGAGGGAGGTGCAAGGGGCGCATGGGACGCAGGAGTCACACGGCGTCGTGACCGCGAGCGTAGGAGGCGCACGCTCGCCGACACCCGAGGACACGTCAGCGGCGGGACCGAGCCCTGCACCGTCGCATTTCGCGACCACGAGGAGAGGCCTGGCGGGGCCACCTTCGTGGGGAGACGTGGGCCCGGTCGAAGAGGAGATCGTGTACCGTGCTGTGGGGCTCGGCGGAGCCTCTCTGACGCTCCGCTTACCGATCCGCAGCGCGGCTGCAGGCGCGTGTGGTGGGGCCCCGTGGGTCGGTGCGGCAGCCGGGGGATCTGGGGAGGAGCCCCGCGGTGTGGGGACCGGGAGAGAGTGGGCTGAGCGCCAGTTGCGCGACGACGCGATGCAGGGTGGCGCTTCACAGGGCAGGGGGGCTGCATGTCACGGCGTGGCTGGCGATACCTCACACGGCGCACGTGCTGCGGCCAGTGGGGCATCGCATGCGCCCTCTCGGCTTGCGCCTCCCGAGGCGCCCCCGGCAGCGGGGCAGGGTGATTTGGAAGCATTAGTAGAGAAGATCCGTCAATGTAGGCAGGAGACGCGCGCGCTTCTGGCCCAACAGCCGTGAGGCCACAGCAGTGGCCTTGTCGCGTAACTCGTAGGTTCTTGATCGTAGCAGATGAAGTCAAAAGCAAGCGGCGAACTCTCATGCCGGTGGCCCGGGTGGCCGAGCGGTGGGGTCGTACCCATGCTCTCTCACGACGGCCCGGAGAGGCGTGAAGATGGGCTCGGGGACCTCTCCTGGTCGCATCCACTCCCACCCCTGCGACTGGAGACACACAGATCTCCAGCACCGCTCCAGGCTGGCCTCGCCACGTGCCATTTGCAGTTAGGTGCTGAAACTCACCTCGCACTTGTCGGGCTCGCAGTTGCGTGGCTGCTGGGCTGGGTCGCTGAGGACCGCGCGCATGAAGATCACGACGTAGTGGTACGCCCGCTCTCGGATCACGACGTTTTCGGTAGCCACGTGCTGGGCGTCACGCACGTGGAGCCCCGTCTCCTCCAGGACCTCACGCGCCGCGCACTCCTCAAAGCTCTCGCCGAACTCGAGGTGGCCACCGGGCAGGGCCCACTCCCCGTGGCCGTCGCTGCCTTTTCGTTTCCCCACGAGGATTCGCTGCCCTGCGCAGCGAGGCGCACGAAGGTGGCGGTGCGTCATCCCAAGCGCGGTAATGACTGGACGTGCACCCAGCGCGAGGAATCGGGGCAACAGTGTCCGGCATAGCGCAGCACCGTCTGGATGCAGGACAAACACTCCCAGCCCTACGCGCGGACGGGGGCACTCCATCCCAGCTGACTCCGCAAGTAAACGATCCCGGAGCTGGAGGAGCTACTTTTGCTGACGATGCAAGTCACTTCAGAAGGCGGGGAGGGGAAAGCGGTCTTTTGCGGCGTCAGACGAGGAAAAAATGCCAGTCCTGGGCGTGCCGGGCAAACCAGAGCCTGCCCTTCTCAGCTTCTGAGCAGCGCTATATTTAGCCAAAGCGTCCATAATAAGAACTTGCTGGTCAGCTTGTTTCTTAACTCAGTCTGTGTCTCACGGTGTGCCTGTCGCTGTCGGTGTGGCAACGCGGGACTGGGACCACGGCCGGGCCCGCGCGGCGTGCGCACCCGCGTCGCGCATGGAGCGGGACTGAGCTCCAGTGCGCGTTTTGCGGGGCGGAATGCACGCGGACCAGGTCGGCCTGGTCCGGGAGCCCGCGTTGTTAGCGGACGAGACGCTGGGGCCGCAGTCGGTGGAGGATGGCGTGCCGGGGATGATATTGTTGCCGAAAGGCACAAAAGTAACTGTGACGGGCAACAGCAGGACCAAGCCGGCGCTCGTCGGGATGGCGGGAACCGTGAAGAAGGCCATCGGCCTCGGCGGGTGGCATTGGCTGGTGAGCACATGCGTGCCCGCGTTCGATTGGCTGAATCGCGAATGGTGAGGCGCGTGCAGCCTCGCGTGGATGCCCCCGTGCACGCGGGAGCCGAAAGTTTGGTCGCATTGGTGCCCCTCCCGCCCTCCCCGGCCCTCCCTTCCCCGAGTTCCATTCGCCGGCCACAGATGCCACGCGGTGAATACACCGCGGTTGGTATCTCTTTTCGACGCCAGGCGCCCTCCCCACGCCGAAAACGGGTCTGCCCTGGGCACCCATTGAACGCGTCGAGGGATCTGTATCAACCTCCCATGACCCATTGGGATGCAAATCGCGCTTTCATTCCTTTCCATCGGTGCAGAGGCGGGGAGTTTCTGTGCCCACGCGGGGTCTTTTGGCGATGTTGTCAACCCTTTCCCCTCGGAGGGCTCGGCCATCTGGCGTGTCCCACTTCGATTGCGTGGCTACGTTGTCTAATGCTTGTCGGCTGGATGCCGGGGCGTCGGTCCCGCGATGCGTGGCTGCGAATATCTCAGGCTTCGCAACGTTGCCTTCATGGTGCTCCCCTCTCTGGGCTCCTTTCTCTAACCACTTGGCCTTGGCTCCCGCATGCATGGTTGACGGGTTAAAAACCCCCTTGCGGTTGCTTCCCTGTCAGGACGCTGATGCATGGCGCCTGCATTGATGCCCGCAGGTGCTGGAGTCGGGAGAAGAGGTCAAGCTGCAACGGAACGCTTTGTCTGTGATTGCTGTTCCGGCAACTGTAGACCCGGATACATCCGAGGATGAGAACAAGACCCTCCTGCTGCAGAACCAGCAGGTGGGTGCCGGCACAGCACGATTCCCCGACACCGTGCTGCAGGGTCGCTCCCTATGCAATCGCCAACCCCGTCTCGTCGCAGGCCGTGGGACATGCTGCTAATGGGAACGGCACGGGGTCATGCCGGACGCGGGCACGAAGAGTCCACCTCTCCCCGTACGTCACGCCCGTCCCCGACAATGGTGCCATGGTGAGCGTGCTGCCCACGGACCACGCAGCACCCTGGGCGGTGCCTGTTCGACCTACTGACCAGGTCCGCTGCGGTCCCTGCCCGCAGCAACAGGCCATGGCGCGCCTGATTAGCAACCACTATGGGAAGCCTGCCACGCGCGTCAACTTCCTGAAACTCGACCTGGCGGCACTGCGAAAGTACCAGGAATTCCATAAGCTCGCTGTCTCGAAGGTGAGGAGCGCCGAAGTGCATGATCTCCATGCTGCCTTGCAAAGAGTCGAGTCACTCAGCGCCCATGTGTTGGTGTCAGCCAGGCCGGGGTGCGAGCCGAGGCTCCACCCTGATACGGCTGGGGAGCAGAGCGCCTGCCATCAGCCCCCGTCCACAGGAAGGGCAGACGAAGGAGGAGCTGGCAGAGCTGGTGGGCCAGCACTTTGTGTCGCAGCAGGTGGATGAGCAGGACGTCGTGGGGAGCTTCTTTCAAGCTGCCAAGCGCGTCCGCACCTCTTTGTTGTGACCTGCGTTGTGCCGTTGTCGTGGTTAATGCTGTGGGAGATTCTATGCGCGGCAACGCTGCGGCATATTCCTCCCTGCCCAATCCTAGTCTGTGCTCGACACGAGATAACCGGTTTGCTGATGGTATCAGACAAGATAGCCGGCTTGCTGATAGTCCCGTGCCCCTCTAGTCCTCATGTTCGATATCGGCGCCGCGGAGCATCAGTCAGCGTCTCGCAAGGCGCAGGCCTTTGGCTTCGCCCGAGGGTAGGACCCACGCGCAATGGGCGTGGCGTTTTAAGCTATAAGGCGGGTGGTAAGGGGTGACGAGATCTCTGGCTTCGCAGCTGCAGTGAGCCGCGCTCGCGGTCACGTTATCAATGACGGCGCAGGAAAGGCGCCCTTCTGGATGGTGCCACCTGTGGCGGTCTTTGCTAGGATGCGGCATCCCCGCTCTCCGTCGCAGCCGTGTTGCCCGCAGCGCTCTTCCCCTCTCGGCGTGTCCGCTCCGAAACCGACCTGCGCGCCAGGCCCACCGCGTCTCATCTCACAGCCCAGCCAACAAGTCACTGCGCAGTTCGGCGTCACACCACGTTCCGCCCAGGTGGGGCGTGCCCTCACCCCGACTTGGGAGTCGCGGAGTCGGGAGTCGCGGCCCCGAACCTCCCCTCTCCAAGCCCCTCAGTACCACGGACAGCCACCCCAACCTCTGAGGTGGAGAGGCCCGCAGAGCTCGCGAGCCTCGTGGGCGCCCTTCCCTCCTTCGTCGACGAGGGCTACGACCTCCCCAGCAGCGCCGCCTGACCCCTCTCCATAGCGTCCAGGTCCAGGGACTGCCCGTTCCTCTCGTCGTCACTCGCCGACAGCGGCACGGCCGGTGCCGACGTCGGCGTGTCCTGCCGACTGGCCAGCTCCACGTCAGCGGTGCCCTGCGCCGGCCTCGCCTCCGCCACCGTGGCGCGGCGAGACACGGGGCCCCTGCCGGCATCCGCGGTCGCCCAGGTCGGTCGCCCCACGATGACCCCTCCCTCGGCCCCGTCG
Organism: Protoeuglena noctilucae; assembly: GCA_958009085.1. Lineage (NCBI taxonomy): Eukaryota > Viridiplantae > Chlorophyta > Pedinophyceae > Marsupiomonadales > Marsupiomonadaceae > Protoeuglena > Protoeuglena noctilucae. Next base: position 656,353 of record OY253668.1, on the reverse strand, counting down.
CTGTCGCTGTCGTCCCAGGGACCCGTGCTTGTCCGACGCGTCAGGGTGGGCGTGCCGGGGCGCAGCATATCGCGGATGATGCCCGGCGCGGAGCTGAGGCCCGGCCCTGCAGAGGGAGACAGAGGGAGGAGGGGATCAAAGGTCACTCGACGCAAGACTGGCCCACACACAGGGGGCCAGCACAGGCCTCACGCATCTGACCCACACCATGCGGCACGCGCGGCGGAGAGGACGCAGCGACGGCTCGTTTGGCGTCGATAGGACGACCAATGCCCGATTGCAGCGGCCCTCACCTTGCTGCCGGATTCTCGAGTCGACGCGCGTGAGCTGCTTGGATGTCGCCGGCTGGTTCTGCCAGCTGTCCTCGGGCACCTCGACCGCCAGCCCGCGCGAGGACTTCTGCAGCCTGCCCTGGGACGACACGCGTGACGGGGGCTTGGATGGGACGCGAGAGAGGTCGGGGTGGGCGTGGCCCGCCTCCGAGTCTGACGGGATCCTCTCCAGGGGCGCCTGGGCGTACCGAGCCATGAGCATGCGCGACGTGGGGCTCGGGCGCTTGAGCTGCGGGAGAGGCGGGCATGGGTGCGGCAGTCAGAGGGACGCGAATGCTGAGACACGCTGGCCATGCAGGGTGGCATACATGCAGAGAATCGACGATATCTAGTGGCAGCGGGTGGGCTTTGGTGAGCGAAGTCGAAGCCGTGTTTCACCAGTTGTGCGGAGCGCCTCGGTCCGAGTTTATACGACGCGACGGGGTCGGCTTTGCCGTCCGGGTGGGCCCCCGGGGACAGCATCCCCGTCGCCACTTGCAGGTCCTGGGCGTGGCCTTGCACCGGGAGGGAAGCGTGTGCCAACTGTAAAGGGCAGAAAAGGGCCAAGACAGTGAGACAGGTCAGCTACACTCCCCGCCTGCCACCCCCACCCTTGTGTCACTGCCGCGGTCCCGCCATTCCCGCCCATGAATCAGTCCCAACCAACCCCGCCAATCAACCAGTCCCATCACCCCGCCCCTGCACCCCCGCACCTGTCCCCGGATGGATGGGTCCCCATGCTGGGTGCCGTTGGCCTCCCCGGTGCCCTGCTCCTCCAAAGCCTCCTCGTCCACGCGGAGGGGGATCCAGGGAACGACCACCACGCCACGGAAATTGGTCAGCAGGCGGTCGAGCTCCAGGTTGTGAAGCGGGACGCAAGCGGCATTGCCCAGCACCGTGTCCCCATGCCCTTGCATCTGCAGCGATCGCAGGGCAAGGGACGGACATGACTCTGCGTGATGCATCACGAGTGGCCACGGAATGCAAGAGTCAGCTTTGGGGACCCTATCTAACCGGCCCCGGCTCGTTGGTCGCCTGCCGCTCGCAGCACGTTCCGTTCGTGCTCCATCTGCCGTCACCTTCTCCAGAACCTCCTGTTGGTGCTGGCGGACCTTCGCGAGGGTCTCTTCCTCGCTGTCCAGCGCCTCTTGGTCGTGTTCGATCAGACTGTGCAGCTGGCGCATCCACGACCCGATCTTGTACGTGAGCTGCTCCGTCGCCAGGTCTCTGTTCGACGGGTCCACCACGATCTCCTGCGGGAATGCGGACGCATGGCAAATGGCTGGCCAACAGGCACGTAGCACTTTCGTGTGGATACAGGCGCGTGCGGGTCGTGACCAGGTTGGCGGCACCTACCCCCGCCATACGTCCCGCATTGCGCCGAGAGATGCATGCCATCTGCGCATCAAACACAGTCGACGCACCAGCTCTTTCAGGTAAGCCTCGAAGGACGTAATGTTCCCCTGGTCTTGCACGCGGATGTCTAGCAGCTCCATCGTCGGAGAGATGAGCTTGGCAATGACCTCGTCAAGCAGACCGAAACGCACCAGCACCCTGCGAGGACGCCGACGTTGTCATCTGACGGTGCGAGACGGACACACATGCAGAAGCACGTCGCCTGCAAATGTTGCGCATGTATGGTAGGCACCCCGCCAGCTGCGGGCCTCGCCTGAGGTGGAAGCGGTAGAAGATGGGCTCGAGTCCCTCGGCGAAAGCCTCTCGCATCTGCTTCTCGTTCCCGGCCACCGCGAGCGCCAGGGCTTTCTCTACGCGGGCCCTCGAGCGATTCAGCACGATGATGAGCGACAGCGGGGCGATGAAGATGGCCAGGAGCACCGCCAGGAGCACCTGCACGCGAGCAGAGAAACGGAGGTCGCAAGCTAAACCGTATAGCCAGGTCCAGGCCTGAGGGGTTAGCAGTCCGGTGTTCCACCTGTGGGGTTCAGGCGCGTCGGTGGAGTGCGTGCTATCAGCAGCGCACTCCACAGTTCGCGGCTGTCCCCGCACGCGCAGGTAAGTCTCGCCTTCGCAGACTGCTTCCGCGATATGAGCCCCAGCTGGATGCCCTGGATGGCAATGACAAAGGAGTACTCTCCACGCGCCATCATCGCCGTGCCCACTTTGAGCCACTCCGTCTTGATGGGCCGCGCCAGCACCCCCGTGGACAGCTGCGGGAGAGAGGAGACGCGCGGGCACGCAGTCACGCATTGGGGCACCTCTGCTGCGCAACTCGACCCCCGCCTCTGTCGCTGCCGCAGGCACAGCACAGGCGCAGCGCGGTAGGTGCCGAGGCCCGAAGCGCACCTTGGCGAAGATGGCGACCGCGAAGGCAAAGGCGGAGCCGATGACATCACCGGACCAGAACTCATTCACGGGGATCTCGAAAGCGATGGTGCTGGCGAAGAAAATGGCGATGAGCCACGTCGAGATGGGGCGCACGTGAATCTCCCATACGTGCTTCAGGCGCTGCACGGTGCAGAACGTGATGCCTGGGGGCGAAGCACGTTCGAAAGGGCCTTGGCACAGGCACTGGTCCCTCGCAGGCCTGACACGATGCACAGAGCAAGCAAAGAAGCATTTGCCAGGAAACGCCACGGCCCATGCCTGTGCCGGGCAGCATCGATCGTCAGAGACCCCGCTGTGGCACGGCGCACCTGCCACGTACAGCCCCAGATACTCGCTCGTGCCTGCCTCCTCCCCCGCCACCGACAGGGCGACGCCCAGGAACATGAGCATGAACAGAAGCGTGCCTGCAAGTGGGGTGATGCGCGGTGCTTGCCGGCATTGAGGGCGATGGATAGCACGACTGCTGAAGTGTCACTTCGTTTTGGGGAGGTGCCCGGCGAACCGCCACCTGTCTCACCTTCCGTATATTTCTCGGGAATGCGCGGCAGGATGTGCCGCTGCAGCCATCCGGGCATCTGCGGGCGCGGCACGATCGCCGTGCGTTGCATAACAAGCGGCGCACGTGACGTGAGGCAGGTTGGCCCATGTCATCGCAATGAGCACGAGTGCTGCCCACCTTGACGACGGCCAGGTAGCTGAGCGCGATGACGGCTCCCACAGAGACAACGATGGGGACCGCGATGGTGCGGCCGTTGGGGTCGGCGATGGCCTTAAACTCCGCCAACGCGATGAGGCCCAAAATGTCGTCGAAAGCCACCGCAGTCACGAGGAGCTGGCCCGTCGGGCTATACACAAAGCCTGGGGGCGGCAGCCGATGGGACGGTTTGGGTTAAGACGGCATCCATGGCATGGAGAGGGCAGTGGCAGTGGCAGCGGCAGTGGCAGTGGCAGCCCCGGCATCGCTCACCTGTGGGGCCCAGGACAGACATGGTGACTGCGAGGCTGGTGGGGCCCATGATGACAGCAGCCGCGAGGGAGGCCTTCCAGTCAAAGCCGAGCCCAGCCGCGATGCCATACGTGAGGGCCACTGCGCAGAGGGAGGGCCGGTGACATCACGTGAAATGGTTGCTTGGCGCGTTGGCTGCCGAAGCCACAATGCTGTTGCCAAGGGCTGGCTTGGGTCTTGCTGGCGCCGCCCCACACTCACTAGACGTCACGAACCCTGTCAGTGCCACCATGAAAGCCCGCAGGCCGATCTCCAGCAGCATGTTGGCGTCCAGCTCCAGGCCCGCCTCCAGCACGAGGAGCCAGAAACCAATCTCCCCGGCCAGGGCGACCATGTTGGAGCGGGTGACGGGGCCAAAGGCGTGCAGCACCTCTGCGGGGCAAGCCGGGGATGAGGGGGACTGACTTACGGGCAAAAGCACATCTTCGCGAAACGAGTCCCGGCTCCAGGAGCTGCGCCTGTATCGAGTCCTCGCCTGGGCCAAACACGATTCCCACGATGATCCACCCGATCAAAGGCGGGACCGGGGTCCTTTGAAGCAGCGCCCCCACGCCCCATAGGGACGCCAGGAACCCAATCTGCAACCGAGCAGAGGTGAAGGCTGGTCAGCCGAGGCTCACGTGGGTGCACTGCAAGACGCAGGCCGCTGCCGCGCTTCAGTGACGGTGCCACCCCGCCAAGCGCCTGCGGGAAGATGCCAAGCCCACCGAGGCACAGAAGTCACCAGCACGAGCACCTCATAGTACGTGAAGGGCAGCGGATTGGCCTGCGCGCGGTGGGCGGACGGTTGTTTGGGGAAAGACCGCGCTTTCCGAGCCCAGAGACCGTCGAGACGCTCGATTTGAGCGCATCGAGATTCTGTGTAAAACAAATGTTCTGCTAGGAGAAAGTCTCGAGGCGCAAGTCCCTCCAGCGCGCCAGCACACCTGCATAGTGTGCGAGCGCGCCGATGGTCTCACCTCTGCCATCAGCGAGCGAGCGGCACCGAGCAGCGACATGACAAATGCAGACCACGCTTTCTAAGTATGTCAGGACACCGACGCCAGCGCTGCCGGATGGCTCCCGGGGCGGGACGAGGTCAGCCGACGCTCGCCTCGCCGGCTCAGGGCCGCCCTGGCCGTTATACCGAATTATTCCGCAGCCCGCGAGTAGAGACGGCCGATAGGCAGAGTGGGCCGCGTGGGCGGCGTCCCCACACAACTTAAAGTCGAGAAGACCGGCGATGGGGCAATACCCCCGCGCTGAGAACAGTTCCTTGCGGAGGTCCTTCACGCCAGACCAGACGTGCAAGTTCAACGGGACACGAAGGCGACACATGCAACAGGCAGGGAGCCTACGCCGCTTAGGCCGTAGCGCTGGCCATAGCACGGAGCTTCCCCACGTCGATCTTGATGGACGGCCCCATGGTCGAGGTGATGTACATCGTCTTCCAGTAGACGCCCTTAGCGCCGGCAGGCCGGTTCTGGTCGATAGACTCCTGCGGGTGGCCGCGTCGGGCGGGTCTCCCACCGAGCTGGCGCAGCCAGCGCCGCAACGGCGAGATGGGAAAGGCATGTCGGGAGACGGTTTTACGCCAGGGGCCACCAGGACCCCCAGCGCCTTATTGGTCCCCATGCGCTCTCGGCGGCGTATAGCGCTGTTTCGTGCCACGGCAACGCAGGGCTGCTCGGCACGACACTCTAGGTACCGCCTCGGGTGCCCGGCAAGCACGCTCCCAGCCGGCCGCGCTCGCCTGGATGGCCTTGAGGTTCCGCAGCAGGTCCTGCTCCTTGAAGGACGTCTTGCCGAATGACACGTGCACGATGCCCGCCTTGTCGGCACGGTACTCCACCTTGCCGCCCTTGAGCTCCTCCACGCCCTGCGCGAGGACGGGCGCGACGGAGAGGTCAGCGGCGGCTCCGGGGAGCCCGAGCAGCGGGCGGCGGCGCGGATGCGGGACGAGGCGCCTCAAGGACTGATCAGGTTTCGTCCCCGCCGAGGCGTCGGACAATGTAGATAAGGATTTGGAATGTCGCGTTCGATCATCGGCGAGCTCGCCGGCGGTCCCGGAGACGCGGCGCGGCGCGAGGACCCGGCGCAGCGCAGCCGCCACCCTCACCTTGGTGATGTCGGTCACCACCGTCCCGGCCTTGGGGTTGGGCATGAGCCCCTTGGGGCCCAGCACGCGCCCGAGCTTGGCGATCTTAGGCATCATGTCCGGCGTAGCCACGAGGCGGTCGAACTCGAGGAATCCGCCCGCAATCTTCTCCACCAGGTCCTCGCCCCCCGCCACGTCCGCCCCGGCCTTCTTGGCCTCGTCCACCTTGCCCTCATTGCACAGCACCGCCACCCGCACCTTCTTCCCCGTGCCGGCGGGCAGGCTGACCGTCGCGCGCAGCTGCTGGTCGTTGTACTTGGTGTCGATGTCCAGGCGCGCGTGCACCTCGGCTGTCTCGTCGAACTTCGCCGACGCGCACTGCGCGGGGCGGGAAGCGCAGGAGATGAGAACTGCGGCGCGCTCGGCGACGAAGCAGCCGCGTGAGGCGAGCTCTGGCCCACACCTGCTTCAGCAGCGCCACCGCCTCGACCGGGTCCACATCCACGTTCTGAGGGACCGTCACCTGCGGCGACGTGCAGCGATGCCGGGTCTGGCGCCTCTACACGCAACCCAACCCCTCCTCAGCGCTGGCCGCCGGCCCGCACGCCGGAGGGCGGCCCAGCCACCCGCGCTGCGAACGGGTTTGCCGTGGCCCCCCTGGTGCGCCCGAGGGGCCAGGGCGGGACAGCCCTCACCTTCACGGAGCGATAGCGCTTCGAGCGCGACATGTCGCCCTTGGTGAGGCCCTCCGGGATGGCTGCGGCCGCCTTGACCACCACATGTCGGCTCACCGCCCTCGCCGTGGCCGTCGGGGCCGCCCGCGTCGACGCCACCAGGGACGTCCTGCGCGGAGAAAACCATTCCGAAAGTCCCGCGTCCGGCCTGCCCCGGGAGAGCCAGGACGGGGGCGCCGGGCGTCGCGCGCCCCGCAGGCCTCCGACTCCAGTCGAGCGCCTCCCACGAACAATCGCGATAAACTAGACATTCATGGCGAGCCATTCACGGCCGCAAACCGCCCGTGTCTCGCGCTCGGCTCCTATCCACCCAGGCTGGCGCGCCCGAGGAGCCGCGGCGACCCGCGTGGACCTATACCGTCTATTTATCCAACTCGTTCCACAGTGGCATCCCCGGCGCCACGTCGCGGCTCCCACCTGGGCAGGGAGCAGCGGGAGCAGCACGCCATGTCCGGCCCCCACCACTTCCGGCGCTGAGTAGCACAGCAGACAAATCAAGGAGGCGGTTGGTGAGGCACACGGAGGCTCGCGAGGCTTAGGCTGCGCGTCGCCCTGGCCGTTTCGCGACACACCAGTCGGGCAAATTCAACTCGCATGTTTCCCTTCTCACGCCTCGTCCTGCTGTGCACATCCTCAAGAAGTTCCCGGAGCCACCCGTGCGAACCCCAGAACCTGCTCCCTTTTGCGCGACTTTGCCGAACACACACCCAGGTCACGCACGCCCGGCCGCTCGACGCCGAGGTGGTACCGGAGCAGCGAGTCGCATCCGGAGCTCCTTGGAGCAATGGTGGAGCAGGACGACCTTGGGGACCTCATCGGCTTCCTCTCGTCGGAGAATGGGACGTTGCGGAAGATGGCCGTCGACGCTGTCGCGGGCCTGACCGGGAGCCCGCAGGTGGCTTTCGATGCGCGCGCCGGGTGATCTGTTCCAAGGAGGATGTCGCTGTCGTGGGTGGGTCCTGCGAGAGCGCTGGACGCGGCGCGTGCGTCACGAGTGTCCGCTCCTGCCCTCGTCGCAGGGCATCGCGACGCTGCGGCCGCGGATGGACGCCCTTCTCCCCCCCCTGTTTCGGCTGCTGGGGGATCTTTCGTCAGAGATCTCGGGGGCCGCGGCGGGGGCGCTGGTGAACCTTTCTGGGGACCCTGCCGGGGCAGCGGCCCTCCTTCATACGGGGGTGTGCAGCCGCGTCATGACCCACATTCGGGAGCTCACTTGTCCTCATCACGACATGCTCCTTATGCTCCTCTCCAACATCACTCTCGAAGAGGTGACGCTTTTCTGCGCCACGAGCTGCGGCTGGGCAGGCGAGGCATGTCACGCCGTCTTGCTGAGACGGTGCTTGCCTGGTCACCGCAGGAGGGCGTCATGCAGCTGGTGCAACACGACGACGAAGCTCTGCGGGGATTCAACATCGCCGTCCTGCTGAAGCTGTTCGTCGACCCCGTGGGGAGCACCCTCGACCTGTACGAGCATGTCGCGTCGATACTGTGCAACGTGACGACGGTCCAGACGGCGAGGCGGCTCGTGCTCGAGCGCGGGCGGGGGCTGCTGAACGCGCTCATCCCGCAGCTGTCGTCGCCGAGCCAAGTGCGGCGGAGGGGCACGGCCAGCACTTTCAAGAACTGTTGCATGACGGGTGACGCGCCGCGACGCGCGCCGCAGAGTGCGCGGCCGCTTGCACCGCAGGCCCTGCCTCACTGAACGCTTCAGGTCGCCCGCAGCGGAGAGCGACGGGACGCTGCAAGATGTCGTGGGGGACGAGGCGCTGCTCTCGGCCTTCCTGAGGCCCTTGGGGTGTCAGGGATCACGAGACACAGGTGCACCCGGCGCCCTCGTGGATGGTGTGGCCCTCGCGCGACCCTCGTGACGACGCTGGGGCGTGTCTGGAGTGTCCCGCACCCCACCCTCGCAGACGAGTTCGTGCGTGAGACTCTGGCCGAGGCCATCCAGGCGCTGGCGGGGACCGGGCCGGGCCGGGAGGCCCTGGTGCGGATGAAGGTCCACGAGCACTTGCGTGCCGCTTACGGGGACGAGCCGAGTGCGTCGGTGTGCGGGGTGATGGAGCACACGATGGACTTGCTGTTGCGAGACGGCGAGGTCCGCGAGCGCATCCAGGAGCACGCCGAGGGGAAGATGGTCATGGGCGAATGACGGGCCTCGTTCCTGGTTTCCTCACTCGCGGTCGTTCGAGTCGAGCACCACTGTCACGGGGCCGTCGTTCTCTAACCGCACGTTCATCATGGCGCCAAACACCCCGTCCTTGACCCTCTCTGGCACGTAGCTGCGGACGGCGGCGGGGCCCTGGTGCGTCGTTTCTCTAGAGCGCCATGCGTTCCCCAGTGCCCTTTCCAGGTGCATGCGGCCCTATACATACCACCTCTGTACATCACCTCTCTCGCACCCGCCCCACGAACTTGTCATAGAATTCCCTCGCTGCCTGGGGCGCCATGGCCCGTGAGAAGTCCGGCTTGTTCTTCGCCAGCCTCGCGAACTGCGGTGCGTAGCGGCGCAGGGTGTGCTGCTGCTCTGCGTGCCCCGGCCACGGCGCCAATCACCAGCACGCGCTCTCACCAGCGTGAACTGGCTCACGAGCAACACTTCTCGGTTGGCAGCCGTGACGCTGAAGTCCCACGCTTTTTCGGCGTTGGGGAACAGCCGGCTGGAAAGAATTTTCCGACAAATATACTCCGCATCCTTGTCCGTGTCGTCTCTATGGCGAGGACGGAGGAGGAGCGATGGAATGGCCGCGTGTTGGCTCTCTCGCCGCAGCCAGGCGGTCCCGAGTGAAAGCTGCGCCCACCTGTGCAGACCGACGAGGCACAAGAGGCCGGGACCGATGGCGGAGACGACCTCTCCGTCGACCTCAACAGACGCACTTCGCACTCGCTGCACCACGGCACGCATGATTCCCGGCTTCCAGTGCCAGCCTCCTCGTCGATCCTGGTCGTACGTGTTGCCCGGTGATTTCGCCAGTGAGGACTCAAAAGGTGTGAGACGGCGGGTAGAGCGCAAGACATTAGAGCGTAAGACAAGCGAAGGCATTGCGCTGGCTCAAGAGCGGGCCAGCTGTGCTGCAACACGCCAGAGGGCCAAAACCCACCCAGGGCGGGGCGCCTCGTGGCCACAGCCGCGAGCGGGGATGACGACGTGGCCTAGACCCAATCCTGAATACATCGGTGCATGATGAGCCGGCGGGCGCTGGCATCCCGGCTCCAGCAAATCGCTTTTGGCCTCGGCAGTCGCGATGTGAAGACCAGCGCGCTGGATATCAAGCGCGGGAGCATCGTGGAGCACAACGGGAAGCCTGCCACAGTGACCAAGGTCGTTCACACCAAGGGCCTGGCCAGACAGGGAGGGATCGTGGACGTGGAAATTAAGGACCTGGCTTCGGGCATCCGCCAAAGCTTCAAAGTGAAGCCAAGCGACACGTTCGACACGCGCGACGACCGAGTCGAGCATCGGGATGCGCAGGTCCTGTACTCGGACAGCGAGGGAGTGCACGTGATGGACGGCGCGACGTTCGAGCAGTCGGTGCTCGACAGCAGCATGTTGGGGGAGCCAGGTGGGCAGCCCTCTGCGAGGGAGTATGGATGCCAGGTGCAACATCGATGCCCGATGTGCTGCCGACGTTCTTTGCGCCACACCCACACCCACACCCACACCCATGCAGCGTTTCGGCTGATGGGACCCGGCACGTCGCTGAAGCTCTTGCTGTACGAGGGGCGGGTGGTGAGTGCCACTGCCCCAGACAAGGTCGTCGGGAAGGTCGTTGAGACGGTCGCGGGCGTGAAGAGCGCCAAGGCCGGGGCACTCAAGGAGGCGCTGGTGCGATGCGGCTGCGCGTCCCCATCGCTTTCCTGACCAAAAGCAGTGGCGCTCTCTGGCAGAAACCGCCCCTGCTGTGCGCAGATCGAGAGCGGGGCGAAGGTGATGGTCCCACAATACGTGCAAGTGGGGGAGGAGGTCGAGATTCGCACGGAGGACGGCACGTTTGTCAAGAGAGTGAGCGAGTGACTCGTGCTCTCACCCGGGCAACCGTTCAATAGAAGCAAGGTAGTTACACTTCATGCACATGCGGCGCCGTGAAGGAAGATGTCGCGGATTGCAAGAGGGTCTCTAGTGGGGCGATGTCCGTCGTAGCTTAGGCGTCCAGGAGACAGGTGGTGGGGGTGCCACCCACGCGCTTGGCCTGGTCCCCAGCGCCGTACCCGTGCGCCGGGAGCCTCGCCAGCGTGTTGACGAGGATGCTGCGGGAGCGGATGACCGGCGGTGCGAGGCTGCGGCGCGGGCCTGTCGGTAGGGTAAAGCGGCTGGCGCCCCGCCACGCCCCGAGCCCCCACCTGCGCCCCTCGTTGAGGGGATGGGTGTTGAAGTGCACGGCCAGCGTCGGGAATGCCTGCGCGTCCCGGCAAAGCTCGGACAGCGCGGTCGCCACGCGCCGCACGGCGACCGGCGGGTGGCCCAGGAGGGCGTGGGCGTCGAGCCCCGGGCACACCGCGTCGAGAAGCAGGGACGGCTCGAACTGGAAGACCTTCCCGGGGTCGGTCGAAAGCCCCAAATACGGGCTCCAGTTGAGCGGCCCCCCTTCGCCCGCGTCCTGCCGCAGCATGCCGGTCGCCACCCATACGGCGCCGGCCGCGAGGAGCGACGTCGGCCAGTCGAGCAGGTCATGGCTCAGGGCGCACACGTCCAGCAGGTACGTGGCCACACGCTGCTCCATGCGCAGGTGCCGCCACGGCAAGAAGCGTCCAGACAGCGCCTGCACGCGGGGCGCCCACGGCTGGTTGGCAGACGGCGGGGCTTTCAGGGCAGTCACCCACCCAGGCCTAAGCCACAGCTCGTCACCCATGCGCGGTCCATGTACGCGGAGGAGAAGGACACGGCCGTCGGGAGGAGGAGCATGTAGCGGAGCTCCTTGATTAGCACTCGCTCCGCCGCCAGAATCTCGCGCTTGTGGAACTGGTCGTCGGCGCACGCGAAGGACTCGACGGGGGGACGCATGGACTGCCTCTCGTGCATCTGAGGCGAGGCGGCGGGAGAGGACACGGTTAGAGAGCGGGGGCTCGGGAGTCGCAGGGCACCGGCACGCTGGCAGGCTACACGGCAGCGGCACCTTGGCCGCCACCAGAAGGCTGGTGCACATGAGCCGTTGGAGCTTGGCCGGGAAGGCGGGCTCGTGCCGCGGACTGCCTGCGTCCTCCGGCACCCACCCAGCCGGCAAGGCTGGGCCTGGGCCCGTGTGGTCCCGCAGGCGCCGGCACTTCTCGGGCGGCGCGTGGCGCTCCAAGAACACCTCTGGGTTCCGATTGCGCAGGAACGTGTCCGCCATCGCGATGGCCAGGTGCGCTGCGACCAGGAAAGGCCGAGAGGGTCGGGAGCACCAAAACACCACTGCCACTTCTGTGCAACAGAGCAGCCGGGCTTGTACTGACCTGTCTCTGACGAAAGGTTCATGGCATTGCGGCGGGAGAAGGCCCAGTCCACGAGCAGTTGCCGCGTGGCGGATGTGAAGCGTGCTGTGGTGGGACACCGGTCTGAGCTTGGGGCTATGTAACGCCCGCAGACGAATTTCCTCTCCAAAATGCGCCGAGCTCGTGGGTCTGCAGACACGTCGGCCAGTGTGCTGGTGCCCGAAAGCGCAGCGCCCGGCCTGTCGTGCATGCCCGCTGTCGTGCCACGCGCACGCACCAACAAAGGGCTCGGTCGTCTCCATGAGAGTCGGAGGGCTCGTTAGGTACAGGATGTCGTGGTTCACGGCCGAAGCGTCCCACAGCGCGCGGATGCCCGGGGCCACGCCCGGGGCCACGTCTGCATACGCGCTCGGGCGCTGGATGTCCTCCGGTGCCTCATCGCGCCCCGCGAACTCCTGCGTCAGCACGCCGTCGGGAGCGCTGGAGCGCGCGTCGAACCGCTTTGACGTCCTCCGATCCTCCGCAGAGCCCTGCGAAGCGGGCCGACTCGAGTTTGAACCGGCCGAGCGTCGGCAGGCCGGGCCACCCGAAAGCCGCGGCCAAAAGCTGTGCTCGTCACCTTGCTTCCACCATCTCGCCTCGATCGCAGGCGCGTGCTTCGCCTGGGGCCGGCGCCGTCCTCCTCATGGGGAGCCTGCAGGGTGCAGTGCGGGGAAGCGCTGTCTTTTTGCCGCCACTTCGCCCCGTGCACGCCCGGGGCATGGCTAGATACGCGCCCCAGGTCATACTATGGTTACACGCCACGCATTGCCGGCACTTGTGATCGTTCCGCCCCCGGGAACGAGCACGCGAGCGCATCAAGGGGCCGCTTGCAGCCGGGAAATCGCGCGCGCGGAGCGACCCAGGGGAATATGAGGGCAAGGAAATGATCTACCGGCCATGAGCATCCGCATATGCAGGATGGAGAGGGTGAATCGGGCGCCATCGCGGAGGCCAGTGCCTGCTCGACCCGCGGGCCCCATCGTTTGAAGCTCCTGCCCCGTCCCGCTCCCCGGGCGGGAAATCGGGGGCAAGGCCTGGTCCTGTAGCGCGCAACATCCAGAGGAAACCCAAGGCGGCGCCGCGGACCAGGTGCGGGGCCCTCGGCCGGGGTGCACCGGTTCAAAGTGGGTGCCGGAAGGGGTCAGCGACGCCTCCGAAAAGGGCCCTGGGGACCCGCACGGATGCTCAGGGGCTCTATCTAGTTTCCATTTAGCTCTGGCAATGCGCCACGCACCTCCAGGCGCTCCTCTCGCCGTGTTTTCCTGCTCGGCCGGGCCATAGCGGGCGCGCGACGCAGGAGACCAGCGCTGCCCCTCAGCTGCCTATCCGCCCTCACAATAGCATGGCAAGCATCATCGCAACGCAAAAGGACGAGAAACGACCGCGACCACGACGCGGCCCGGTCTGAGGAAGCCAAGACGAGCAGGCGAGCAGCGTTTGGAGACTACACGCGGGATAATTACAAGTAGAGAAGTCATCGTGCATGCGCGAGCGCCCGCCTCCCGGCCGCAGATTCGACTTTGGCCGGCCAGACAGCTGTGGGGACGTTGCCCTCTTGCCAGAAACGAGGGCACAGGTCGATATGCGGGGTCCAAGGACTCAGGCTGCCATCTCTACAATCACTTGGTACTCACACGTCACGCGCCTTCCCGGTCTTAGTGGAGATCGCGGCCCTGCTCGTTTCCCCGGCGCAGTCGTTCCGAAGCGCTTCTTTTTCTCCCTTCTAAGCACCCGAGCGTCTCGCGGGCCGTTGCGCGCCGCGGGCCCGTCGCGCGGGGACCGGGACCGCGCGCGACGCAAAGACACGGGGCGCGAGACCCGCTGCAGCTGCGTCATCTCGTATCGAGCGTGGTCACGGGCCTCTCGGCCCGCAGCGGGCTGGCTCCGCGGGTCATGACGTCCGAGAGCGAGGTCCTCGCCAACGAGGGCCTCCCTAGCGGCCTCCTCACTTTGGCCATCCTCTGCTCCATCTTCACGATCCTGATGGCATGCGTGCACGTCACGCAACACCTCCGGCACTACACAGGTGCGATGCCTGGGCGACCCGCCCCCCCCCCCGAGGGCGTTTGGCGTGCCCCTCGCGCTCCTCGCGCTCGCCGACCCGCCGGACTCCCGTCCCCAACACCTTTCCCAGACGCCATCGATGTTTCGTTCCGCCACGCGTCCCGCGACGCTTACGCGATCCCGCTCGTGGCCACCTCTGCGCGCAGAGCCCGTGTTCCAGCGGCAGATCGTCCGCATCCTCCTCATGGTGCCCGTCTACTCGTCCACGTCGCTGACGTCGCTCTTCATCAGCGCGACCAAGGCGCAGTGGGTCATCACGATCAGGTGGGCGCGGGCAGGGGCGCCAACGTCGCGGAAGCCCCGGGCGCGCGTCGTTCGGGACCCTCCCCGCCCCGGATGCCCCCGCAGGAGCTGCTACGAGGCGTACGTCATCTACTGCTTCCTGCAGCTGTGCATCGAGTACCTGGGCGGTCCCGGGCACCTCGTCAACAAGCTCGAGGGTCACTCGTTCCGCACCAGCCTCTTCTCCTGCACGTGCTGCTGCGGGTCCGAGGTCGCCGTGAGCTCCAGGTTCCTCCTCTGGGTCAAGCGCGGCGTCATCCAGTTCGTCTGGATCAAGCCCGCGATGGCTCTGGTCCAGCTCATCATGGTGTCCCAGGGCACGTACGGCGGAGAGTCCATGAGCCCCCACTACGCGCACTTCTGGGTCGTCATCATCTACAACATCTCGTACACACGTGCGTCCGCGTGCCCCCCCGCGCCGCTCTGCCCCGGGCTCCCTGGCTTGGACCGGACCGATCCGCTGCCCGCCCCCCTGCCCGCAGTTGCGCTCTACTCGCTCGCCATGTTCTACTTCGGGACCCACGACGTGCTCCACGACTTCAAGCCCTTCCTGAAGTTCGTCATGATCAAGCTGGTCATCTTCCTGTCCTTCTGGCAGGAGATCATCTTCAGCATGCTGGTGCGGGGTTGGCACACGCGCTCGCCACCCGGCATGGCCCCGTGTCGGGTGGCTACGAGCTCAGCTGCAGCGCCCTTTGCGACGAAGAGCGCCGGTTGTTCGTCTGCCCCCGTCGCACCCGTCGCACCCATCACCGCCCCGCAGGAGAGCATGGGGTTCCTGAAGAGCGCGTCGCTCAAGTCCGACATCGAGAACCTGCTCATCTGCATCGAGATGGCCTTCGCGGTCGTCGGCATGTGGTTCGCCTTCCCCTACAGCGACTACACGGTGCCGGGCGTCAAGGGCGCGCCCATCATCAAGGCCCTCGCCAACGTCGGCCACGCCGTGAGCGTCCAGGACCTGGTCACGGACACGGTGCACAACTTCGCGCCCTCCTACCAGGACTACGTGCTCTACTCCACGGACGGGCACAAGAAGATCCACCGCGTGCGCACGTTCGTCACGGTCGGGGGGCAGAGGCGCGCCAACGCCGCGCTCCTCGGACACCAGGTCCGGTCCGACGCGATTCCGGAGGACGTCGAATGGGGCGCGAGGAACCCCTCGCAGGCCACGTCGCTGTTTGCGGGGGCGTCCACGTCCACGGCGGGGCCCGTGTCGATGGGCGTGCTGGAGCTGACCAAGGAGAAGCTGGGGCGCAAGGGCGACAAGCCGGGGGCCAAACGCACGCTCAACGGAATGGGACTGGAGGGGCCGGGGGCGCCGGGGATCGCGGGGGGCATGTCGCGCGCGACCCTCCTGGCCGCCGCGCCCGACGAGCACCGGGGCGGCGACTCGGGGCCGAGCACGGCGGACGGGACGGCCAGCGCGGCGGCCGTGGAGCTGGCGGTCGTGCCGGCCGTGGCCGGGCCGAGCGAGAGTGGGGGCGGGGTGGACGCGCGGCTGGCTCCCGCGAGCGCGGCGGTGGGGGAGGAGGGGTCGGGCGTGGAGCCGCCGCCGCCACCCCTGCCGCAGGACGGGACGACGCCGGCGTCGTCCTAGCACGTCCCTAGCCGCGCGGTAGGCCGTTCGAGCGCACTCGGCAGGTTTTTCCTTCGTCAGCCCCAAGCTTTCCTATCCTTGTCCCAGAGTCTTCTACAGTCCTTTTCGTCCTAGGCAGCGCCTAGCCTCCGGCCATTCGTGATCGATACTTGACATGGACCCTTATCAAGAGCAAGCCAGCTGCCGGAGGAAACAAGAGGCTAGCCTCAACGTACACATCTATGTGGCCCCTCCCGATGCCTCCCGTGCGTATGCCTCACTGCGCCTCTGGACCGCCCGGCACAGCGCCTCGTGCCGAATTACCAGACCCTGCACAGGCGCAACGGTGGAGCAACGTTGTTCTCGTCAGCCCTTGCAGATCGCATCTTCACAGTCACACGTGATCACAGCAGGCCTCACGAGTCGCTTTGACAGCACTAGGCTGGCGAGCATGCCTTACGGTCTCTCTCACCTTGTACAGGGCCAGGAGCTCCCTCACGTCCCCCACGGTGACGTCATCCACGGCGCTGTACAGGAAACGGTGGGTGCGCAGAGCCCCCGCTTGCTCCGCTTGCAAAACCAGGCGCACGCCCTCCTCCTGCGATGGAAAGCAGCCCACGCACGTTCCACCGTCACGCACGTCGCACCCGCAGTCGCAACTGTCTGGCCGTCGCATGGCTCACGGGGTCCTGCTTGGCCCCTCGAGCAGGCAGCCGCACCTCAAGCTCAGCCAGGGACGGCGGCGGGGGTCCTGGAGGCTCGCGCCCCGCCGTTGTCCGCCCCTGCTCGTCCGCCGTGACCCCCAGCCCGGGTCTCCTGCCCCCAGGCCCAGTCGGCGGCTCCCCAGCTGGGGTGCGCCGGGCATCCACCCCGTCCTCGCGGACCGGAGCGGCGCCGGCCGCTCCCTGCGCCGCCTCCTCCGCCGGGCCACGTGTGGCGCCCCCAGCAGATGCGCCTGCGACGCCCTCCCCCGCGCCACCGTCCCGCGCGTCCCAGGGGAGCCCCGACGAGTCCGACGGCGGCGTCGCGAGGCCCAGGAGGTTGGCCTCGACCAACGCCCCGTCTGTCGCGGCCGCCGGCTCCGCGTTGGCGTCCTCCGCCAGCCCTGCCTGCTGCATGATCTGGACGAACTGCTCCCGCGGCATTGAGAGCTGCTCGGCGTTCAGCGTCTCGACGAACGAAGCCACGGCGCTGCGGAGAGCGCAGTGGGAGAGTGGAGCTTGGACATCTGAGGCAACTTCCGCAAGCGACACGAGGTGGGAGGTGCAGCGACCCGCCACCAGCAAGCCACCCACCACATCGTGGAGAAGTAGTACGAAGCCTCTCCAAAAGCGAGCCGGCGCTCTGCACGGAAGCGCTGGATGAAGCTGAGGTTGGCGAAGAGGTGTTGCGGCGCGCCCTTCATCGTGACGTACGAGAGGAGCGGCATCAGATCATCCGCTCCCCGGCCGTTCGCCCGCGCGCAGAGATCGCTCACGACTGCGGCGGACCACGGAGCGAGACCCTGAGGTGCAAGTTAGCATACGGAGCGAGGGGCGTGCCGACGTCGTCCTCGCCCCCACCTTTGCAGGCGTTGAGGATGCACACGAGCTTGTCCCTGGGCGCCTTGTACTGCTCGATCTTCAGCAGCTCCTTCTGCGCGAGCGCCAGCTGGTTCTCGTCCCTCATTGCCTCGGGGATGTCCAAATGCTCGGGCCGCAGCGCCTGCTTCTGCGTGCGGGGCGCGCGACGCGGGGCTCGGCACCCGCGCCAGGCGCCATTTGGCACGTAGCTGCGTCGTTCCACGCGGAAGGGCCGCCCGCATCGCGTCGCACCAGGGCTTGCATCTTGGCGAGAATGAAGACATCCCGCTCTCCGTCCAGAGGGTCGTTGCCGAAGAGAACGTCGTAGAGCTTGGTCGTGACGTACTTCTGCGCTCACGAGGCACCGATGCTTGGCGCCCGGCTCAACCCGCGGGAGCACTCCGAGGCAGCCCTGCTCACCTCGATACCCTCGGCGGACTGCTCGAGCTCGGCTTCACTGCATCCTCGCCACACGGGGCTCTGCTTGAACGCCCCTTCCATCCACGCGAGAAAGCCCTGCATCTTCTGCCTGTCCCAGTCCGCCCTCTGGGACCCTGGAGGCGGGCGGCCCTCCCCGAAGCGACTGATGAATTCCTGCGCAGCGAGACGCGGCCAGGGATGCTCTTTGTTTTACTTGGAACTCGAACGAGGGCGGTCAGGCGCCGGCTTGGCTCGCCTTGGTCTTGGTGACCAGCGCCTGGGCACGGGGGTCCTTCATCTTCAGCATGAACTGCTGGAACACCAGCTGCGCCTGGGATGACGCCGCATCTTCCATCGCGGTCCCCAGCGACGCCATCGCGCGGCGCGCGCCCCAATGCCCGCCTCTCCTGCGCGCTCGTCCGCTGCGGTCGACCTCGTCTACCCTGCCCTGCCCGGGACTTCGGCAGACTGGCCTGGAATAGTTACACGCAATGCTCAACTGACCACTGGCCATCAGTGGCGGACACGAACGGGGAAATGGCCTGCTTTCATGCGAAGGGTAACCCGGACTGGCTCAGTGCTCCCCGCCAGCGTGCCCGGACGCGTAGGCAGAAACGCAATACGGTGTCATCTTATGCGTGTGCGCAAGCTGCTTAGGCACTTCTCCCCCGGCACGTTTCTCTGGGCCGGCGTCTAGCAGGCCAGCGTTGGCGCACGACAGGTGGGGTGAGAAAGCAGCGAAACGCCATAAGGAGCCAACGAATAGGTTCCGGGGCTGAAATGCCGCCCCTGAGGTCCCCCTCCCGACTCCGGCTGGGATTGCTCGTGACATGCGGCACCTGTGCGAACACGCGCCGGATTACCTGCAACCTATCGTGGCTTCGCAGGGTGAAGTGAATTATAAGGTGGCCGAGGCGCGCCCCTTGCGGGCCTCAGGGCGCCTCCGCGCCGTGGATGGCCCCGGCACGTGGCTGGCCCCGACCTTCCCCTCCCCGCGGCCAGCCATGGCGTCGACGGAAGCCCCCAAGCCCATAACGGTGGAGAAGGTCATCGACCTGTTCACGTCGGAACACTCCAAGGAGCTCATCGAACGGCACATCCATGCTCTCGGTGCGGCTTCCCTGCCGGCGACGCACTCTTGCCCCCAGCGCGACCCCAGCGGCCCGCGACGCCGAGCCTCCTTCCCTCGCAGACCGCCTATCCACGGCGTTCTCGGAGGGCATGCCCATCCGGGACCTGGGGAAGGCAGAGAGCCTGTTCGACTTGACGCTGCGCCTGGTGGTGGAGGAGGGGCAGGCGGACTTCGTCGATCCCCTCTGCCACTTCCTGGCGACGCTGAGCCGGCCCTTCGTGCGCAAGTCCGCCGCGGACGAGTTCCGCGCCAGCAACCTCGTCAGCTCCCTGTTCACGAGCGTGGGCCGATGCTTCCAGGAGCACGTCCCGGCGCCCGTCAAGCTCGCCGCCGCGCGCATGCTCGCGCAGCACGCCTCGGCGTACGGCAACCGGCCCAGCGTGTTGAGCCTGGCGTCCGTGACGGAGGCGGAGATCGACGACGACGAGGGGGTGCGGGCCTTCCTCAACAACCAGCGCCTCATCGCCCGGTCCGATGCCGTGCCCGCCGTCGTGCAGGGCCTCGCCATGGCCGTCGGCGCCGGTGACGTGCACCTCACGGGCGCCCTGGTCGGGACCATGACGCAGTTCTCCTATGCGGCCGAGAACTGCGACGCCCTCGTGGCCCAGGGAGCCATGACGGTCCTCGCGGGTGAGTGCGCGTCGCGCGTCGAGGGCGCATCGCTGGCGTGACGGGCCTGGTCATACTGCCATGACGCGTGCTGCCGAGTAGCAGCCGAGTAGCTGTGAGGATTGACGCCGCGAGGGTCAGGCTGCGAGTGTGCTCCGCAGAGGCCCTGCCGACGGACGTGGCGCACCCGATCGTCAATCAGTGCATTGAGTTGCTGTGGAATCTTCTCGAGGGCAGCCCCGTAGCCGTGGATATGGAGCTCGCGGCCGCACTCGCCCTGTGCACGCGTCTCACGGCTCTGCTCCAAGACATCCTCCGCACGGGGTGCAGGCGAGGGCTGCTCTTACATTGCTTCGCGCGCTTGTTGCGGCGGACTACCTGCGACTGTCACTGGGGGCAGCAAGGGCCAGAGGGGCCGCAGCACTCTAGACGCGGACGCAGAGTGACGATGTCTCCGTTCGGTTCCCGCAGGGGCGTGGACAAGGAGATGCGGAACGAGTTGGTGGTGCTCTTATGGCTCCTGGCTGCCGGCGAGACGGCCCGGGGCGCCGTGCTCGAGGCAGGGGCGGTGCCGGTGTTGCTGGAGCTGGCCGTGTGCCCCGAGCTGCGGCCGCTGGACGAGGCTGTCCGGAGGAACACTTGCACGCCAGATCCCCTGGACATGCAGCTCCGGGAGCTCGTTTGGAACGCCTTACTCCGGTGCGTGGGGCGCCGGGGACGCCACAGGCACTGGCAGGTCGCACCTGGCGAGGTCCACCGGAACGCCCCGTGCGAGTGCCGCCCGCCCCGCCGCGCCCGCAGACTCTGCGACGACGACCGCATTCGAGCGCTGGTGCTGGAGGGCGGGCTGCTCGAGTGTCTGCTGAGCTACGTGGACACGGATTCGGACGTCCAGGGCCAAATCCGCCTCGAGCCCGGGCAGTTCGTGAATCGTCGGGACCAGGCGCTCAATCTCCTGCGCTTCCTCGTCCCGCACAGCGCGGAGGCCTTCGCGGCGTCGCGCGGCGTGGAGACCACGCTGCGTTTCCTGCAGCAGTGCGACGACGACCGGGGCGTGGAGCGGGGCCTCGCGCTGCTCAAGGTCGTGGCCGCGGAGGCCGTGTGCCTCGAGGCGCTCGCGCAGGGGGACGCCGTCGACTTGCTCCTGGTCCTGGCCAGCGACTCGGTGCGGCCCGAGGCGGCAAGGACGCTGTGCTACGTCTCACTCTCGCTGCTCGGCGCGGGGGGCGCGGTGTTCGTGGAGCAGTTCCGCGCCGGCGGGGGCGTCGCGCAGGTCCAGGCCGAACTGGCCCGCGCGTGCACCCGCGACCCCACGCTGCCGTCGCCCCTGGCGGCCGCCGCGCTGGGGGCCGCCTGGGCCTGCGTGTGCCCCTCGCGCCGCAGCACGGCGCAGTTCCTCGTCTCGGACGGCGTCGACGCGCTCTTGGACCTCCTCGACGCCGGGGCCCTGCACCTCCGGGCCCTGACGCTCAGCTTCTTGGCCGACCTGCTGGGCAACCCCAAGAGCCACGCGTTCTTTCACGAGTGGCGCAGCTCGCGGACCGGGGCGTGCGCGGCGCACGTCCTCCTGGATCTGTGGCGCGAGGAGGAGGTGTCGCGGGGGTTCGGGTCCGGCACCGGCATCACGGACATGACACGTCCGCTGGCTGGGACGGGCGCCCGCACCGCGTGGGTGTCTCCGACGCGACTGACCTACTCTTTGCGCGACCCGAAGAAGCTGGAGCTCCTGGAGGCGTTTGGTCGGGGTGCCGACGGGGACAGCCTGCTCATGAAGCTCTACTGCTGCCTGCGCCTAGTGGGGTGGGACTCCCTGGGGTATCTGGAAGCAGAGGATAAGGTCACGCTGAGCATGGTGAAGGGTTTCGTCAAGCTTAAGCAGGGGGAGATCTGGTCGGACATACAGGCGAGGGCGGGACACGGGCGCTCCACGGCATGGTGTTTTTCAAGCGTGCGCGTGCGGCGAGCTCGCATGGCCCTCGGCCCCCGCAGGCCGAGCTGGAGGGCGCTGGCTTCGAGCCCACGTCGCCCGACCAGGAGCGCATGGACCTGGCCATCCAGGTGCAGTGCCACTGCCGACGTTGCAGCTGAGGCAGAATGAGCGCTGCCGCCCTCAGCGCCACCCCGACGCATCGCCCCGCTCGCGCAGAACACGGAGGGCTTCGTGTGGGAGATTCGCCGGGAGCAGGAGGAGATAGAGCGCCAGAACATGAGGGACAAGGAGCAGGCGGAGGCGGTGGTGTACAACCGCATGATCGAGCAGCACAAGCTGGACATGGCGAGCAAGCAGTACAAGAAGGACCGGAGCGAGCTGAGCATGAAGGAGCGGCAGAAGCTGAAGCAGAAGAAGGACTTTATGCTGCGAAGTGCCATCCGGTGAGCGTCGTGCATGCCGGCAGACGGCACCCAGGTGGACGCGAGTGCGCAGCGTGCCGACATTGAGTGGACGCGAGAGAGGACGTGGGAGTCGTTTGCCTCCCGCAGGCCGGACCAGACGTACCTGCCGCAAGCGGAGGACACCCGGCTCTCTCTGGAGCACTCGGGCACGCGGGAGGAAGGCAGTCAGGTCCGCATCTCGCTGCCGGGGGACGACGTCATGCCGGGCCGCGGAGGGTCGCGGAGGAAGTTCCCCATCTCCGTGGGGCAGGCGCCGGCACGGAAGGCCGAGGTGAGGAGACGAGCGGCGATGCTGGAGTGCGGGGACATGCAGGGCTTGCAATCGGACGTTGCGCCCCGCTTGCTTGATATGCAGCCGGCTGTGCTCAAGCCGCGGATCCTCAAGGCTCCGAGCATCAAGCACATTCTGGGGTCCTCGGAGGACGTGCCACATGGCGCTCAGAGGCACGAAGTCACCAAGGTGAGATGCTTGCGCGACGCTTGCGTGCCGGGACCTGGCATGTGTTGGGCTGTTGGCGACGTTTGAAGCATGGTGGGGGGCCGCTTTTCGCACCATGCTACCTCCTTGCCCGCAGTTTACGGTTGCGGAAGGGGACAATGAGGGATCGTCGGCGTATTGATGGCTGTGTGCTGCACGGGTCATACCGTCGCCATGTCAGCGTAGATGCCCTCTCCCGACTTTGACAAGACCTGTGAACGTGAAGTGATCTCGGCAGCGCGACGCCGGAGCACCGGCTGCCAGGCAAAAGCTGAACATCGCGCACACCGCCGTCTGCGTCTCTGTGAACTCTTCGTTAAGAACGGCGGTTGAGTAGGCGCTGCTAAGATGGGATCGCAGGTCCCTTCCGTCTCGGCCCAGGTGACGCCGACAGCGGCAGGGGCCGTTCGGCAGGGCAGCGCAGAACGCAGCAGTTATCGCTTGCCTCGGCGCCGCACTCGCCCATTCCGCGTGATCCCCTTGTTCCATACCACTGTCCGTATTCGAAATGCGAGACCATCACCAGCGCGACCCCCCAGCGTCGCGCGGCGCGTTAGTGGCCGCCGCAGCCTTTGCAAGCGAGTGTGTTCTCGCTGGCTTGGGACGAGCCCCAAAGAAGACGCGTCGCTGCTGTCCAAATACCCGCACGTTAATGCTGACGAGCTGCATTCCCCCTCCCGTCGCTTCCAGGCCGTGCTGGTCAAGTCGAAGGGTGTCGCCAGCGATGCGATGCAGGTCAAGGGGTGGGACTTCGACAAGGTGCGGCCACGGCATGTGCCTCGATGCTGGTTGCTGCCGCCTGGAACGGCTCGGCGTGCGGCGGGGGCCGTGTTCCGCCAGGGCCTGCCGTTGTGCTTGCAGGGGCGTGACCTGGACGGCATCCTGGAGGCCATGTACACGACTGGCTACCAGGCCACGTCTTTCGGGCAGGCGATGCGGGAGGTGAACCGGATGATCAATTGGAGGCTCAGTGACGAGGCGCCTCCCGAGTCGGGGTGGGAGGACCCATACACTGACCCTGCCGTCCGGGAGCGCACTGGCTGCCGCATATTCCTCGGCTTCACTTCCAACCTTATCTCTTCGGGTGAGCCTGGCGGGTCGGGTTGACGCAGACGAGCACGTAATGGGCCGTGCCTGGACCGCCAACGTGCTTCGTGCTGTGCAGGGGTCCGCGAGTCCTTGCGGTTCCTGGCCAAGCACAAAATGATCGACGTGTTTGTCTCTACGGCGGGGGGCATCGAGGAGGACTTCATCAAAGTTCTGGGCCCGACGTACTTGGGTGACTTCCAGCTCAGCGGCAAGGAGCTTCGGGGCCAGGTAAGGGAGGTTGCACTGGCTTCCAGATAGCTCACGCAGCCACGCGCGTAAGCACAGTGCGTCTCCATATGCGTCTAGCGTCGTGGCAGCCGTGGCACCTGTGAGCTGCGAGCGCCTGCCTTGTTTGACGGCAGGGCCTCAACCGCATCGGCAACTTGCTCCTCCCGAACGACAACTACTGCAAGTTCGAGGATTGGATGATGCCCATCCTGGACGCGATGGTCAAGGAGCAAGACGAGCAGGGCGTGAGCTGGACGCCGTCCAAGATCATCCACAGGCGAGGCGCCCGATTCACGCTTACGTCACCACACACTGCCGGGGCCCGCCACTCTCGAGTGACCCCGCAGCGCCGCTCAGACTCTGCAGCTTGAGATGTGCTGTGCTACCCCACACGTGAGGGGCGCACATCTGTGCCACATGCGGCGGTCGCGTGGCTTGACCTGGCCTCCCCCGGTGCCCGTCAGGCTGGGCAAGGAGATCAACAGTGAGGACAGCGTGTACTACTGGTGCTACAAGAACAACATCCCCGTGTTCTGCCCTGCGCTGACGGACGGGTCAATTGGGGACATGCTCTACTTCCACACGTACAAGACGGGCCTGGGGAGCCACTTGCGAGTCGACATCGTCGAGGACATCCGCTTGATCAACGACATCGCCGTCCGGGCCTCCCCGCGCAAGACAGGTGCCCTGGCGGGGGATGCCTGTTGCGCGTGTCGCGCCTCCGTGCACGCGTGTCGCTGGGCGGTCCTTGCGTTTGGCACATGGCCCCGTCGCGTCTCCGCAGGGGTCCTCATCCTCGGCGGTGGCCTGCCCAAGCACCACATCTTCAACGCGAACCTCATGAGGAATGGCGCGGACTTTTGCACCGTCATCTCCACCGCCACCGAATGGGACGGATCAGGTGCCCCGCTGCGGTCGGCTCTCGGCACGCAACGCTCGCCGCGATCTGCATGCCTGCGTGAGCGCCCCATTTCAACCGCCCCTGCCGCCCTTGCAGACTCGGGGGCCCGGCCGGACGAAGCCGTGTCGTGGGGCAAGATCCGAATGGACGCGACCCCGGCGAAGGTGTACGGAGACGCCACCATTCTCTTCCCCCTGCTCGTCAGCCAGACCTTCGCCAAGAACTGGGACAGCCGTCCCAGGCAATAGTCACGCATAGGCGGCTCAGGGCTCCTCGCCCCGCATTGGCCCGACCCCTTTAGACCTCTTGTTTCGTGTCCCTAGTTCACTAGCCACTATCTCGTCTATTCCTGCCTATCGCTCTGCTGGCGCCCCAGCCTTCCCCAGCTGCTGCGCCAGGTCGGCCAGGGCGCCGTCCCGTGACAAGGCGAACATGAGGATGCCCCCCGCCACGGACACGTTGAGAGACTCCATGTCTCCCGCCATGGGAATCTGCATGCACGGACGCGCGGGCGTCGCTTCGGAGGCCTTTGAAGGGCACCCACCTCATGGCACCATCACATGTCCCTGGACTGTATGCACCTGGACTCTTTGGCACAGCGCCAAGGCCTCCTCAGAAACTCCCTGCCCCTCGCTTCCGAGCAAGAGGCAGACGCCTCGTGGCGGGGTCCTCTCGCCCACCCCGGACGCACTGCCAGTGGCCCCTGCATCCGTCCCCACACCCTCCGGCTCCGCGGCAAGCATCGCGAGACCACGTGTCCTAGCGAAAGCTTCCAATTCCCTGACATCGCCCCTGGCGATTGGCACTTTGAAGATACCTCCGCGAGACGCTCTGCGGCACCAATGGCGTCAGGCTGTCAGTCAGGCACAGCGGAGAGCAGCCGGGGCTGGCGAGGCTCGGCGCCGCGCCCACCTGACGACTTTCTCGTTGAAAGGGTCGCAGCATCCCGCCAGCAGGAAAATGCAGTCCCATCCCATGGCCGTGGCCGTCCTCAGCAGCGACCCCACGTTGCCCGGATCCTGCACCCGCTCCAGTGCCAGCACCCGCAGCGGCCGGAAAGACGGGTCGGCCAGGGGCGCGGGCGGCGGCTGGGCGATCTCCGCGGCGATGCCGAGAGACTCGGCGTTCACGACCCCGGCGGCTTTGGACAAGACGGCGGGGGGGCACCACACGACCCTCTGCGCAGCTGACAAGAGGGCGCTCTCCGGCGTCCCTGGCTGCGAGAGCACACGCACGGATGCTTGAGAGAAGGGCAAAGGTCGAATCGACACGGCTGAGGGGGCGCACGGGCTGGCGCCGCGCACCTGCGCTTGGAAGCCGTCACAGCACAAGACCTGCCGCACGGGGAGTCGCGCCAGGCCGCAGCTGTGCACGATTTCGCGCAGCGGCACGACCCCCGGTACGATGATGCTGCCCTCCGCGTCTCGGAACGGCGCGCTGTTGCGCAAGCGCACGAATCGCTTGATCGCCTCGTTCGCGGGGCTCGTGATTCTCTGCTCGCTCTGGGAAAAGCACCTCCAAGACCCGCGCTCGCTTCTCAAATGTGCCGCAGATGCCCGCCGGCTCGCCACCCACGCCCTCATGCGCCAGCTGCTCTGCGCACGCGCGGTGGTGCCCAAACACGGACACCCTAGAGGCCCAGTGAGGGTCGCCATCGCGTCCCCCGTGCACCGCCCGCGCTGTCACGTCGTCTTGTCCACGAGCGAAGCGTCAGCGAGGGCGCTTGAGGTGCCATGCAGCTTGTCAGTAAACTTGTCTGACAAGGTGTTTATCCGTCCCGCGTCGTCTCCATGCCCGCTCCGTCACTGATATTCTTTCGTGCGCGTTGCGTGAGAAGGTGACTGAAGGCGTGTGCGCACAGTCCTTGCGAGACGGACGCGTGCGCACGAGCAAGGCCAGGCGACCTGCGTGACGGCGGGGGGGAAGCCGCGGGAGCGCCATGGCGGACCAGGGTTCCGGCCAGCAGCAACAAGGGAATGTAGAGGATGCTTCGAGGTCCAGGACGAACGAGCAGGCGGGCACCCGGGGCCAGGAGACTGCTGCGCCCTCTGCAGCAAACGGGCCCGCGCCCTCTGGCCAGAGGGTGAGCCCCTGCGTCGGCCGCTCGTGCTGTCAATGCTTGCTTGTATGTTCTGCGTGTGTCGCGGAGGCCAGGTATCGGAATCGCCGGACGAGCGAGGAGCTCTACCGCCCCGACCCCGCGGCTGTTCCCGCAGAAGATTACGACGGCCGACGTGGCGCTGGTGCAGGTGTTGATTGAGAGGTGCCTGCAGCTGT
This sequence comes from Protoeuglena noctilucae, assembly GCA_958009085.1. Classification (NCBI taxonomy): domain Eukaryota; kingdom Viridiplantae; phylum Chlorophyta; class Pedinophyceae; order Marsupiomonadales; family Marsupiomonadaceae; genus Protoeuglena; species Protoeuglena noctilucae. Next base: position 629,413 of record OY253668.1, on the reverse strand, counting down.
ACATGGGGCAGCAGGAGGTGCAGCAGGCGCTTCACCAGCAGGCGCAAATTGCGCCCGAGTTCACTCAGCTGGTGTGGAGCAAACTGGAGCAGGAGAACGCGACGTTTTTCAAGGCCTACTACACGCGACTGAAACTGAAGGACCAGATTATTCTCTTCAACTACCTGCTAGGTGCGGGGAGGCTGCGGGTGGTGGCTGGCGAGCATGGACGCTCCTGCAGCAGAACGTGCCCTATCTAACAATGAGTCCTTCGCGCCCGCAGACCAGCAAGTGACGCTCATGCAGCAGGCGCGGCACTCGTCCTGGCCGTCTCCGCACGGCCTCGCTGCCCCGGACGGCGCTGGCCCCGCTGGCATGGGCGGCATGGGCCCTCCCCCCCCGAGCAACCGCATCCTAGACATGGTAACGGACCGGCAGCTAAAAGGCCTGCTGAGCCCGGCCATCAACAGCATGTCGCCGCTCATCGGCCCCGGCACCTCGCCCATGCTCATGTCTACCATGGATCCCCACATGGACGGCCCCAACTCGGCATTCAAACTCTTCGGGTGAGCGAGCGCGGCATGCCCGGCGCGGCCATCGCAGCTGCGGCACCTGAGCGTGTGGCTGCATGCGCGAGGCCGAACGTCGTCATCCGCCTCGCCCCTTTGCGTGTTGCCCAGGATGACGGATTTCGGCGACCAGGGCGGGGAGCACGACGTGAAGCTGGAGCTGAGCTCGCTCCTCTCCAACGACGTGCTTGACGAGGCCATCGTTGGGCACCTCCCCCGCGTGCTCAGCCTCCCTGAAATGGACGAGCTGGCATGACCTGGTGTCGAGGGCCTGGCAGCTCCTCGGCGTTTGCGCCGTTGTGTTGAGTCCAAGAGTGCCGACGGCGCGCCCCAGTGTCGGCTAGGCGCCTCCCTGGCTAGGAGACGGAGGGGGGTTGGACGCCCGCCCGCTCGTGCAGCACGCCGTACATGAGGTCGCGCAGCAGGGCCCTGTCCACATGCTCTCCGTGTTTGAATGTCATCACGTACTGCTGGTGCCCCACCACGTGCCTGCGAGCGGGGCCATGAGGGCAGCCATAGCAGTCACAGGCCTGCTGATGGCTGAATGCATGAGGATTGGCCATGCAAGCAAGCGTTTCGTCCGCACCATGGGATGGACGGCCGCGACAGCGCGGCTCTCGCCATGGCTGCGCTCCTGCCGTGGAATGGTGCCTCGACCACTCGCAGGCTGCAGTCGTAGTCCAGCCGGTTGCCCCAGAAGTCGAGCGAGCTGAAGCGCACTCGGTCTCGCTGGGGCTCCAATACGGAGAGCTCCAGGATGTCCCTTTTGCCGTAGAAGTTGACGGCGTAGGTCGCGGCGAGGGAGGAGCCCGCGGTTGCCGCGGCTGCCGCCATTTGCAGGGCGCCGATGTCCCATCCAAACGCGATGGCCATCAGCGGGAACGTCAGAGCTCCTCCTCCTAGCAGCTGAAAGATCTTGGCGCGAACTGCGGGGCGGCATCGGGCGTCGTCGCGCAGCTGGAGGCCCACGACGTGTGCCACGGAAGAGTCGCGCCCCGCGCCGCGCGCTGGGTCGGGTGAGCGCACCTATGGCCCGAACAGGGAAGTGGAACGCCCCTCAAAAGATCACAGTCCTTTGCGCATTCAGCCTCTCGCTCCTGGGGACGAGCCTCACAGCGTCCCCGCTGCTCGATGCCGCGGAGCTGCTCATACACCTCCCCGCGGTATCCGCGCACCCAGATGCACTGCCGAAATAGATGAGGGACCTCTCCTCGGCGCACCCCATCCCTGCCACGCCTTCTCTGCCGCACAGGCCAGCCAAGCGGGGCACAGCGCGGCGCATCATGATAGCTTCAACTAGGCATGTACATGCAGGTCACCGAACCGACATATCAAGTAACTAGAAACTGCACATCAAGCAGACAGCGCGGCTGTGATACATGCTCGATCATGACAGACCGACATAAGTCCCTCTTCAACTAGGCGCATGTCATTCCTCATTCCTCCAGGAAGAGCGCCGTCCCCGCCAGGATCCACTTGCGCTTGGCCGCCTCGTCCGTGACGGGCAGCTGCAGGTAGCACACCGACTTGGAGCGCGAGCCGTCCGTGTAGACGGGGACCGAGAGGTGCGACTTGTAGGGGAGCGGGGCGGACGTGGGCACCCACGCCACCGTGACCTCAGGGACGGCCTGCGAGGGGCGAAAGAAAGCCGAAATGATACTATGTCGGCGCAGCACGATCAGCTTCGCGCAGCACAGACCCAGCAGAGGGCGACTGACACCGCAGCCTCCAGGCGCCTCACCGCGACCGTGGGGGCGTCCGGCGCCACGTCCCGCAGCTGCGCGCCGTCGAAGGCCGCGGCAGAGATGAGCAGCCCGGAGAGGCGCACGGGGCGCTTGGGCGACGGGAGGCGAGAGGCTTCCCAGGAGGACACCAGGCAGAGATCGTCCATGGACACTCCATGGGCAAGGGCCGTGTCCTGTCGAAGGGCGTTCAAGAAGGAAGTGGGCTCGAACATCGACGAGAGGTCCAGCTGCGACGCCTGCAGGAGCTGACCCTGCAGGGCCAGGTCCCGCCACTTGCACACTGCGCGAGGGGACGGGGTGGGGTTGAGTACACAAGGCGCACCTGTCAGTGCATTGCACCCGGTCCCCAAGCGCTTTCCGTTAAGATAGGCTTCTGATCGTGTGTACGAACATGCACATCGTGTCTGTAAACAGTCCAGCATTTGAGAGGCGGCAGCGCACCTGCCGATGCCTTCCGCGCCACGCTCGTCATGTACCGGAGCGGGTCCATGGGGCCTTCCCACAGCTCGTCCCACTTGCTGGGAACCTTGTCCGCCATCAGCTGTGGGCAGGGAACGCCGCGTGGGTTGCAAATTCCATTTGCAAGCAGCGCCAACTCCCTCTCTCCATGTCGCGCCTGCTGGTGATCTGCCGATTGCCACCGTGGCCATTCCCCCATCCCATGCGCACCTGAGACCCAATAGCCTGCGTCTCCGCGGTGATGAGCTTGCCCTTGTGCAGCACGCCGTCCAGGCTGCGCATGGCGTCGCTGATGGCCCGGACTAGCGCCGTCGCGTTGGCGAACTCCAAAGCCGTCATCGACTCCATCGGCGACTTGGGGCTCTCCACGGCGGACGCCGGCGCAGCGCGCGAGGTCATGGCTGCGACGGATGCGCAGGGCGGTGGATTGGCGTGCATAGTTGTCGCAGAGCGGATGGCGCAGTCTCACGGGGCGGCACAGGAGTGAGACCAGCACTGACGGTGCGGAGTCGAGGAGTATTACTCACCCTGCAGGGCCTGGTCGCCGCGGAGGAGTGCCTCCCATGCCTTGATGACCGTGCCCAGCTTGTGCCGCCACCGCTCGAGGTCGAAGGTCGTACCAGCCTGGGTCGACACGTCCATCGTGCGCATCTGGGAGAAAGACGGTGCGGCATGGACGTCGCTGAGATACTGAGAAAACACGAATGCTGCTTAAGGAACCGACTGGCAGGGCACAGCGAGCATTGGCTTCCATGAGCCAGCATCAAAGCCAATGCGTCGCAGGGCGCGAGGCAGGCCAATAGCATCGCACGCCTCGACAGCCCCATTTGTGCGTGCTTGCGATCGCGCCTGCTGGATGACGAAGGACGACCTCTGCTGCTGGGCCGTGCGCTGGACGTTGGCCGGCAGAGAGAAGAGGTCAGGCACATCGTCGTCGGGCAGCTGTGCCACCGCGTTGGCCATGTCGCCGATCGTCCCACTGGAGGGCACGGTGAGGCCCTTGGTGCCCGGGAGGGCCTGGGACGCGACCTGCTTGGCCCCCACCGTCGCGTCGCTAAAGAGGAAGTGGAGGTAGTTGGACAGAATGGAGAAGTCCGGGCCCATCTCGACATTGCCCCCGTACACGGCCGTCTCGAGCAGGCCGTGCAGGAAGGGCCACTCCACGTCGCTGTGCGCGGCAGCCTGGTCGATGATGTCCGCGCCAGAACTGCGAGGGAGGGGTGGCCGGGGGGCATTGGGTTGCGTGGCGCGCAGTCCTTCTACAGGAGATCTGACGACTGGGCATGTCATGAGAGGGCATGCTCTGAGAGCGATTGTGCTGAAAGCGGGCATGTCAACACCGGGCATGCTCGAGGAATGGTGGGACACTGCGCGACGGTCGTCGCTCTCACGCACCGCAGATCTGCGCCGGAGAACTCGTAGAACTTGCTCCATCCGATGGGGACGTATCTGCGCCGCTCCTGCACCACGGCGTGGAACCAGGCGAGCGTGAAGAGCAGGCGGCCCTTGACCGACTCGTTGGGCTTGATGTCCAGCTGCTGGCGCCAGCCACCCTGCGGGGAGTAGCATGACGGGTGGGGTTGGTGGGTGTGTGGATAGGGTGGGGTGGGAGCGGGAGGGCGAGGGGCACAGCAATGCAGGGGGTTGGGTCACAATCCATGCAATATACACACAACAGGCACTGAAGGCAGCCGGCAGGCGCTAAGGACGTGCCTGGTTGGCCTAGCGGTGTCTGTATGGTCTGCACGGCTGAGGCGGACGAGCGTCGCTCACCAGGGTGCGGAGGAGGTTGTTGCGCATGCCGGGCGGTGCCTCGAACGTGACTTTGAGGCAGTGCTCGAGGAGGGAGGTGGGGAAGGAGCGGTGGGGCTCGGAAGTGAGGAAGAGTCGGAAGTTGGCGTGTGGCTGGAGCAAGAAAATCTCCTTCTCGAGCTCTGGGGGCGCCAGGAGAGGGCGGCATGCGTGAGATGCCAACAATTGTATTGTCACCTACAGTTGTGTGACTCACTCCCGGTCTCTCACCTGGCAGCCACCCGACCACCAAATGGAGGTTCTTGAGGCACAGCCAGCGGCCCTCCGCGGCGAACTCGCGCAGCAGCTTGAGGGCAATGTCGCTCTGCCCTTGCCCCATCGCCACTTCGGTGTAATTGCCCACTCCCACCACTGACAGAGTCAGGTCTGCAGAGGCGAGGCGAGTGAGGTAACTGGGTCACATCGATGGCAAAAGAAATGAGCGAAGAATGGGAGAAGGGGGCGTAGAGGGATATGGCTGCTTGAGTGGGACAGCGCCCCTGCAGCACGTTGCGCATGCATGCAGCACGTTCGCAATGCATGGCGCGGCAGGCGAGGGTCTGCGGCGAGGCTCACCCGCGAGCTCTTGCGAGGGGTCGGCGCCGGGCGTGGTGAGGAAGAGGAGGGGCTCGTGAGACGAAGCCTCGCCGCGCACCAGGTCCGCCAGCGACGTCGGGGGCGGCTCTGTGGAGGGCACCCCCATCACGCGGCACGCGAACTGGGACATCATGGACTGAAGCCGATCAGGCCTGGGGCGGAGGGAGGGAGTACTGAGGGTGACAGTGATGCCAAAAGGGCTCGCAGTATGCGACGGTGCGAGCGGCATGGAACGCCCCATCCGGTCACTGTTGTCGCCGTCTGCCATCGCGCACCTAATGGCTTGGATAAGGAGCATCTGGTGGAATCCAGCGCTGGCCCACTTGATGCCCACGTCGGGCCAGGCAGACTCAGGGGTTGGGTGGCTGGCCCACTCGGCCCACGCGCCTGAGTCAGCAAGCCTGTACTGGGTCGCGAGGGACGGCAGGGCGGAGAGGAGCGAATGGTAGGCCTTGTGGGCCTGCGAGGGTCCAGAGCGGGCGGGGATGGTTAGGCGATGCAACAAGCGTGGCATGCGCTGAGGCAAGAGGGACCAGGGAGGGCCAGCGGTGTGCGAGCAGCCGGGGCTTCATTTGCACAACACGCACGGCGCCGCATCTCACCTCTGGCCTGACCCACTGTGGCACTTGCACGGAGGTGGCGGGCGCGGTGGGGGGCGCGCGGAGGAGGAACACGTCCCACTCGCTGTCGAGGGAGATGAGCTTCTGGGAGCCCCGTAGGGACAGGGATCGGCTGAGCACGGCCCCTGCCTTGGCGTCCACCTTGCGCCGCGCCAGCACCCGCGCCAGGTGCATGGCGAAGGTGAGCCGGTCCTCGTTGAACAGCGCGCGTGAGACGTACGCGTACACCTCCTGGATCATGTGCTTCTGCAGCGACGCCACGCGGGCCTCGCGGGCCTCCGGGTCCGTCTCGTCCTCCCGAAGGACGCGCTGGAACTGCGGGGCAGCGCGCGAGAGGGACAGGGGATCGGGACGACTGTAGGTCATGGGGGCATCTCACGCATGGGCCATTGTTCATGTGCAGCACAAAGGAAACGGTTGTCAAAAGTGCTGATTGTCTCGGCGAGGGTCATTAGCTACACAGAACTGCGTCCCTGGGCTTTCTGACCAGTACACCACCCCATGCAGCCGTGCCCCACGGCTCACCAGCGCGAGAATGGCGGGGAGGGATATCTGGTAGACGTGGTTGATGGTGCGTAGGTCGCGGACGGCGAAGTACACCGTGGACCCCAGGGATGCCACGGGGGCGTACGTGGATCGCTCCTCTGCCAGGTGCGCCTGAGTCAGGGAGGACTCCTGCAGGGCGTCCTCCACGATCTGCGGCGAGAGAGGAGCGAAGGCTGTCTGTCTGTGGGTAGCTGAGCGCCGGTGGAGCATGAAAGACGAGCGGATAGACTCCCGAGTATGGCTCGGGGGTCATCGCAAGAGAGGGCGGCGTGGTGGTTAGTTTGGCCGTCGCGACACCCTAGCGGGGCATCCCAGCTCGCGGGACGCGCGCCGGTCACCTTAGCCTTGTGCTTGGTGTCGTTGAGGGTCTTGCTGAGGCTCTCGTTCTCGAGGATGTTCCCGGTGGAGGACGCCAGCGTGTCCAAGAGGCTCTTCTCCAGGTCAGACAGCTGCACCTTCATCTCCTCCTCGGCACGCAGGAGCTCCTTCAGCTGCTTCTCCATCTGCAGCGGAAAGGGAACGGGCGAGTCACGCGAATGCAATGACGACGGTCAGTTGCGTCTGGACGGCGACTGCGGAGTCTAACTAGGGCCGCGAGCAGATGCAGACGTTGCGGTTCGCGCGCAGGGCCCGCCTCCGCACCTGCGGCTTCTCGTTCTGGATGGTGAGGCCGAGCAGCTGCGCCTCGAGCCCCGCGCGTGTGACGCTGAAGTTGACCTCCGTCACCAGCGCCTGGACTTGGGGCGGCAGGTGGGGCTCCGGGTTGCGCGTGACCAGGAAGAGCTGGAACGCCGGGGCATAGTCGATCAGCTTGTCGCCGACCAGCACGACCGACCGGGGCCCCTGCTTGTACAGGTCGCGCCGCAGCAGCGGCACCAGGATCGGCTCCAAGGCGTCCACGTCGCGGACGACGAGGGCCTCGCCGAACCGCGCCGCGAGCTCCAGGGAGTTGGTGAAGTTCTTGGCGTGCGGCGCCGTGACCTTGACGGCCAGGCCCTTGCCCTTGAGGTGCGCCTCGATCCACGCCGCGCCTTGCAGGGACGGGTCGACGATGAGGGGCGCCTGGGCCGACGAGACGATCGCCACGGCGTTCTCGACCGAGAGCGCGTCGGAAGGCAGGCCCTCGGCCTTCCAGCCCAGGACCTGCCGTTCGCTGGACATGAAGCGCGTGAAGCTCCACCCGGGACCGTCCCCCACGGCCGCGACCCAGTCCGCCAGGCGGTCCGCTCGCGTGTCCTCGGGCTCCCCCGGGAGGAACACGCAGAAGGCCGCGGCCAGCAGGGCGCTGCGGGGCAGGCTGGCGAGGTCCCGCTGCATGGCCGACACCTGCGAGTCCCATCGGTCCCGCTCGCCCACCAGGGCGCCCAGCAGCCCCTGCGCGCGCTGCAGCGTGTCCTCCGCGCGCCGCAGCGATATCTTGAGCTGCTCCGCCTGCCCCATCTTCCGCGCGTACTCCTCCTTGAGCCCCGCGATCGACGACTCCAGGGCGTCGATCTCACGCTGGGCGGCCTCCCGCTGCTGCAGCGCCCGGCTGTGCTGCTGCGTCAGGCCCGCGAGCGTCGACTCGAGCGGCGCCACCTTCTCCAGCACCACGCTGTACGACAGGTTCGCCTGCACCCACGCCGCCAGGGGCGCGGCCGCGCGCGACACCCGGGCGATGTCCGCGGGGCGGAACGACCCCGGCCGGGAGGCGATGAGCTGGCCGACGTCGAGCCGCGTGGCGGCGTTGATCTCGTGCGCGTCGAAGTTGACGATGCGCTCCTTGAACCCCGTCTGGCCCAGGAAGTTGCGCATGGAGGACCAAGTGGTGTCCCGGAAGCCCATCAGCTTCATGACGGACTCGAGCACGTCGCGGATGGCGTCCGGCGGCGCCTTCATCGACTTGATCTCGCTCAGGTGCTCCTTCTTGATCCCGCCCACCGCCGCCCGGGCCTCGTCGATCTGCGGCTGCACCTCCGCCAGCTCCGCCTCCACGCCGCCCTTGCGCCGCTGGATCTCCACCTCGTCCGTCGCCAGCTTCTCCGACAGCTTCTCCACCTCCCTCTTGCGCGCGTTGGCCTCCTCCATGGTCCGCGTGATCTTCTCCAACGCCTTGTCCGCCTCCTCCTGGGCGGCCTTCAAGCGCACCTTCTGCTCCTCCGCCTCGCTCGACAGCTTGTCCACCGTCGACGACGCCTCCTTCAGCTTCCCCACGCCCGCGCGCAGGTGCTCCTGCTGTCGCGCCAGCTCGGCGCGCTTGGCCGATGCCACACGCACGTAGCACCGCACCAGGGCGTCCACCTTGCGCGGGCTCACGCCGGGGGGAGCCGCGGCTCCACGGCACAGCTCCACCGCCGCCGCCGCCATCTCCCGAGGGTCCCCGCCCGTGGCCGCCGCCGCCTCGCTCAACACGTGCTCCGCCACGGCGCGGGTGCCCCCGTCGCCCCAGTCCTGCATCCACACCACCGTGCAGCGGCCGAACAGCGCCGGCGACGCCTCGCACCGCCGCCCGAAGTCCGGCCCGCCCGGGTCCATGCACAGGCACACCCGCAGGTTGCGCCTGGCACGCGCCAGGAACAGCGCGTCGGCATCCTCCCCCGCCGCCGCCTCCTTCTCCAGCGGCGCCACCATCCGCTCCCGGTCCTCCTTGGTCAGCAGGCCCACCACCTCGCCGGACATGAGCCACGCGTTGAGCGTCTCCAGGAACCCGTCCTCGACCAACTGGTGGTCGTCGACCAAGAGCAGCGTGGGCTCGCCGCGCGTGCCCGACCGCTCCAGCGCGTCCTTGAGGTCCTGGGCGAAGTGCTTGGCCCCGTAAGCCTTGACCATGCGTGGCGACACCACGTCCATCCGCAGCATGTGCGCCACCAGGAGCGCCGACGTGCGCCGGCCCACGCCCGCCTCGCCCACCAGGAGCGCCGCGCCGCCCGGCCGCGCGAGCGCGCGCTCGATGGCCGCGAGGCGCGCCAGGAAGGCCGGGAACAGCACCAGCGGCGCCTCCAGGACCTCCCGGTGGAAGAGTCGCAGTCTGTCCGAGACCTGGGACTGGTAGTCCTCAGCCGGCACGGCGACCAGCACGGGGCTCGACGCCACGGGCTCCCCGGCGAGGGTGAAGACGGAGCCCTGGCCGGGGGCGGGGAGCATCGCGCCCCGGAAAGCGCCCCGCACACGCGCGGCCAGGAGGGCCTCCATGTTGGCGCGGTCGGCGTCCGAGGCCATGCGGTCCGCAAAGACGCGGCAGCCTTCGTAGAAGACCGCCTGGGCGGCTGCCGCCGCGCTGCCCATGTCGTACTGGAGCAGGCCCAGGCCCCAGTCCATGAGGTGCCGGGGGGTGAAGGCGTACTGCCTGTGGTCGTTGGCGGAGAACGTGCTGCACGCGTCGCTGTACGCCTGCACGAGGGCGTCGGCGAGGGTCGCGGGCGGCACGGCCCCGCCGCCCGACTGCTGAACGTGGTGCGCGACCGGCTCCATGGCGGCCGCAAACACCTCCCCGAGCTCGTCCGGGCTCGGATAGTCGACGTACGCGACGCGCATGTTGGCCGTGAGGCGCGTGGAGAGGCGGTGGCGCCCGACGGATCCCTGCGGGGTCATCGTGCACACGATCTGCACGCGGTCCAACGACACGAACTCCAGCCCCTCGTCCTCGTCGTAGTAGCCCCGGTACGTGATGAGCTGCTGCAGGAAGGCCACGAGCTGCACGGTGCCGAAGGTGTCAGGCTGAGGGAGGTTGACGTCCTTGATCAGAAGCACCACGCGCCCGCCATCCTGGGGCGCCAGCAACTTCCCGGCCCCGCGGACCTTGGGCCGGCCGCAGATCTGCTTGAGCTTGGTGATGACCATGGCCGCGCCCGAGTGCGCCGAGCAGGCCACCCGGGCCACGCGCGTGGGGCCGGGCAGCATCTGCGCCAGGCGCGTCACCAGCAGCGTCTTGCCGCACCCGCTGGGGCCCACGAGCACGACCGGCTCGCCGTTCTGCAGCCACGGCGCGAGCACCGCCGCCAGCGCGCGCATGCTGCCCGTCGGGACCAGCGGCGGCTCCCCCGGTGCCGCCTCCACCGGTACATCGTCCTCCGTCCCCATAGCCTCCGCCAGCGACCCCGGCGGGGCGTCGCGCGCGAGCCCGGGCTCCCCGCCGATCTGCGCGACCTTGGCGCGGAAGCGCTCGCGGTCCGCGGGGAGCATGTTGGCCCCGAACCCGGCCGCCAGCCCTCGCAGGAAGGCGGCTCTTGTGGTGGCGTGGGTGACGTGGGAGAGGCCGGCCCAGAGGCGCCCGATCGCAGTGGTCTCCACGGCGGACTCCACCGCGCACGCCTCCTGGAACACGCGGGGGAGGTACTCTGCGCAGAGGGGCCGCAGTGCGTCGGCGTTGCCGTGTCCGGTCCTTTCCAGGTCCGCCAGCCACTTGTTGACGTCCTTGGCGATGTCGCGGGCCTCCTCGGACAAGAAGATCATGCCGCAGCGGGAGACGGTGGCGGGGGACGCCCACTGCAGCGTGTGGCACTCGAAGACGAAGTTGACGTTGCCGGACCCAAGCTGGATCCGCTCCCCGTTGGGCAGGGTGAGGAGGCGGTTGTCGTCGAGGACGGAGTTGAGGGACTCGATCCATACGGGGTCCACGTCGCCGTCGCAGATGATCCAGGATCGCACGGAGGGGTCCTCCGCCACCACCCGGCGCGCGGCGGACGTGAGCACGCCGTCGGTCCACTCGCGTGTGTCCAGGTCGAGGCTGCCGAGGAGCTGCTTGCGGTCGATAGCCTTCGGGTTCATCTTGTGCACGCGCAGGGGCCGGTCGAGGATCTTGTACGCCTGCTCCAGCACCTGCCACAGCGTCGACTTGCCGGACCCGGACGGGCCGACGATGATGACGCCGATGCGCTGCAGCGTGGCCATGTGCAGCTGCAGCACCTTCTGTACCTGCGCGGGGTCCTCCGCCAGCGACATGCCCGCCATGGCCTGGGAGATGGCGCCCTGCATGCCCTCGTCGCGCATGTCCGTGGCGCGGACCCCCTGGAACTGCACCTCGAGCAGCGAGGCGAAGCGCTCCGTGTCCGCGGCCGTCAGCGTCGGGAGCTTCGTCACGCGCACCGCCTGGATGACCACGGCGGCCTCCTCGGCCTGACTCAGCGCCTGCGGGCCCCGGCGGCCCTCGCGAAGGATGCGCCCCGCGATGCCCAGCGAGGTCTTGAGCGCCCGCAGGCCCCAGTCGTAGTGCCGCTGCCTTGAGAGGAGCTGCCGCGACACGTCGAACAGCGTCACCACCTGCCGGGCCATGGCCTTGGCGTGGTGGAAGCCCTCTGACAGCAGCAGCACCTCGGCAATGAGCTCGTTGTCGGGGACCGTCATGGCGACGGAGCGGAAGAGCTGCTTGAGGTTGTCGGGCAGCTGCGACCGCCCGCCGTAGCCCTTGCCGGCCGGGTTGAGCGTCACGAAGATGCCCGCGTTGCGGTTGACAGGGACCTCCCGGCCCATGAAGGCCATCTGCCGCTGCCCCTGCTTCAGCGCGCCCTGGATGAGCTGGATCTGCTGCGACACGGCAGACAGCACCTCGGGCTCCAGTCGGTTGAACTCGTCGAAGCAGCCCCAGGCGCCGCACTTCAGCAGCCCCATGAAGATGCGGCCCATGGACTTGAAGTCGAACTCCTCGTCGCAGTTGAACACCAGCACCTGCCGCGCCAGGTACTGCCCCAGGGCCTTCACCGACTCGGTCTTGCCCGTCCCGGCGGGGCCGTACGGGTTGCCCCCATACCCCAGCTTGATGGCCTGGGTCAGCGTGAGGAAGCACTTGTCGGTCAGCGGCGTGTAGACAAGCTTGGGCGCGTTGCCCTGGTACTCGAACGTGTACTCCAGCTTGGACGACGCCATGTGGACGTCGCAGTCGCCCCCGGGGCGCAGGTAGAAGCGCAGCTGCTTGTGCCACTCCCACTCGTGCACGCCCTTGGCCCCCGCTTCGCGCAGGCGGTCCACCACGTCCAAATGGTGGATGGTATCTAAAACCAGCGCCTTGATCTTGAGCTGCATCACCGGCTGGCCGTCGTAGTCGCTCGCCGTGTACTGGTCCAGGTGGCCCCGCAGCTCGGAGCGGAGGGCATCGAGCGCGCCGCTCTGCAGCGCGACCTCGCACTTGGAGGTGAACCGCACCATCTCGGAGAGGCACAGCACCTGGCTGGGCATGGCGTCGAAGTCCTGGGCACCCAGCCCCGCGCGCAGGCCCTTGCCGGCCGGGTCCTGCGTCGTGGCGCGCAGAATCCCCTGCAGCGACGCGCGCACCGCTGTCTCCAGGTCCGATAGCCACCCCTCGACCTTGTCGCTGGTGGCCACAGGCGTCGCCAGGGGCACGCGCTCGGCGTCGGACGAGCACATGGCCGAGATGGACCCCGACTCAAGGACCACGGAGAAGATGCCCGCGAAGAGCTTCTTGAGGTGCGTCTGGATGACCTGGGGGTTCCGCGACTGGCTCAGGATCTCCAGCAGGTCGTCGTCCCCGATAAAGTAGAAGCGCGGGAAGAGGCTCCGGCGCTCCTCGAGGAACTCCATCAGCGCCTTTTGGCAGTGCTCCAGCTGCGTGGCCATAGCCTTGAGCGAGGCGTTGAGGCCCGGGCGGTCCGCGAGGCTCTTGACGTTCGGGTCGCGCGCCACGGTCGCCATCAGGGCCTGGAAGTCGCGGTCGACCTTGGAGAAGCGCGCCTGCTCCGCGGGGAGCGCGCCGCGGCTGAAGATGGGCTCCAGGTACACCCACCGGCGCTGGATGTCGTTCAGCTGCAGCAGCGCCCCCGACAGCTCTGACAGGCGCGCGTCCCACGAGACGACCTCGTCCTTGATGCCCGAGTCGGCGAAGAACGGCGACTGCTTCAGCGATCCCACGAGGGCCTGTGGGCACGGGGGCGCGCGTAGGGATTTTGAACTGCCTGCCCGTTGTTGCCTTTGCCCCAGCTCTCCATCGCGAGCCTGACCAGAGCGGTCCATGACGCACCTGCATGTCCCCGACCTCCGTCATGAGATCCTTCCACTCCCGGATCAGGTGCGTGGTCTTGCCCTGGCTGGCGATGTCGTGCTCCAGGAGCGAGAACGTCCGCTGGAAGCCCCAGTCCTTCAGCTCCGCGAGCGCCTTGCGCAGCCCCGCCTCCGCCTGCGCGCGCGCGTCCATCGCGCGGATCTCGTCCGCGCAGGCCGTGAGCTTGTCGGTGCGCTCGAGGAAGTCCAGCAGCGTGACGCGCATTAGGTCCTGGCGCGGCATGCCGATCATCTTGAACAGCCGCGCCCAGTGGCCCTCGTCCCACGCGAAGCCCTGGATGAACTTCAGGTGCGGGTTGATCGCCTCGTAGCGCTCCAGGTCGTCCTGGATCGTCCGGTCTACCACCCCGCGCCCGGCCAACCCCCGCGCCCCAAGCGCCCGCTTCCACTTGTGAAGGAAGTCCTCGATCTCGTTGCGCGCGCGCTCGCGCACGGCCATCCACGGCGTCTTGAACAGCGCGTCGCGCTCCTTGCAGAAGTCCTCGTAACGCTGCCACGCCGTCCGCTCCTCGGCCACCTCCGCCGCCAGGCGCTCCACCTCCTCCAAATCGATGCCCTCCACGCCGCCGGCCTCGCAGTCCGCCTGCAGCGCGCGCGCGTCGGTCGCGGCGGCCGCGGCCTGCTCCGCGACCTCGTCCAGCGTGCAGAAGATCTGCGCCTTGTCGACCGCCGCGCCCTCCCGCGGCCGCGCCGCCGCCCACGCGCCGTGCAGCGCCCGCACGCGGTCCACGAACTCCCTCTTCCGCCCCTCCACGACGCCCACCAGCCGCTTCCGCTGGTCCTCCAGGTCGTGGTCGTGCCTCTGCCGGGCCGACTCGAACTCCTCCGCCCGCTGCTCGAGGTCCGACACGTCCACCTGCTCCATCTGCGCCTTGGCCGACTGGGAGATCTCGGCGATGAGGCGGTTGCGCTCCCGCACGCGCGCCAGCAGCCGCTGGGCCTCGCGCGACGCCTCGGCCAGCTGCGGCGCCCCCTTCTTCTTCTCCCCGATGTCCTGGATCGACGTCGCCTCCGTCGACACCAGCGCCAGGCCGCGGGTCAGGTGGCCCTCGGCCTCCAGGCGCTCCTGCCGCGCCTGCCGCGTCTGCGACCCGATGACCGCCTCCTGCAGCTCCTTGCACTGCCGCTCCACCGCCTCCCGCACCGAGGCCAGGCTCAGCGTGTAGCACCCGATCTCCACCTGCGCCTTGATCAACTTCCCCGCCTCCCGCTGCACCTGGCTCACCGCCTGCAGGTTCGGCTTCACCTGTGGGGCAAATAACGCGACGGCCAGCCCTCAGCACCCACCAGCACTCCGGCGGCAGAGCTCCCATCTAGGTCATTCTGCAAACAGCCTTCTGCCATTTGCGAGCCAGGCTCGCATCCCTTTTGCCCGTAGCCCTGGGCTGTGCGTGCCCAACCTCAACACAGCCACAACTCGCAGCGCGACCCCAGCGACACCGAGCCCGCCGCACCTGCTCGATGTCCTTGCAATGCTCGTCGACGAACGCCTCGACGTCCCCGACCATGCCCATGGCCACCCACTCCGCCAGCCGCGCCTGCTCCCGCGCCAGGTCCGCGAAGATGCCCTCAGCGCGCTCGTACAGCGCGGCAACCTTGTCCGCGACCTCCGGGCCCTCGGCCACCGACGCGAAGAACCGCGCGCCCTCCTTGGCGAACGCCGACACCCCCGCCGTGCTCGCAGGCAGCGACACGAACGCCGCAAGCTGCCGGACGTGCTCCTGGCGGACCTGCTCGATGGGCGGGTCGAAGAGCAGGCGGCGCTGCTGGAACACGAGCCGGATCTCGGCGCGGGGGGCGCTGCGGTGGTACGTCTCCAGTCCCCGCGCGTAGAGGGTGCCGAGCACCTTCTTCAGCTGCATGTCCCAGTGGAGGCGCCACGGCTGCGGCGCCTTGGCGTCGAACTCCGACTCCAGGTACCGCATCTCGGCCTGCACGGCGCGCACGGTGCCCTCCCACCGCCCGCGGTCGGCGACCAGGTCCGCATCGAGCAAACCCCGCACCACGCCCTCGATGCGGCGGTGGAAGTGCAGGATGCGCTCGTGCCGGGCGCGGAAGTCGCCCATCGCCGCCGTCAGTCGCTTGAGGTAGTTGTCTAGGCCCACCGTGTTGTCCCACAGCAGGGGGTTGCCGGCCGCGTCGGTCGGGTTGAGGATGACTGCCTCGAACTGCTTGGCCTGCTCCACCAGCATGCGCTTGTGGCAGTCGGCGATCGAGTTGGAGACCTCGTTGTAGAAATTTACCACCTGAGGGCAGGGAAGGTAGCGGGGCAGCCGTCTTGGCAGTGTGCAGACCCAGGGGACATACCCTATCCGTATGGGTGACAAGCGCAGAGTCCCGACATGTCAGCCACAGCGCCTATGGAACAGCAAGTGTCGGTCGCTGAAACATCAATGGCGCCGCCCGCAACAGCGCCCGCCGTGCCGCACCTGCATGAGCGCCATGCCCCGCCGCGTCACGGTGCGCACTTGCTCCAGGGCCCTCATGACGTCCTTGGGCACTGTCAACCCCAGCCCAATGATCTGGCGGGCCTGCTTGAGCAGCCGCAGCATCTCCTGGTTGAACGCCGTGCGCAGTCGCCCCTCTCCGTCGAAGTCCATCAGCTGCCGGAAGCCCTTCTGCTTCACGTCCTCCAGTCGGTCCCGCGTCTTGCCGACCCAGTCGGCCAGCAAGTCCTCCTGCCGCTGCTGCACGTCCTTGAGCATGCCGGCGATCGTGGACCGGAGCGCGGCGGCCGCCTCGGCCAGCGCCCCCTCCTCCACGGAAGCGGGGACGATGCCCTGCGTCACCGCGCGCACCTGCTGGATCCGCGCCATCACCTGCGCGCGACGGGCAGAGCGGGGCGGGGTGACGAACCCAGATGTGCTCTGCCAAAGCGCGACACAATCCGGTCACCCACTGATGGCGCACTCGTGACACACCAAAGCATCCGGGGTGACAGACACACGCTGTAGCAGGGGCATCCTCTCGCCTGGGAGGTGGCCGCGAGGACGTCGATGGGGTTGGACGAGGCGTCCCGAATGCGCTGCTGGAGGTCAGCAGTCGACGCCGACAGGAAGGCGCTCATGCCCGTGAGCAGGCCGCAGACCTCGCGCTCCAGCGCCGAGAGAACGCCCTTGCGGGAGAGGATGTGCCGCAGCCCGGAGACCTCCCGGACCACCTCGGCGGGCTGCATACGGCCGTCGGCGGCGCCCGCGGCCGTCAGGGCGGGCACGTAGAGCTCGGTGAGGAGCGAGCGGAGCTGCGAGCGCAGGCGCTCCTCGTAGGGCCCGATGCGCCCGTCGAAGTCCATCTTGGCCGCGTCCCACACGGGGTCGCCGTTTGAGGGCACGGAGAGGTACCCCTGGCGCATTGGGGCGAAGGCCGCGAGCGCATCCGCTGGGGCGATGGTCGCGCCCGTCAGCATGGACACCTCCTGGAGGACCTCCCTGCGTGGGCAGGCAGGTGGGGCAAGGTGCGCGAAGGTGGCTTGCTGACCAGCAAGGCATGGCGCATGAACACAGGGGCACGGTCGCTTGAGCTGTGACGGCACTGCACCCAGTCCACAGCAACGCGGTCACCTGAGGTGCAGGACGTCGTGCAGTCGCTGCTTAAGGCGAGCCACGAAGGCCAGCTTCGGTGGGTGGCCTGGCCAGTTGTGGATGGTGGTGACGAAGTAGGCGGAGAGCCCCTGGAACGCCCGGTCAAGCTCCTGCACCACCGTAAGGGCCCCTTGCAGGACGGGGTGCACCTCCTGCGGGGGTGAGAGATGGCGAGGATATGGGCGAGTCGAGCGGTGCGCGTGTCGTGGGCGGCTCGCCGGCTGCTTTGAGGAAACGGCCACACGTGGTTTCGTGACAAACAGTTAGGGTCATTTCAGGTATCTCACCTCGAAGGGTCCCTCGAAGACGGGCGTGGCTGCCGTGAAGCGGGCGATCCCCGCCTGCAGGTGCGCTGCCACCAGGTACATGGCGTGCTCCATGTGTGCGGCGTCGTAGGCGGGGTGGCCCGTGCACGTCATGCCGCTCACGTCCTGGAAGACCTGGTCCGCCACGTCCACCACCTGCGGGGCGCAGCAGAGCACTGTGTGCGTGAAGCCGTGCAGATCACCCCATGCCTCACGGCTCACAGCCAGCAACGTTCTCTCATATGCAACGTCGTGTCCATGCACGCCGCCCCATGGCCTCACCTCCAACAGGTCGTCCTGCGTCACAGGGCTGCCCGGCTGCGTGCGGTCCACGGCGGCCTTCAGCGGCTGCAGCACCTCCACCACGCGCCCCGCGTCCCCCGTGTCGCGCCCGGCCTGCGAGCGACCGGGGAAGCGGCGTGCTGTGGCCATGGGCAGCAGCATGGCACCTACCGACCCCGAGCGTGCATGTGCCTCTCACCAGCGTGGACCATCGCTCGAATTCGTCGTTGATCGAGGCGATCGAGTGGACCGGCACGGCGTTCGGGTCCAGCGATGCCGTGGACGGACCCCCTCCCCCGATCGTGCTGGCAATGTCCTGCAGGAGCTTGGCGCCATCCCGGTCCTGGCCCAGCAGCGGCAGGTAAACGGCCGCGATGGAGGACTGCAGCGACTTGAGCGGGCTCCCCCCGACCACGGTGGACACGGAGAGGCACTTGGAGAGGTCCGGGGCCTCCAGCGGCCCCTTCACCAACTTGGTCACCACCACGAGCCGTCCCGAGGTCCCCTGCAGGGCCAAGTCCGCGGCAGCGATAGTGACACGAGATGCAGAATCGCGACAGTGCGCGGCGCTACGCGAAACGCGGCGGGAGCGGGTCGCGGCCCCACCTTGAGGGCTTCGAGGGAGACTTTGATGGGCGTCTCGTCGAGGGACACGAAGAGCGCGCCCGTCGAAGAGTCGTCCACGAACCGGAGAATGGTACTCGCGGACCTCGCGTCCGCGAGAAGGGCCTGCTTCGCGGCATCCCGCCTCGCGCTCCTGCGGCATCCCGGGGCAGAGAGCCGCGCGTGGAAGGCTGGAAAGGGAGTGGAGACACAAGCAGCCGCACGACTTGGTAACGATGCAGCGGAGATCGCGCGATGGGTGGCCAGAGAGGTGGGCAGGGCGCGGCAAAGAGCGATGCATGGCACAGGTACAGCGCCCTCACTCGGACGCCGCCAGGTCGGCGAGGAGCTGCGCGAGGAAAATGACCCTTTCGTCACTTATACTCATTTTCTGTTGGCGCACGGGAACGGGGAATCTGATGTGCCTCCGTCACAGTCCTCGACGCTGCGGTGAACAAAATGAAAAAGCCCCGGCCAGGGAGACGGGCGCCAGGTGCACCGGATCGGTCACGCTACAGAGTCTGATCGCAACGGCTATATGACCGACCAGAGATGGCTAGCAGATGCCGGACTTGGGCCAGCCAGCCGTGCTACCGGTGAGTCGGGTCTGCTCCTCTACCCACCCGGCCTATACGCAATTGGATACCAGATTAACACAGTTGGGTCATGCCCGCGCTTCATTCTCTCAGGGGCTGACCCGGGGGAAACCCCTGGAGGGTATTTTGACGTTTGCAGTTTTTGGCCCTCAGCCCATCCCGCGTTTTTCACATCGCTCGCTCACGTCGCCAGCTTCGTCTGCTCCTTTTCCTTCCGGAGACTTTCAAATCGGTTGGGAGGTGGCATAAAGCGACCCCTCCCGGGCAGTTGCCCCGGCAGTGGAGAACTGCCATGGAAGGGCGTGGGGTCCTGGGGGTGGCGCGGCCCTGCGCGAGGGCGCAGGCCCGCTTCAACTGCGAAGCTGCCCCGGGCAAGCACATTCTCGCGCACGGCCTCGCGCGACGAGATAATTGTGCCAGGTTCGTCGCTGATGATACCACGCCGCTTTCTGGCCGCAGCGGTGGCCCGAGTTCCGCGGGCGAGCGGCGGCACCTGGCCGGGCCAACTTCGCCCGGTTGGCGCTCCGCCCAGCCCCGCGGGGACCTCAACGAGCGGGCGCGATGCCACCGTTGTCCGGAGCGTCAGTAGAGATGTCATCGCGGCCTTCAACCAGGCCAAGGAAAACGTCAACGCGGTGCGTGGGGTGCACGCAAGGCGGGGAACCTCCGTGGAGGACCTACGCTGTTTGGTTGAGCTCGTTTCCGCCGCCCTCGCCCTCGCAGAGTGACGTGGGCAAGTTTGCAGGGGCGTTCGACCCCCTAGCGCAGATCCTCTACCAGTACGCGCCATGGCTGCTGGGCGTGATGGGCGGCCTCGAGAAAGTCCTCCTCAAGGCGAGTTGCCGCGCTCAGCTAAGCAAGAGCGGCAGCCCGGAGCAGCATTGGGAGGGGACGGAGGTCCGCGCGTCGCGTCGGGCGACCAGGGCCAAGGCGACCCCGTGTATTTGCCCATCTCTGCGCCACAGATTGAGCTGGCGGTGTGGTTCTTAGGCAAGGGCGTCATCCTGGGGCTGTGGGAGCTCATCAACGACCAGTGGGCGCCCACGGAGGCGAGTGCGCACGCATGGGCAGGACGCATGGGCAGGGGATGCCGGGCGACGGGCATTGGCGGCACGCGACCGCATCCCACGTCTGGCCACCGCAGATTTGGTTTCCTCTCGTTTGGTTTGCCACCTATCGTTCGATCCTTAAAGGCATCCACTTCCTGAGCCTGGAGCTGAGGCAGGTCTTCCACCGCGCGCGGTGCCGCATCGATGCATGGCGCGGCATCCCTCCCACGAAGATCGAGGTGCGGGGCATGGCATGCATGCGGCCAGGACGTCGTCATCTGCCGCCCCGACTGTTGGTCGACAGCAGCTGCAGTGCTTTGGCCCTCGCCTTCCTCACCGCAGGACGAGACGTTCGAGATGTCCTTCTGGGGCTGGCTCCAGGGCCCGATGCGCAACCTGGGGTACGTTTTCCTGGCATCCTACGTGGTGGACCAAGTGCAGCTGGTCATGCAGCATGCAGGTGCCATTCTCGATGAACGCCGCTCGCTCGCTGCGCATGGGTTTGGTGGCTCACCTTGTCATGGACTGCGAGTGCCACGCGCCAACACTGCCCTTCGTTGCAGGGAAGGACGCCGTGGAGGTGCTGGCTGGTGCCCCGTGGCTCAAGGCCTTCGACACGGTGGTCTACACCATCTGGGGCGCCTCCCTTCTCTTTGATCTCAAGGAGCGGTACCTGGCAAGGCTGCCGCTCTTCACAAAGCTCTCGGCCGGGTGAGCGACGTGTTCGTGGCGCTGCCTCCCCAGCCCGGCGTGGGTGGCCACGCTGCGTCGTGTGTTCAAGTGACCTAACAACCCCGCACCTTGATTGCGCGGACACGGGCAGGCGCCAGGTTACACCTCGTGCCACCTGACGCCCATTCCTTCACCCATCGTCCGCAGGGCTTCCCAGACCCAGCTGGAGATGATTGACAAGGGCGTGTCGCTCCTCATCATCGTGAGCACAACCGCGGTGGGCCTGCAGGCCGTGGGTCTCAAGGCCGGCGCGCTGTTCGTGTCCAGTGTGGGTGGTCTGGCCCTGTCGCTCGCGGCCAAGGACATCCTCGAAAACTTCATGGCTGGCCTGGTCATCATCTCTAAGGGGAGGTGCCAGGTGAGAGCGTCATGGCTGGCTTGGTCATCATTTTTATGTAGCGGTGCCAGGTGCGGCGGGATGCGGGGTTCAATGCCTCTGCAACAGTCGCCGGTGCTGCTTGCCGGCAACTGAGCATTGGTCCGCGGGCGTCGGATGCAGGTCGGGGAGGTGGTGCGGTTCGGGAGCATGGCGGGGCAAGTGCTCAAGGTCGGGTGGCTCATGACGGACATCCGTGACTACAACAAGCTCTCCCTCGTCTCCGTCCCGAACTCCCTCATCATCCGCAACGGCATGGACGTCGAGACCATGAACACCCACCGCAAGGTCCGGCACTCGGTCGTCATCCCGTACGAAAACATCGAGCACGTCCAGAGCATCATCAACGACATCAAGGACACGTTCAAGGCCATCAGGTGACACGCATGGGGAGTTGGTGGGGGTCACATGGTGTAGGCAGGTGCCCGCGTGGGGGCGTGAACACGTGCTAAGCGCACGCCCCGCCCCTTGCGCAGGTACATCGAGACCTTTGGGACCAAGGAGAGCAACGAGGTGCGGCCGCCCTACCACCGCCCGCGGTGCTTCATCGAGGAGCTCAGCCCCACGGGCGTCGTGGTCACGCTGGCCTACCTGGTCGGGCCCGTGCGGCCCAGGGGCAGCAGCGGGGGTGGTCTGGAGGCGGAGGCGAGTGGGCTGTGGCCGAGGCGCGGTTTGCGCCGTATGCTGCGTGGGTGCAGGCGCAGTGGGCGCCGCAGTGGCGGCGGCAGCGGCATGCTTGTCAACCGAGGTGTGGGGGCTGGTCTGACCAGCTACTGCCGCACCGCTGTGCGCAGGTGCGGACGGAGCTCAACCTGGCGGTGGCGCACATCCTGGCCAAGTACGGCGTGAGCGTGGCCCCGAACTCAATCGCGCTCTACTCGATGCAAAACGCCGACTTCTACAGCCGCAACGGCTTCATCGGCAGGGGCAACGGCGCCGCGCCCAAGCAGCCAGCGCCCGCCGAGCAGCAGTTCCAGCGTTACGCGCTGGACTAAGCCGTTCGCGACCTCCGCGACGTTTGTCATTCAATGGTGCGTGTTTCGTGCCGTGCTGCACTTGCTTTGGAGTTCGAACAACGCGTGCGTGGACACTCGGCTCCACGCTAGACCGGACACGATAGAGGATTCTTGGTGCAATGCTTGAAGCGGAAACGTGCTCGAGGCGAAGGAGTGCGAGGAATGGGAACGCCAGGGAAACGCTGCGCATTTCAGAGACCTGGGGGCTTGACCGGCCACGGCGCAGCCTGCACGACGGGCCCAGCGACGCGCTCCACCGGCAGCTGCAAGAGGCTCTTGAGAGGCTCCCGCATCACCGCCTGCGAATGGCGACGCGGAGGTGGGGTTGCCCACGTGACTGGCCATGACAAAGCAGGGTCAACCCATTGCTTCGCCAGGCTGCTGCTTGACCCGCGCAGGTCGCAACCCGCCATCAGCCTGCTCCGCACCGCCGCCTCACCTGGCTTTCCCACGTCTCCCACCAGGGCCCGCCCCCGACCTCTAACGCCGCGTCCCGGCTTGTCGCCTCCACCACCACCGTCCCCGGCGCCCCGCCCGGCCCGTCCATGCGCCGCACGCGCAGCGTCATCTCCCCCGCGAACGTGTCCTTGCAGAAGGGCACCATGCCCTGGTCCGCCGTGGGCGCCCGCAGCAGCGTCCCGGCCCGGGCCGCGCACGTGGACGTCAGCGTAACCTCCACGTCGCGATTGGTGCCGCGCATCTCCCAGAAACCCCACGGCGACACGCGCCACCACACCACGGCTCCGTCCTGCTCCGGCGAGACGTTGTAGAAGCGCCCCTCGTGGTGCACCCCCACCATTGCCACGTCCTCCTTGACCCCCGGCACGCCTAACAGCCCGCGCCGGCCCCCGCCCGCCGTCACGGCGAGCGTCGGCTGCCCCTCGAAGGCGTTGCACTGCGCCCAGAACCACTTCTCCGGGAACTGGCCGCCCCAGTTCTTCTCCGCGTAGGCCGGGGCGTTCTGGAACTCGATGCGCTCGTCGCCCCACTCCACCCAGCCCGTCGCGAGGCCGTGGCCCATGCAAATCTGCCAGTGCGGCTCGAAGACGGGCAGCGCCGCCAGCCACCCCGCCGTCGACCGCTGCCGGCCCTCCCCGCTCTCGCCCCACCCGTACAGCGGCGTGGTCGTGTAGGACCACCGGCACTTGCGCACCGTGCTCCCCAGCGACCCCGGCGCGTCCGTCGCCACGATGCTGCCCGTGTTTAAGCGAGGGCTCGTCTGCCACCCTCGCTCCACCGCCTCCGCCCACCGCTCCTCTGAGCGCAGCACAGGAGCGGCGAGTCGCGGTGACGCGTTGCAGAAACATCTGCTCCGATGTTGTTGCGGCAAAGTCAAGGCACGTTGCGAACGACTCGGGACGCACCTGGCATCAACCCTCGCGGCGCGCGCTGCCCTGGCCGGGTCTCGAAAGTGTAACCGAGCTCCAGAGCGTGGCGGGAGCCCCAGAAGTCGCTCACAGTCGGCTGCCACTGCACGATGTACCCGTCAGACGGGCCCATGACCTGGCAGGAGGAGGCCGAGCGTGCCGTGTCCCCCGCGGGGTCCTCCACCGCGTAGATGAACGCGAAGGAACACCCGGGGCGATCGGGTATCGTGATCTTGAAATACCATCCTTCGAAGAAAGTCCTCGAGGAGCCGTCCCAGTGGAAGCCGCTGCGGGAACGGTGCGACGAGATGTCGAGCAATGGAGGGGTCGGTCGCGCCTCGAGGCGCATGTACCCGGTCGAACTCGACTCCCGATGGAATATTCAATGTCGCAATACGTCACCTGTGCGGCGTCCGAGTCCTCTTGACCTCCCGCGAGTCGTCGAACGTGCCCAAATTCACGTTCGCGGAACCCGCGCGCACCCGCCCTCCCCGCCGCTCCGGGCCCTGTCTAGAGCGAACAAGGCACGCACATGTTGCGGGAGGACATCTTGAGGCTGCTGACGGGGCGGTCCGGGCGGACGCGAGCCACACGTGCGTGGCCCCCGATGCCCCCGCCTCGAGCGGCATTGCTTGGGCTGCGCAGAGCGAGAGTCGCAAAGAGAATGGCAATGACTATGCTCTGCACCGCATTCTATGCGACAACAGGCAACGAGGGCCATGCCACGTCTTTGCGACACGCCAGTCCCTGAAACCTCGATTCCCGGGCTGCAACAGGGGGCGGGCGAGAGCTTCCCCGCCATCCATTCGACAGCAGTAGAGCACAGGGTGCAGGACACAGGTGGCTTAAACGCGTGCATGTCCCCAGGTTGAGGATCGCAAGCTAAGCCCGCAAATTACTCTCAATCTGCGTCGCCCCCAGCTCCCGGCGGCGGAACCCGAGCTCGTCATGGGCTGGAAACCGGGGTAGCGGATGGGTTGGCTGCCCTCGCCCCGACCTGAGCCGCAGAAATGCTCGTGCGCGCGGTCGTCGGCTCGATGCGAGTGCTCCTCGCTGATTCCGGTGGCACCGAGGTCACGTCGGTGCAGGGATACGTCATCATCTTTACTGGTGCGTTGTCGCCCATGCTCGGTCGCGGGAGGAGGCGGTGAGCGCTGCTCTTGATGGAAACCCTCGCCCGTCGCAGGGTTCGCGCTCTTCTCCGTGCTTTTCAGCTACGGCATTCACTACATCGATCGCGTCCTTCGAAGGATGAAGAGGGCAGGCTACTGCAGCGTCTATAAGAGCCTGGAGCGGGAGCAGCTGCTCCTGGGCATCGTCTCCTTGCTGCTCTCCGTCCTGCAGGTGGAGCATTTGCGCACCCCGGCGATGCTTATCTAATGTGCATCTGCGGCCCTCGCCATCCACGACTCTCGCTTCCCGCAGGACCCCCTCTCGACCATCTGCGTCGCCTGCACGTCGACCAGCCAGCCGTTCTGCATTGCAGCGGCGATGCAGCAGGCCGGGGTCTCCTCGCACGAGCCAAAGGACGTCGGGGCGCCCAAGATGCGACGTTTGGCCTCCTCGTCGTCGGCGAGCTCGTGCCCTCCCGGCAAGACCCAGATGTTCCCGTGAGTGCTGGGCGTTGCCTTTGAAGAGCGTCATTGCTTGCGAAGTGACACGCACCCATGCCAAGCCAATGCCGGTGCCTGTCCTACCACAGTCCCAACGCCATTCACGCCATGCACATCCTCATCTTCCTCATCGGCGGCACCCACGTCGTCTACCTGGCCGTGTCGATGTCCATCGTCATCCAGAAGCTGCGGCGGTGGAAACCAACCGAGGAGCACGCCATGTGTGCGGCAAGGTGCGTTCTTTGTGCGAGCGACACAGACAGTCACCCGGTTACCCATCGTTGCTGCAGATGCGCGCAGCTCAGCTGCATGCCCGCAACAGCTCAGCTCAATGCCCGCACCCCACCGCCCCTCACAGGCACGGCCTGGAGATCCCCATCCGGTCCCGCTATCTCATCGATCTCGGCGACACCCCGCTTTCCCAGTGGCTCCTGTGGCTGAAAGGGTTCGTGGTGGACCGCGTCACAAAAACCACCTACCTCGCCCTGAGGTGAGGGGGCGGCACCCAATGCACCGAAGCGCCGTGTGACTGGAGCTGAGCCGATCTCTTGACCGCCAATGCTGCGGTGGCCGAGCATGGGCTGGGGATGAGCCACACACTGCCGTGCACCCTTGTCGCTGCCCTGTCGCTTTGCAGGGAGACGGTGGTCGAGGGCCTCGGCATCACCGTGGACTTTGACTTTCGCGATTACGTGACGGCCGCCATTGAGGAGGAGTACGCGGAGCTGTTTCACGTCGGGTGGTTCGAGTGGGTCATCGCCATCGTGTGGATCGAGATGCCCTACTCGGTGTACGTCTTCTCCTGCCTCGGCATCCTGACGTCGCTCGTGTGCGCCATCAAGCTCAACCAGATCGTCAGCATCATGTCCGCGCAGGCCTACTGGTGAGCGAGGCAGGGCATGGGCGCGTAAGCTACAAACCACCGTGCGCGCATTCCACTGCCTCCCGTCCCATCCCATCTCCATCGGTCTCCATTCGCCCTACAAACACCGTGCGTGCATTGATTGCCTCCCGTCCCATCCCGTCCCCACTTGTCATCACCCGCCCCACCCCGCCGCTCCCTTCCGCAGGAAACACAAGCGCCGACGAGATGCGGGGGTCACGGAGGCTCCCGAGGCGCCGCCACCGGAGGTCGAGGAGCTCAAGCGGCCGCGACTCGAGCTGGAGCGGCCGTCCAGCGCCTCTGCCGCGTTCCGTGGCCTGCTGAGGAAGAGCGCGGCGGCGAAGGGGGCGGCGGGCGCGGCGGCAGTCAACGGGGCGGCCCTGCCGGAGCCGTGGGCGAGGCCCGGGGGCGGCCTGACTGGGCGACTGGCGCGTAGCAGCATGCCTGCGTCTGTCAGCTCCCTGCCGGCGCACACCGACGCTGCGACGGACAGCGCCAGTCACGCGCATCCAAGAAGCACCCTGGCGGATTCTCCTTCGACAGAAGAGGTGCGTGAAGCAGTTGTGTCTGGGAGGACGCGCGAGGGCGGTCATGATGGGGGGGCGCCGCAGACCAGGAGCGCTGACGAGGGCGACGGTGGCGTGGGTGACGGCGGCATGGGCGACGATGCGGGCCGGAGAGGCAATCGTGGGGGCGGGGGCGATGCGGTCGGTGCGAGTGATCGGGGTGACGTGGGTCGGGGTGTGGCGGGGAACGGGGTGAGCGTACAGGGAGGGTCTGACGGAGTTGGGGCAGGAAGAGCAGGGATGCCCGAATTGGAAAGGCCGGCAGCGGAGGAGAGGAGGGACTTTGCAGGCAGGGCGGGCCCTGGGCCAGAGAGCGCCTTCGGGCCTCCGGGCCGCGCCCCTCTCCGCGCCAGAGTTGGGCCCCTGATGAAGACGATTGCGGGCAAGACGCCCGCGGTGCCTTCCGAGGTGCACGAGCTGAACGTGCAGGGCCCCATCGTGAGTCGCCGGGCGCTGCTGTGGGGGTTGTGGCACTGTGCATGGTGACGCATCCAGTCCTGTACTGACCGCATGGGTGGGCTCCCTGCTGTCGGCGTGACGCGCCCTGTCGTTGTCGTTTTGCGACTGCGAGTGCTGCAATTGTGATACGCTCCCTGATTGTGCAGTTGATGATCCCCCCCGGACGGCTGGAGCGGTGGCACCGGAATGCGGGCATCGGGGCCGGGGCAGGGTCGGCGAAGGAGCTGGAGTTAGAGGCCCTGCACGAGGGCGACGAGGGCGAGGTGAGGGAATGCGACGAGTTACACTTTGCACATGTGATGATGCGGGTGGCTTAAAGGGTATGTGACGAGTTGCCATGTGTGCCATACACCCGTGGGTGGTCTGTTCAGCCCTGCGCTTTGGAGGGTGCAGAGCAGGTACAGTGCACAACCCCTTGCCATCGCAGTTCGACCCCACGTCGCCCAAGAGCCACACCAGAAACAGCGCGGAGGCCCGGCGCCGAGCGTCACGGAGCGCCGATCGTGCGTCCCACGGAGCCCCCGCCACCCACGCGACCGCCCAAGCCGCAGCCCTCTCACCGGCACCACTCCAGGGCCCTGCACCGGCCCCTGGGCCCTCTGCACGCCCCGTTGGGCCCACAGCAGCTCCACAGCCTCGCCAAGGCTCGAGACAAGAGGGGTTGGTGTCCACCGACAGGCACCGACCTGGGTCGTTCCTGTCGAGGCTGTCTGTGAAGGGACAGGATCTGCTGCATCGCGTGTCGAGGGCAGTGACGAGGACCAAAGAGGAAGAGGGCCCTTCGCGGCGAGAGGAGCGGGGCGACGGAGACGGCAATGGGGAGGAAGCGGGGACGGCCAAGGCAGCCATGCAGCGGTGGATGGCGGGGCTGTTTGAAGTCAGGCGAGGGTGCAGCCATGCAGCAGTGGCTGGGGGATGTATCGTTGTCGATTGTTTTATCGTCATCGATGGCTGATGCTGAGCATGCTGTGGCACTCGCAGGGACGGGCAGTGGTCCGGAGCGGCGTCGCGCCTGAGAGACGCGGACGCAGGGCAGCTGGCGACGTACGCAGTGCGGACGGGCATGGTGCGTCGGGAACAGGCAGGGGAGCTGGAGAGGCAGCTGCAGGAGGTCATCGACAAGGCGCGCAAGGGACGGGGCGGAGGGGACACCGGCATGACGCACGTTGCCAGAAAGGCGAGGGCCAGCGCCGGCATAGGAGGCGTTGGTGGTCTGGCGTCCCGCTTTGGTCGCGCACTAATGGGTGACAGTCGCAAGCAAGCTGTGACCAAGCTGTGACCGCAGGTCTTCTCTCTGTGGAGCCCTCGGCAGATGGGCAGGGCGCTTTCCGCGCTCACTGGCAGGAACCGCCGCGGCGGCGGGGCAGGGTCTGCGTCGGCACGTGCTGCGGAGGGGCCAGGGACCGAGGAGGGCGACGTGGAGACGGGCTTGGCGGGTCCGGCGAGAGGCGGCTTGCGGACCGGCGGCCGCGCGGACCGCCCGTCTCCGCCGCTGCAGCGCGTGGAGGGCCCCGCACCCCTACAGGGCCCGCGCCGGCACGCGTGGTGGAGGCGGTGGGTGGAGGGCGTCGAGTGGTGCCTGGGCGTGATCCCGACTGCAACCCTCGATCGTGGGACGGGCACAGTCGAGGAGAAGAAGGAGCGGGTGTACGCGAGCATTGCGGAGAGGGAGGCGGCGGAATGTGCTGTGCGGGGAGTGGACGACCCGTCGGAGCTGTTCTGGCTGGGGCGGCCCGTGCTGGTCATGTGGCTCCTCAAGTTCGTGTTCTTTGAGAACGCACTCTCTCTGGCGCTGATCCTCTTGCGTACCTGGACCGGGGTCGGTGAGTGGCGGCGGCGGCGACGGCAGCCCGCACCACGCCGCAGGGCGCTTGATGGTGTTAGCTCAGCCCAGCCCACATCGTCTCTGTCTATTATACTGCCGCAATCACTTCTTTTGACACCCCCTGCTCTCGCACACCTCCCCAGGTCTCTTCGGCTCACACCTGGACATCGGCTACGCCTTCATCTGGTTCGGCGTGGACCTCTTGTTGATGGTCCATTCCTCGTGGATCGTGGTGCCCCTCTACGCCATCGTGTCCAGGTGCGACAGCACGAGCAACGTGGGAGCACGATCGCAGCATCGCTTGTTTGGCACATGGCGCGTTCCCACCCCCACCCCTGCCTGCCCCTCGCAGGGTCGCCGCCAGCTCGCGCCTGACCGTGCTGGCGTATATGGCCCAGAACAACCTGGAGCTCGACCTCAGCGGGCAGGCACGGGACCCGCAGATGCGGCGGTCGTCGTCCCTGTCCTCCTCCGGGCCGGCAGGGAGGAAGGAGGCCGTCCTGGCGCGGGCGACCCAGGGCCACCGCCGCACGGCGTCTGTCGGGGCACCCAGCTCCAACCTGGCGCCCGCCGCGCTCACCCGAGCGCCTTCCCGGTCTGCCCGTGCGTCCGCATCCGAGGCCGAGGGCGGGCCGGCCACCGAACGGGAGCTGACACGGCGGTCTCTGGCGAGGGCGTCCCTGGTGTCGCAAGGGGCACGCAGCGCGGCGCAGGAGCGGTTAGGCAAGAGGTCCGCGTCGCACCGGGTGCTGGACGTGGTGCTGCCGCGTGTCACGCGCAACGCCCTCAAGAGGCACAGTGCGACGCGGCTGCTGGGGGCCATCGCAGCCAGCCAAGCCCAGGCATCCCAGGGCAGGGGCGTGCCCCAGGCACCGCGCGGGGGACTCGACCGGCAGTCGGCACCGGCACGTGGGGTCTCGGAACAGCTGCTGGCCCGCATTGCGGATACTATGCAGGGCGCGGGGCAGCCCAGCGACGCGGGTATTACTGCGCAGGTGCGGGGAGCGGCAGAGTCGGGGGCTCAGGGTCGCCGGGCGGAGCGTGACGGAGGCGCGGGTGTGGGACACGCGGCCCCTACTTCCCAAGACGCACCCCGCGTATCGACCGAGGGCCCGCGTGGCGACCGGCAGGGTTCGCTAGGGCCTGAGGACATCCCGCTGGACCTCCTGATGGAGAAGCTGGGGTACAACAAGCAGGCCCGTGCCACGGGTGATAGTTGAGAGGGTGTTGGTAGCATCCGCTAGGCCAGTTTCACAGCGTTGGGTCGGCAAAACACTCATCTGCAGACGTGCCGCACAACACATGGACAATACACTTTTAAGGGCCGTCTGCGCCCGGCAGGGGATTTTCCAAATCTTGAAACGTCGTGACAGGTCCCCGAATCTGTGCCCTCCCACATCGGCACGAGGCCTGCCAGGACACCTACACGTCATGCAGCACATGGGACCAGGTCAGCGCGGCCTGTCGTATTCTCTCCTCCCGTCCCGGCCCCGGTCGCGATCGCCGTCACGCCTGCCCCGGTCGTAGCCGCGCCGGTCGCTGCCACGGTCGTCCCCGTAATGCCCCCGCCGGTCACTCCCCCGATCGTCCCCGTGCCGCCGCCGGTCACCCCGGTCACCCCGCTCCCTGTCACCCCGCTCCCTCGACCGACTCCGCTCCCGCTCCCTCACCGACCCCTCGGCGGCGCGCGGCTCTCGATCGCCTCGCCTGCCCCCCTGCGACCCCTCCACGCCTCGCCCACTCGCGCCCAACTGTGGGTCCAGCGCCGCCCGCCCCGTCCGCACCGCGCCCCCCATCAGCGGCGCAGGCATGCTCTCCAGCGCCTCCAGCGTCTGCAGCAAAGGTATAAGCCAGTGTCATCCACACGCCATGCTTTGTCTGAGCACGATTTCACATCGTTGCAGCCACGCCAGCACCCCACGCAGCCCCGCACGCTCACCCCCGTGAGTGCCGCCTCCACCCACACCCTCCACGCGTGCTCGCGCATCCTCTCCGGCATGCGTGCGTATCGAGGGTCTGCCTGCAGCAGCTCCTCCGCCGCCTCCCACGACGACAGGGGCGCCGGCAGCGACGCGGGAGCAGGGACCGCCCCGCCCGACACACGCAGTGCTTCCGCAGCCATCCCCGACAGCCGGTCGGCGAGCAGAGCGCGGAACTCCGCCTCGCCGCGCTTCCTGCAGGTGAGACGTCGCCAAGGGCTTCTCGGCTGGGTGCTAGGGCAGTCGCACTGGCGTAACCGAATGAAGCTCCGCATCGACAGCCTCATTGCAGGAATACATATGAGTCGGCCAGATGGCTACATCCACGCACCTCAGCTCCGCCACGTGCGCGCTGAACATGTCGCGGCGCTCCCGGTCCGTCATGTCTCGGCTGCTCCCCCGTCCCAAAGGGTCCCGGCGCAGCCGCTGCTCCCAGTCGCGCCAGTCGCCGTCCGCGTCCCGCACCACCTCCCCCAGCAGCGCAGAGAACTGCCGCGCCGCCTCCTCCTGCCGCGCCCGCTGCAGCCGCCGCTCGGCGTCCGCGGTCGCCGACGACCGCCCGTCCGGCTCCGCCATGATCCCCGACGCCGCCCCGCGCCCCTGCGCCCGGTCTGCGCCATCCCGGGCACCCTCGCCCCCTTGCACAAAGCTCCTGGGGGACAAAACAGCAATGGTCTGTGTGAACTGTTCACCCCCAGCCGCCTCGTCCCATCTTCCATTGCACACATACAAGACAGCCCCTCTCCGTCCCCCTCACCGGAACAGTTCCTCTGCCTCGTCCAGCCCCAGATCCGCCATGGCCTCTTCAGGCGCCAGACGGTCCCGCCACGCTCCCCACGACGCCCCCGCCTCCACGCCCCGGCTCCTCAGCAGCCCCAGGAACGCAGCGCGCTTGGCGGCCTTGCCCGCCGCCGACGCCTTGCGAGCGTGCTGCAGGGCTGCGGGAAACCGACAGGAGGCCTGTTGTCAGCACAGCGCACGTCCACCCCACCCACCTTCCACCCCTCGCACCCCCATGCGACCCCACCCCACGCACCTGGCGCGACGATCTCGTCCCACAGCCTCTTGAGCGTATCCTCCCCCGCCCCGACCATGCGGGGATCGTCCGCGAAGAAGGAAACCACGTCAGGGAGCGTCAGTGACGAAGTCATCTCCAAAACCTCCTCGTCAGGCCCGGCCTTGCCGCCACGCCCCCCGTCACCGTCGCCCGCCGTTATCTCCCCCTCCTCTCCCTCCACTGCCGGCGGCGGGGGCGGGGCGGGGTCCTCCTCTTGTGGCTCCTTAGGGGCCAAGGGGCGCCGGAAGTCGCGCCCTGCCCGCAGCGCCTCCGCGACCTCCTTCAGCACCAGTCCCGGGCCCTGCGAGCGCGCGACGTGTTACGCGTTCCGTGCCGTCGCCCCTCTACCCCCAACACGCCCCACCACACCTGAACCACTCAGCCAAACGCAGCACCGACCTGCCCCGCCGGCCCTCGCCTGCATGGCCGCCGCCCGCGCCTCCTCCTTGGCCTGATTCGAACGCTGCGCCAGCTCCTGGCAGAAGCCGTCAAACACGGCCCGCCTGTCCCGGGGGCCCAGGGCCTTGAACCGGGGATCCTGCTTCAGCCGGGGCTCCTCCTTCGCGTACATGCTGAACGGCGTCAGGCCTGACTCGGCCAGGAGCTGCCGGAAACGCTGCTCCGCCACCTCGCGGGGCTCCCCCGCGGGCCGAGGGGCGGCAAAGCCCATTGGTTGGTGCGGCGGGGGGCCTCCGAAGCCGCCCGGTGGATGGCCCATGGAATGCGGGGGCGGGTGCATGGGGCCAGGGTGGCCGTGGTACCCCTCGTGCCCGTGCATGGGCATGGGCATCGCCATGGATGCCGGACCCATCGGCGTGGGTGCCGGCCTCATCCAGGGAGGTGGTGGTGCTGAGCCTGGCATGGGCCCTGGCATCGGGGGGCCTGACATCGGGGGCCCTGTCATCGGGGGACCCGACATGGGGGGCCCTGGGGGAGGGTAGCCCTGGTGCACGTGCCACGGTCCACCCGCAGGCGCGTGCGGGGCAGGCGCGTGCGGGGTAGGTGCGTGCGGGTGCTCTGGGCCTGGCTCCTGCCGGGGAGACAGCGGCGGTCCGGGCACCGGCCCCTCGTCGCCCGGCTGCCCTTCTGGCTCCCGCAAGGGCCCGGCATCGTCCCCCACGTCATCCTGCGCGTCGCCCTCTTCCCGTCCTGACCCGCCCGCGTCCCGCCCTTCCCCCCCGGGGGCGGGAATCCCAGGAAGCCTCAGGTTGGCGTGCTTGCTCTTCAGGATGGCCAGCTGCTGCGCCGTCATGCCCCGCCGGAGAAGCTGGATCTCCAGTGGTACCGCCCAATCGGCTTTATTCGTCTGCGAAGCGTCGGGGAGGCGACGTCAGGGAGGGTCCAAGACGATGCACCGCAAATGT
Source organism: Protoeuglena noctilucae (assembly GCA_958009085.1). Taxonomy (NCBI): domain Eukaryota; kingdom Viridiplantae; phylum Chlorophyta; class Pedinophyceae; order Marsupiomonadales; family Marsupiomonadaceae; genus Protoeuglena; species Protoeuglena noctilucae. The sequence goes on along the minus strand of OY253668.1, from coordinate 596,464 downwards.
CACAAAACGTGCTCGCCAGGTCCCTCGCCCGTGCTCCAGCGGCCACGCGCGCGCAGGCCCCGCCGCGCACCTCGGTATCCACGAAATACTTGCGACCGTCGCTCAATTCCACCTCCTTCCACTTGGTGCCCTCGATTTTCCTCGCAGAGACGGGCTTGACGTCCGTGCCCAGGCCAGGGGCGTCGCCCTTGAAGCCAGGCGGACGCTCCCAACTGCTCTGGTTCGTCAGGATGTTGAAGTAATAGACGCGTCCCTCGGCGGTGCGGTGCGCGCGCCACGCGCGACCCACGGCCTCCGGCGAGGGCGGGGCCCACGGTCGGGCGCCATCCGGGCGCGGCGGGACCCCGGGGCCCGGCGGCATGCCGGGGGGAAACGGAGGACCGCCCCAAGGCATGGGCGCGAAGGGGAAGGGCGGGCCTGCGCCGGGATATCCCAACGGCGGAGGCGGGCGCGCCAGCATGGGCTGCATCGGCGGCATTGCGCCCGGAACGTGGCCCGGCGGGACTGGAGCCGCAGGAAATACACCCCCTGCAAGCGGCGAGGTTGGGGGATCGCAAGATCAATCGCCATCGCAACCACGTCGTTGCGCAGACAGCGGGGAGGAGAACGGACGGGAAAGGCGAAAAGAGAAGCGAGATGGACCACGTGTGCACACCTGTGGGTTCCAGGGGAACTCCTCCACCGTTGAAAGGGCCATCGCCCGGCGCAGAGGACGCCGGCAGGCCCTCCATGGCGACGCCTACCGGAGGGAGCGCGATGACGCGCAGCCAAGGGTGGCAATGCGCCCTTGCACACGACACGTCTACACTAGAAGGTGGCTTCAACGTCCTCGGCCCACAGCTGGCCGGGATAACTTGAACGCCATGCAACGACACGCTCTGCCTGGCGCTCTACCTTGCTCAGAGCACTGGCGCTGCTCAGCGCAGCTCCGTGCACTCCACATCGGTGCCGCCCTCGGTGCACAGGCGCTGCTTGTCCGCGGTGGGGCCGGGCACCGCCTCATTGAGCGAGCTCGGGGCCGGGACGCTCTTTTTCGGAGAGGGCGGGAGGGGGAACATCTTGAACAGGTTGCTCAGGGGCCCGGAATCCTGACGGCCCTCCTCCGCGATGGCCTGTGGCAGCGGATTCGTTCAAGCGATCAGCCCCGCCATGTCGACACATGGTTTGGCTCGAGGGCGGCGTAACTGACCTTCGACGCGAGGATCAGCGGGGCGAACCCGACCATGCTCCCAAGCATCGCCCGCCTGCGGCCCACGCCCTCCTGCGGGGGAGGCCAAAGCGCGCGCCGAGTTCCTAGGGTTCCTAGGTCGTCGCCACGACCAGCTTCTCCCCATCTCTGCTGACCAGTCCGCGGCGATTCGAGCTGCTAGAGTTGACGGGGGCAGCTGCCCGAGGAGGGCTCTTCGGGGCGAGGGCTGGCATCCTGACTCTTTCTCCAAGGCGCGTCACTGGGAGATGAGGGGGCCGAGGCAACGAGTATGACGCACTTCACGTGACATTGCATCGAGCTGTCTCGGAACGGCCATAGCGGTGCTGTGGGACGCTGTGAGACTTGTGCGTTGTTAGGCTGACCAGGCTCCCCCCGGTTGGTCCCCTACTCTCGCGATTTGCACTCCTTGATTCAAGAGAAACAGACGGGGCGCCATGACGGCCGCCGCTTTCGACTTATCGGCCCTCGACAAGGCGTTGTCGACATGCGGGAAAACGTCGTGCTCCCCGGGCTCGAAAGACCCGAACGATCATGTTGAGGTGCCATTGGACATCATCGCCCTCAACGATGCTCTGGACCTGACGTCGCGGCTCTCCTGCCGGCTTGTTTGCCGGCAATGGAGAAAAATCGACGCGCAGGCGGTGGAAGGCGAGTTTGCGCTTCGGCTGAGCCTGCCCTCCCTCTCGCGCTTCGGCTGAGCCTTCCCTCCCTCTCGCACGTCCCCTTCCGATACCCACGGCTGGCCGCTCCTCTCCCGCTCCCAGCCACGCCTACCTACCTCGACCCCAAGCTCCCCCGGCTGTTCCCCATGCTGGCCTCGCTCCGGCTCAAGCGGTGCGCGGGCGTCGACGACAAGTCCCTCGCGGACGTCCTCGCCGCGTGCCCGGCGCTCGTGAGCCTGGAGATGGACCTTCCTGGGTTCGCCGAGCACCTCAAGTCCGCTGCCTTCCTGGCCCAAGCCACGCAGCTCCGGCGTGTCGCCATCAGCAACTGTTTCTTCCTGGAGCCGTCCTCGCTGTCTCACCTGGCCCACCTCAAGTATCTGACGGAGCTGCGCCTCGCGGGCGTGGCCCTCACTGACGCAGAGGCGCAGCACGTTTGCGGCGCAGCACGTCTCGAACGGCTCGTGCTCAACACCTGCTGCGGCCTCGGCACGGCGGGCGTGCAGGCGCTCGTCCGCGGCCTGCCGAACCTGACGCACCTCGACGTCGGCTACTGCAGTCGCATCGACACGGACGGCGTCGTCGCCCTGGCTGGGCTCACGAGGCTCACGTCGCTGGTGGTCGACGGCCTCCGCCGCGTGCAACCGGCGGGCATCGCTGCGCTGGGGAGGCTGAAAGCCCTGCGGTCGCTGAGGTGAGCCGTCGGGCGTTCGGTAAGGTGGAATAAGCAAAGGGTGTGATGCCATACAGCACATCATAACATGTACTCTTGCCTCCGCAGCATCCAGAGCATGCCCGGGCTCACGTTACCCCTCCTGCGCGACCTCCTCGGGTGCTGGCACCTCCGCCGCCTGTCGCTGTCCGTGCCGGGACTCACGACGGTCGCCGCGGCACAGACCCTGGGGGAGGTCCTCTCCCGGCAGCCCGCACTCGAGCACCTGTGCCTCGAGGTAAGCACATGTGCCTTCAGTTGTGAGACACTTGCAATCTCACTGGATGCGAGCCAGGTAGTTTGACAGACCGCCCCCTGGCACAGCACATGCGACGCACCGCTTGCGTCCGCGCTCCTCGCAGGCGCTGTCCCAGGGGGTGCGGTGGCCGACGCTGGCTATCGTCGTGGAGACGGACCCAGGGGCAATCCCCAGCCTCGACTTCAGCCAGCACACGTGCCTGCGGGAGCTGCGCCTGGTGTCGGGAGCCACGCCCCTCTTCGTCCCGCTGTCCAGGTGATGGTCGCTGCGATGGTGGACGCAGGGTCACTTTGACCCAAGCTAAGCTGTGGATAGGGGGTATTAGAAGAGCCGTATCTGGGTCTTATCTCCGCAGTGCGCTGGGCACGCTGCCTTGCCTGGAGGTCTTTCGGGACGAGGGCGACGGCGGGAGCAGCCTCGCGTCGCCCCACACCTGGGAGCCCGTGTACGCACACGTCACGACGCTGCGCAGCATCGTGGCCGTGGCGAGGGAGGTGCCCGGGGCGCAGGGGGCGTCGGACCTCGCGTCTCTCTCACGCCTCTCTCAGCTCACCGCGCTTGACGTCAACGCCAACCGCACCCGCGCACTTCGGGACCTGGCCGACGCCCCGGCCTCCCTCCGCACCCTGCGCGTGGCCAACGCCGTGCTCGGGGACGTGTTGGAGCTAAGTGCGCTGGCAAGGCTCACGGGGCTCACGTCGCTGACCCTGGACGGGGTGGGCGGCCCCGGGGGGGGACCCGCGTCGGCGGCGCTGTCGGTCCTGACCGCCCTGACCGGCCTCCGCGAGCTGCGCGTGCTGCACTTCCTCGGCGACGTGGCCACGGAGGTCTGCGACTCGGACGGGGGCCTCCAGTGCCCCGCGCGGCTGGTGGTGCCCGGCGGCATCGTCGGGGCGCTGCCTTCGCTTGAGCGCGTGCAGATGGTCGGGTGCGGGGCCAGCCGCGGGCTGCTCCGCGACCTCGGCCGGGCGCGGTGCCTGGCGTCGGTCGACCTCACGGGATGCGCGCTGGTCGACGAGGGCGGTGCTGGCGAGGGTGACGCGCCGCTCCCGTGCGCCGGTCCCGCGGTGCCGCTCGCGGGGTGCGGGGTTCTGGACGAGTTCGTCCGAGCGCAGCAGGGCGGCACGGGCGCGGTGCGGCACCTGGTGCTGGCCAAGGTGCGTCGCTGCATGAGGGGGTTTGGGCAAGGGAAGCAACCTGTTGGGGATGCTCATGTGCCCCTCCGCCTCTCCGCAGTGCATGGGCTTGTGTCAGGAGGACATCGTGGCCCTCTCCCGCCTCCCTTCGCTGTCCACGCTGGATGTGACGGCCACGGGGCACGACGGCTGCTCCAGGGCCATCTGCGCCGCCTTTGCGCCCTGGGTCCAGGTACAGGTGCAGGCTCCGAGGGACTCGTGGTCCCAGGCATAGCGTGATTTCAACAATGTGGGACGGTACTCTGCTTTCTACTTCCTGTAAGACATGGTGCGCTTTAAGTAGAGAAGATGTGCTTGGGCGTGAGCGTGACGTTGTCGTAGTCAAACGTAGGGTCCAGCGAGAATGGCTGCACGGCGTCTGGGCCACCGCCAGTGCGGCGATCGACGACGTGCAGCGTGACGGAGACGGACGAAGCGACGGCGGTGACCCTCATCACCACCTCCTCCCCGGGCACGCCGGGTGCACCTGCTCCCTGACATGCGCCGCCGCCCTGCCTCTCATCGTCGCCGTCCTCGCTCTCTGTGCCGTCCAGCAGGGTGTCCATCCTGCGAGGCCCGGGAGGCAGGGCGCAGTGAGGACGTGAGCAGTCATCGGATCCTCGCGCACGGCATGCGGACGGTGCTTACCTGAGCCCGGCAGGACTCGGCCTGTCGCTGCCGAGGCCGACCTCGGTGCCCCGCGGCAAGACCTCGCTCGCCAGCTCTGCTTCCTCCGCCCCCGCGCCTTTCGGAGGGTCGCAGTCCGCAGCACCCGCGTCCCGCCACGTACGCTCCATCTCGTCTACGATCGACGGCCCCTCGAAGTGCGGGAGCAGGGACGTCGCACTGCAAAGGGCACAGGCGTCTGCCACGAGCGTTCTTCCGAACGAGGCGCCTGCTCGCTGTCGCATGCAGCATCATGCAACTCCCTCTCGCCCCACCTGCCCGTGTCTGGCTCGTCCGCGACACCCCAGCGCAGAACGCTGGCCCCCACGTGCTCATTGCGCTGAAGCCGAGTTCGGGCAAGGAGCACCGCGCGAATGCCGTCGGCGAACTCCGTCTCCGCAGACGCAACCATCGCTCCTGCTGAACTGGGGGAATGGCGCACAGCGCTTCCTCAGTGGAACAAAGCTTGATTGCCACCCTTTTGATTTTGATTGCCAAATGATTGCCATCATGATACCCAAATGATTGCCACACCCTGAGTCACCATGCAGGCACAGGCTTAGGAAGTCCAAAAGGACGTTTCGGAGCGATCCGGATGCGTTTGGCAGCTGAGATTGCGCTGTGCGCTTGCAGCTTCTCCTGTCGGCGGTCACCCCACGGCCTTGCTCGCGGAGCTCGCGGAAATCGCGCCTCTCAGGATCCAAACACGGCCTCAGACGATCGTAAACCGCATTTATTCGTCACTTGTTTTTACCTGCGCCGCCTGCGAGGGAAGGGCGGCAGCGAGCCGACCCCGGGGGGCCTCACAGACGCGCACGGGGCGGCCATGCCACATGGCCGCTCCCGCTCCGGCGTTCCCGGGGAAGGGCAGGAACATGGCCCACGAGGGTGAGTCGAGGGACCCCACGCGGAATTGCCCCGGGGACCCCACGACGCCATCCCGGCCTGGTCCCTTCGGGGCTGTTTACCCGTGGGCCCGCTACGTCGCCCTCCGCGCTCCGGTATCGGCGCGCGTGCCGCCGTCGCACTTGAGACTGACATGTCTGCAATGCGCGCTGCTGCGATGCCCGTGTTCCTTCGCGGCGACGCGACGGGCCCGCCCTGACCCGCAGCCGGTCCTCGCCGACCGTCCACAGCCACTCCCGAGAGAACATGATCAACACGGACATCCCCAACCAAGACAAGGCGTCGGGGATGCTGAAAGTGCGGTCGTACCAGTCCCTGATAAAGCAGGTCCGGGGCCCGGCTCTCTGCAAGCTTCGCGGCCCCCGCCTCACCTCGGCTGAGGGGCCCAACCAGGAGCCAGTCCTCCTGTCCTCCCGCAGTCGTACGCCGGTAACGGACACGACGTCAGCGAGAACGAGTCGCCGGCCAGCACCAAGCGGCCCATCGCCGACGTGAATGATGCCGACGACGCGCCCCAGCCCGCACGCCCCTTCGCCATGGGCGCGGTGGACACGGCGTTGCGGTGTCGCATTCGTCGCACCAAAGACGTGATGTGGCAGGAGAACCCTCCTCGGGTGCTCAAGTATCGCACCAGCCACCTCCACTACTGGGGTGACCGCCGCTGGAAGGCTGCACTTTTGCGACGGTTTCCACAGCAACAGCGTGGTCATTCTGTCCCACCCGCGTCCCTCGCAGGCTACATTCCCGGCCTCATCCCGCGCAACTTGCGCGCGACCGTGTTTGCCAGCCCGTACCTTCACATGCAGACCGCGTTCCTCCTCATCTGGTGTGGGTACGTGCGCGGCCGCACTGCGTCGCAAGTGCAATCTCTCAGCCTTCCACCATGTGTCACTTAGTAAACACACCGCCCTCCCTGTGCCTTGCAGAATCATCCACGGGACCGGGCTCGGCCTCCCCAAGGCCTACCTGAACACGTTTGTCATGCTGTTCGGCACCAACCTCTTAGGCGGCACCTTCAACGTCACGCTGATGCAGATCTTCATCCAGGGCCTCTTCGTCACGCTCGTGATCAACCGGTGGTGGCAGATCCGGTCTTTGTATGCCAAGGTCCACTCGGTGACCGTGGACCTCGCCATCACCGCCAGCTCCTTCATCCAGCCGCCGCTGTCGGGCAACGCCGCGCCCGAGAAGGTCCAGATGATGAAGCGGGCGCGGGCCAAGGCGAGCCGCGGGCGCGGGCGGCAGCGGCGGTGGTCTCGCGCTGCATGCATGCCGCTACCCTCACGTGTCGAAACTCGGCGAACGCGCGTGATGGCCCCGGCTGACCTCTCGGCCCGCAGCTGGCCCGCTACCTCAACCTGGGCCACATCCTGACGGTCGTGTCGGCCGACGCCCAGTCCAAGCACTTCCCGGTCACCAAGGGCCTCCGGCACGCCATCAGGCAGGTCAAGGACTGCCTGGGGGACTCGGGGACCCCCGCGGGAGCGCAGGGGCCGGCGGCCGCGGCCGCGGTGGCTGGGGCGGGCGACCAGGACGCTACGGGCGACGAGCCGACCTTTGGGAAGGCGAGCGGCGGGGCACGCGCTGCGCATTGGCTTCCGCTGCGTTGGACGAGGGACTTCTTCTAAGCCGAACTGAGACGGTCTGCGTGGCTCGCAGGGCAGCGCGCGTGACATTGGCATGGAGGACCTGTACCATGAGGGGCTGGTCACGCTGGACGAGTGGGTGAGCGAGGAAGAGAGGGGATGAGAGCAGACCTGCTCAGCGGGGGCCGACTGCCCAGCCCACGTTTGTCAGAGGGTTGCTGACCGTCGTGGGACGGCCAACGCCTCGCAAAGCCGCCGAGCGCAGTGTCACGGTGAAGAGCCAACGCCGCCTGCCGTGGTCCCCATCGCAGGAGCTGATCGAGCAGAGCACGGAGATCGGGCTGCCCCAGTACCTGCTGCCGTACCAGTGGTGCATGCGGCTGGTGCAGGCGTGCGTGGCCCATGACTTAATGCAGAACGGGCCCCAGGCAGCCGCCATGATCCAGGCCAAGCTGTCGGCGTTAATCGAGAACTGCGCTTCCATCTTCACCGCCATCAACTCGCAGGCGAGCAGCTGCAGAAACCAGCGACTCCTACTTCCTCCTTGGGTGCAACCCAAGACGAGCACCTTGGGTGCTCCGCTGCGCCCGGGCGTCCCCTCGCGACGGCCCGCCGGCTCGCTCCCCGCAGCTCCCTTACCCCTACGTCGCGCTGGTGTCGGTCGGCACGCACTTCTACCTCTTCACGCTGGCCACGTGGTTCGGGGCGCTCTTCTACGGCGGCTTCCCCAACACGGTCGGCCGCCTGAACGTCTCCAAGCTCGCTGTCGCCAAGGACTTCTGCGAGACCACGTGAGCGGACGTGGCGGACCCCCCGCGCCGCGCGAGGGCCTCTGCTCTTGGGACACACGACTGGATGCGCCCTCCGCTCTGCACTCGTTCCCGCAGGACCCTGCCGCAGGTCGTCTGCCTGACGCTCTTCGGCCCCGCGGACGCGCGCGAGGCGGGGAAGTACACGATCGCCCTGTCCTACTTCCTCCTGGCCTTCGCCAACGTCGTCTGCCAGGGTTTCCTCGACATCCACACCATCACCGACAACCTGTGCGGCAACGGCCCGGCGCCCTTCCCGCTCCGCGCCCAGATCGTGTCCCTCATCAACTGCACGGGCGGCATCCTGGCCATGTCCAACACGTTTGGCAGCCGGGGCGTGGCGGACAAGGGCAGCAAGCCCGCGGCGGGGGCCCCGCAGCCAGGTGACGCGCGTGGCGCATCGACGCCGCGCGGCGCCTTCGCGGTCGCAGGGGCAAACGGCGAGAACAACAAGCTGCGTTGCGCGCCGCAGATGCCGCGGCGCCCGGGGGCGCGGGAACGGAGCCGAGGACGAGCGCGACGCTGCCGCAGTGAGTGCCGGGGCGCGCAAGCCGGCGCGGGTGCCAGCTGACGGGGGCGCGCGCGATTTGATCTGTGTTGCGGTCCTCGCCCCGCAGGAGGGTGGTGACGGAGCAGCAACGGGAGCGGCAGTGGCAGGCAGACACGCTGGGCATCACGGAGAACCAGCCGGGGCCCCAACCGCTGTGGAAGACGGACATGGAGCACACGCCCTCGGGAGCCAAGCACCCGCAGTCGATCTCGGTGGTGGGCAAGACCTCGACGGAGGCGCTGGTGCGTGCGGCTGTTGGGTGCTGGCTGTGCTGCGCTGGCAATGGCGACGGCGATGGCGCGGACCGCACATTCGCGTCTGCGTCTACCTGGATGCAGAAGGCCCAGATCTTGCGAGGGAGGGACAGCGAGAGCCGCAAGGATTAAGCAGAAACGTGTCTTTTTCTACTCTGCGCGGCTTTCTTACGGGGTTCGACGATATGATGACGGCATTGAAAGCAAAGCACGCTCGCATTGATCTGGCACCGAGGTGGATGCCCCGCGACGATATGGGCCTCGGCGCTGTCTTCGCTCATCCAGTACACTCGCGATCGATCGCATCAAGCCTCTGCCCCTCGCTCATTCTTGGCTCCTCCCTCCCTGTCCACCCTGTGCCCCTCCCAGACGATAAGCAATCTTAAATTGCAATCCAAGCTCGTAACCTGCTTTCGTTACTGTCTAGTACCTTCCGGGCCGCCCGCGCGCGGGCATCGGCCGCCCCGACACCGGGCACCACCCCTAACCCCGCTCCGCCGCCGCGATGCCCCACGGTCGCAGCCAATCCAGTGCGCCGGACCTGGGCCATGTCGCCCACCGGGGGTGAGGAAAATTCAGAGGGTTGCGTGTCGCCTGGCGTACGAGGCGCTCTCGGCGCGAGCTGCTCATGCGCGCCTCGTCGTTGACGGAACGCACTGCGCCGAGCGGATCGCAGGGGAAGCGCGAAGGAGGCTGCAATGATCAACACGGACATCCCCGCCTGGGAGAAGAAGGGGGGGATGCCGAGGGTCAGTTCTTTCCAGGACATGGCCCGGGCGAAGGTGGGCAGTTTGGGCGCTCGCGTGCGTTCTCGCGACGGGCCCTGGATGTCGGCCACTGATGTCGCCGACGTCGAAACCGATGTCGACGATGTCGGGTGCTGGCAGCGCGCGAGCGGCAGCGCCGGGCGAGCGCTCCTGCTTGCCCGCGCAGAAGAGCGACCTGGGGGACCTCGCGCGCCATCCCGACGAGCGTGGCCGATCGCCCATGTTCGACGGACGGCCAGCGTCTATCATGGAAGAAGACGAGGAGGAGTCTCCGGGGCCGGTTGGCGCGCCGGAGGCCGTGGATACGGCGCTGCGATGCAACATTAACAGGAGGCCCGACATCGTGTGGCAAGAAAACCCACCTCGCGTGCTCAAGTATCGCACCAGCCACCTGCACTACTGGGGTGAGTGACGGGGCCCCTCAGGACCGCTCAGGGTGACCGATAGAGAAGGCCGTTGCGACATCATCAACCTGTCCTGTGTGCCTTGCAGGGTACCTTCCTGGCCTCATCCCTCGCAACTTGCGCGCCACGGTGCTCGCCAATCCGTACCTCCACGTCCAGACGGCGGCGCTCCTCATTTGGTGTGGGTGAGTCCCAGTACGGTCGTGACATTGGCGCACGGTGCTGTGCCAAGAAGCACAAAGCACAAAGAGGCTGTTTGGCTATCGCCGTGGTTGGCTCGCCAGGACACGCACGCCCACCACGCCGCCCCCGCAGGATCATCCACAAGACGGGCATTGGGGCGTCTGTGGACTTGCACAACATGTGGGTGCAGCTCTTCGGCGCGCAGTTCATCGGAGGTGGGTGTCACTGCCGCAGCTCGTCTCGCTGCAGTGGCCTAGGGCCGCCGTCCTCACCACGCAGATGGCAGCCCCGCCGGTGACCCCGCCCTCACGATCTTTCCACGCAGGCACCTTCAACCCCACGCAAATCATCATCTTCATCCAGGGGCTCTTCGTCACGCTGGTCATCAACCGATGGAGCCAGATACGGGCCCTGTATGCCAAGATCCACTCGGTGACGGTGGAGATTGCCATCACGGCCTGCACGTTCCTGCAGCCGCCCATCAAGGGCCAAGTGGCGCCGGAGAAGATCTTCATGATCCGGAAGGCCCGGGCCAAGGCGAGTGCTTCGTTCGCACGGCTCTCGAGCCTGGCTGCCGGCCCTAGCTGTAGCCAATGGCACAGCGTGGACGCGTCTGCGCCAATGCTGGCACCTGGACGTGAGAGCGCGCCTCCGCTCCCCCCGCAGCTGGCCCGCTACCTGAACCTGGGCCACATCCTGACCGTCATGTCCGCGGACGCCCAGTCCAAGCACTTCCCCGTGACGCGCGGCGTCAGGTTCGCGGCCAAGCATTTCAAGGAGTGCCTGTCGGGGGACTTGGGTGGCGACATGTCCAAGCCGGAGCCGGAGGAGAACGCGGAGGGTCCCAGCCAGCTGCCCACCTTTGGCAAGGTGGCACCTGAGGCGCGCTCCCGTGCCCTGCGCGAGGCTGTCCGTGGCCGGGGTCGAGAGGGGCAGTCAAAGCATGCCGCCCCTGCCACTGCAGGCGAGCGCCCGCGACATCGGGCTCGAGGACTTACACAAGGAAGGCCTGCTGACGCTGGAGGAGTGGGTGAGAGCACGAGGGGCGTGCCGTGGCATGGCGTGAGGGGCGCGTCGCGCGAACCATCGCGGAGTGGCTCTCATGCGTTCCCGCCCCGCAGGCGGTGATCGAGGAGAGTGTGGAGTCGGGGCTGCCCCAATACCTCCTCCCGTACCAATGGAGCATGCGGCTGGTGCAGGCGTGCGTGGCCAACGACCTCATCCAGGGCAGCCCGCCCGCCGCCAACCTGCTCCTCACCAAGCTGTCGGCGCTGATCGAGAACTGCACGGCCATCTTCACCCAGATCAACGCCCAGGTGAGCGGTGATTGATGCAATGCACGTGTGGCCGGCCCCCGCTGGGACTTTGCCCCGCCGACGCCCCCATCGTCGCGCACGCTCGCAGCTCCCGTACCCCTACGTCGCCCTCGTTTCCTTCGCCATCCACTTCTACCTGTTCGTCCTCGCCACTTGGTTCGGCTCGTTGCTCCACGGCGGCTTCCCCAGCATGGTCCCGCGCCTGACGTCCGGCAACGTCGAAGCTTTCAACGATTTCTGCGACAGCAAGTGAGGACTGCGACTGCAAGCGAGGTTGCTTCGGGGTGGTTTCGCATGTCTGGACTCTTGTGTGCCTTCGCTGGCCAGCCCCGTGTGCCGTGACTCCAGAACACGTTCCCCGCACCCGCAGCCTCATCCCGGGCAAGGTCTGCAAGGTCATCTCGGGGCCGGTCGACCACAAGCGGCCGGGCCCGTTCACGATCGTCTGGTGCTACATCTTCCTCGCCTTCGCCAACCTCGTGTGCCAGGGGTACCTCGACATCCACACGCTGACGGACAGCCTGTTCGGCAACGGCCCGGCGCGCTTCCCCCTCCGCGCCCAGGTCACGTCGCTCATCAACTGCACGCGGGGCATCCTCGCCGTCTCGGACACCTTCACGGCGGACGGGAGGGAGCCGCTCCCGGCCCGATTCGTGGCGCCCCGGGCGTCGGGGCCGGGCCCTTCTTCTCTGGTCAGCGCGCTCCGGTCCGAGGCTGCGCCGATCGGGACGCGCGACGGCGCCCCCGGCTCGCAGCGCCAGAGCCAAACGTGAGATGCTGCCGCAGCTTGCGGCTTCCATTGCTGGGGGTGCGGTCGCCGCCGTCTTACGGGCACGTGTCCTTTTCCCGTGCAGGAAAGAGGGTGAGCAGCAGAGGGACCGCATTTGGCAGGCCGATGCGCTCGGTATCATCGAGAACCAGCCGGCGCCGGCGCGCCTGTGGTCGGAGCTAGACGCTGAGACGGCCGGGCCGGGTCTCGCCAAGAAGCAGCTCGGGACAATTTCAGTGGTATCCACCGGGGCTGCCACGATGCTCAAGGAGGCACGGGAGAACGACAACGCGACTTAACTTGCTAGCCCGTGTTTTCTGACAGCTCGCAAGCGTAGATAGCGACCGCCGCATTGCGGAAGACCGTAGAATGGGTTTAATATACGTGGTCGTGCTCCGCGCGATCCCAGCGGGCGCCTCGGCTGCTGGCGCCCGCTGTTCGGGGACGCGTCTGGAGCCTGAAGGGCAGTGAGGTGCGGCAATTGCATAGTGCAGTCCATTTCATGTTACACTATCGAGAATGAGTCGTGCGCATCGCCCCCACTGCGCCGCGGGCTATCTTTCGCATTGCACCGTTTGGGCGGGACCAGTCTGGGCCCCGCGCTGCGCTCGCCGACTTCACTCGTTGGGAGACGAGACATGACGTGGCTCGCGATTGAGTCCTCCCACCGCGGTCGGTGTGACCCGGGGACCCCTGCTGGGGAGGCATCGTCGTCCCGTCACAACCACGAGGCCCCCCCCTCGCAGGGCGCCACCATGGGACTTCACCGCCTGTTGCGTGCGTCGGAAGTGGCAGAGGGGCAGCGCGTGTGCAAGGAGGTCGAGGGGAGGACGGTCAGCCTCTTGCGGGCTCGTGGCAGGTGCACGACTGTCACCGGGGTCTCCGACGATCGCAATCGACGAGTGCGGTGCATCTCAAGCCAACCTACTCGCCTCCTGCAGGTTGTACTGCATCGACTCCCTGTGCTACCACCAGGGCGCGCCGCTGGGGCAGCAGGGCGACATCGAGGACGTGGCGGGCAGGATCGCCATCACATGCCCCAGGCATCGCCACAAGCTGTGCCTGGAGACGGGCCAGAGGCTCGACACAGACTTGCAGGGCTGCGTGACGGCCCAGTACGGGGGCGAGACGGTCCAGGTAGGTCCATGCCTGGGTGCAGCACGCGAGCGCCGTGGCTGTGGACTCTGAACATTTCGCCACGCTAGCTTAGCTTGGCTCATGCAGGCGGTGCATCACGTGATCGTGGACGACGGCTGGATCTGGGTGAACGTGGTCTCTACCGGAGTCCGCTCCGACGCCTACAACTGCACGGGGCGGGTGGCGGACCCGCCGACCACATCACGCCCCGCTGAGGTTCGCTGGGGCTTCTCGAGCAACGACGCGCTTCCCATCGAGCAACGAGAGCTGGATGACACGGCGGTGTTTTCGCAGGTGCGTGCCTGGCTGTGTCCCTCTCACACCCAGGGTGATCTTGCACCCAGTCATCGCGCATGCTGTCCCCCGTCGAGTGCCCGTCGCAGGAAGGCGATCCCGAATCCCTGACTCAGCCGAACCCGGCCTCTTCGCCCCGAACGGGCAGCCCGCCAGGCGCCCTGCCGTGCCCCCTCGAGCCGTACGGGGGTTGGGGCGTCGCGTCCCTGGGAGGGCTGCCGGTCGCCGGGGCGCAGCCGCCGCTTCCCGCGTCCCGGCGAGAGGAGGCTCCCGCGCACCGGGTCCATGCCCCGGCACCGTCGGGGGAGCAGCTGCAGCTCACCCAGATGTTCCGGGCTCGGTCGAAGGCCGCAAGGCAGGCGGTGCTGCGGGCCAAGATCTCCGCGCCCACGAGCTACGACGAGCAGCACTGGCGCGGGCAGAACGGCGCGGGGGCACCGAGCTCGGGGCTCAAACGCAGCGCGCGTGCGGCCGAAATGCCGTCCCCCATCCGCCCCTCGGGGCAGCGGGCGGCGCTCCCGGGCCTCGCTGACGTTGCGCCCGGGCACCCCGTGCGGCGCGGGCTGGACTTCAGCGGCATGGACATCGACTTCTGACGAGACTTTCAAGAGCCAGTGCGTGGTGTGGCGATGTGAGAGCGTGGAACTGAACTAGACCCCGATGAGGTAGGGGGTGCAAAGCCATGACAATTATGGGTCGCCCTTCTTGCGGAACTGCTTTGGCTTAGACGCCTCGAACGCCCCCGGCTCCGGCGGAGGGCCAGGGTACTTGATGTGCTTGAAGCGGCACTTGTCGCCGTAGACACAGAACCCGAGCCGGTACATGTTGCACTCGGAGATGTTCTCCACCTCGTGCTGCGAGAGACACGGAGCGTGAAATGAGTTCTCCACAGCCTGGTTCAGCGGCCTGACGAGGCCAAGCACAGCGTCGTCCGCTCACCTTGAAGGGGCAGTCGGGGTAGTCCTTGCAGAAACCGTATTTCTTGTACTCATCGCAAATGGGCAGCTTGTCCCGGTCGTTCCTGTGCAAGAACTCGCACCTATCGCCCAGGACGCACGAGTTGCGGAGCCAATACTTGCAGACAATGGCCCGGAAGTGCTGCGGGGGAACGGGGCTCTTCCAATCACGACCAGCTGCTCGAGATGAGGACATGCGCGGGCGAGAGGGAGCAGACAGCACACCTTGGATCCCGCCTGAGGGCGATTGGCCATCGCTGCGCTTGGCAAGAGCGCCTCTGCGGGGGAAACGTCCGTGGGCAGTTCACACAGAGGGCGTTCTGCGTGGCTGCAAAGGCCGGGTGCACGCAGAAAGTATTCTTCGTGACAGGAAGCGACGACAACCCCAGGAGATGGATCCGGCGGCGCGGCTCGGCCCACCCACGCACCGCCGTGCCCGCGATCCAGCGCGAGGTCGCCCATCAGCCCTGCCCTCGCCAAGCCACGGCGGAGAGATCCGCAAGTGAGGGGATGTAGCTTGTAGGCTCTGCTTCCAAGCGGGAAATGAGCGACGGCAGAGCAGCAGAATGAATTCTCACGGCGCGCGACGCGATGACAAAGAACAGCGCGTGCGTTGCGGTCCTAATAGGTTAGCGGTAGCCCAGCGTGATTATGCGGGCTTGGTTCTTCGCCGCTGGGCTTAGTGCACCCAGTCCAGTGTCGCCGGCACCCGCGTACCGTGCCAGACCACCCAGGGATGGCCTCTCCGGCCGCTCCTGCGCCTGAAGAGCTAGTCACCTATGCAGGCATCCAGAAATCGCGTCTTGCCTCCACCCGCCATGTCGCGATCGAGCTTGATGCGTCGGTAATGCGCCGAGGCGTGTGCCTCTTATCGCGAGACCCCGTCGCGCGCTGGAGCTCGCGGACGGACTGTTTTGTGACGGCGAGCACCCATTTCTGGGGATCAAGGCCTCTCTGCCGGCCCAGCTTTGCGCACGTGGCGATGCGGGGCGTCGCGGGCAGGCCGGGCGATTGGAACGATGTTGAGAACGAGAACATCAGTGGGGGGGGGCAGGGCCGAAATTCTCGCGAGTGGGGCGACAGCAGGTGAAGCACAAGCAGACTTCAGGCGGCAACCCGGCAACCCTATGTCCAGCTTTGGACGCGCAAGTCTGCTCGCTCGCAGAGCTCGGCTCGGGAAGGAGAAGCGCGATGCAGGCAGGACGAATGGCGATTATGGCGACCAGCAACCGAGCGGGCCCTGGCAGGGCTTGCCTGCGGCCGCAGGCGTCCGGCAAAGAGTCGGCGCCTTCTTCGGCATGGAGCCGGCCGTCGTCGAGCAAGTGACCCTGATCACCGTCTCATCCATCTTGATGAGGTGCGGCTGCACATGGGCGCCGCTGCGCTGCGCTCCCACCCCCACTCCTTGCACCGCCCTCCTGCGCACGACAAATGCCTGGGCCGCAGTACGTGCCACACGATCCTCGGACCGATCCTCCCCGTCTACGTGAAATCCTTCGATCTCGGGCAGTTCGGCACCTTTGCCGCCGGCGCGTCCGTCTCTCTCTTCGCGGTCGGGCGGCTCCTGGCGAAGATGCCTGCGGGGCAGATGGGCGACTACTTCGGGCGCAAGGCGATGCTCGTGTGGGGCCCGGCCCTGACAGCCGTCGGCATGCTCATGTCGGGGTACGTGGGGAGCTACTGGGAGCTCCTGGCGTGGCGTTTCTTTACGGGCATTGGGTCGAGCATCCAGGCAAGAGCGCAGAGCGGGTGCCGATCCACGCCGGCATCGTCGTTGCGCCGCGACATCGGGAGTCTCGCCTCGGTCTGCAGATGACGGGATCTCAGCTCTTCCTGGGGGACATTTCCACGCCAAAGAACCGGGCGCGAGTCATGGGGACCAACCAGGCAGCCTCGCTCCTCGGCCTGTCGATCGGCCCGGCGCTGGGGGGCTACCTGGCGGGCACGCTGGGCATGACGGCCCCCTTCACCGTCACGGCCGTGCTGGCGGCGGGTGCGGCCGTGTACGGGCAGCTGCGCCTGCCCGAGACGCACCCCCAAATGGCCAGCGGCTCCCGCGACCGGGCGTCGGCCTCCGCGGCGAGGGCCACCGCGCTGAGTGCCGCGTCTGCGCTCGAGTCGGGCACTGCCCGCGCCGAGGCGGATAGGCAGCGCAAGGGCCCCGCGCCGAGCCGCATGGCGCTGCTCCGGCAGCTCCTGGGGAACAAGCAGTTCGTGAGCATCATGGCCGTCAACGCGACGATGTTCATGTCGGCGAACGGCGCCCGCAACGTGCTCATGCCGCTGCACGCCACCGAGGCGCTGCACTGGCAAACGTCGGAGGTGGGAGCCCTGTTCTCTCTCATGGCCATCGTGAACCTGGCAGGCCTGGTGCCCGCCTCGTGGGCAGCGGACAAGTGGGGCCGGGCTCAGATCATCGTACCGGGGATGAGCGTCATGGGAGCTGCCCTGCTCATTGCGGCCCTGGCGCCCTCGCCGCACGTCTTCACCGTCGCCATGGTTATCTACGCCATCGGGCAGACGGCGTGCGGGTCGGCCCCGGCTGCCTACGCCATGGACATCTTTCCGGAGGGTGCGAGGGGAGCTGCCCTCGGCATCTACAGGCGCGTCGCGTGCCGCAGGGCCATGTCGTGTCGCATTGTGCGCCCTCAGCCGCCAAACGCCAGTTAACTGTGATCCCTCTTTCCACGCAGGTCAGCCGGGGACGTGGGCCTCTTGCTGGGTCCCGCACTGCTCGGCTTGCTGTCGGACAGGCTCGGTGTCGCAGGCGGCTTCGTGGCCAATGGCCTCATGCTGGTGGGATGCGCCGTGGCCTTCCAGCTCGTCACCAAGGGCCAGAGCGGCCGGCCCAAGGCTTGACAGGAGCGGACCCGCCCATCTCAGGCAGCTTCACACTGACTATAGACCGCAGCTTGGCATAGGATGGATGTCTATTTCTTCTTCAGCAGCGCCTCGAGCTGCGACTTGGCCTGCAGCACGTCCGGGTCAGCCTTCTTCGTCTCCTCGTCCAGCTGCTCGAAGGCCTTTTCGAATTGAGCGTAGTGCTTCTCAGCCTCCGGGACCTGGCCAGCCTGTGTGGAGCGCACACGCGCACGCCTTGCACAAGTGCACAAGTGCAGCGCACGCTACCAGTGGTGCAAGCGGCCCCGCCTCCCTCCTCACGTTGTGGAGCGTGACGGCGTAGTTGAGGTGGAAGAGCCAGTCGTCCTCCAACTCCATGGCGCGCTCGTAGGCAAGGCACGCGTTCTCTATGTCCTCCAGCTGCGAGCGAGGCACGAAGGAACGCGTCGTGCGGACTGCGCGCGGTCTGCCTGACGACTACGCTCCGCGTTCGCATCACGATGACAGCACCCGCGCGCCCACCTTGGCGAGGGCGACGCCGAGGTACATGTACGAGTGGGCGAAGTCCGGCTTGAGGTTGATGGCGGCGGAGAAGTAGTGGAACGCGGAGGCGTACTGGCCCGTGTTGAGGTAGACGAGGCCGAGGTTGTAGGAGACGATCCACTCGAAGGGGCCGAGGAAGAGGGCCTTCTTGAGGCAGGCGATGGCGGCGATGAAGCGCTGCTTGCCGAAAAAGCACATGCCGATGTTGTTCCAGACCTGCGGCGAGTTGGGGCTCTGCGCCACCACCTGCCGGTACTCGGAGAGCGCGTTGTCGTGGTCCGAGTGGTCCTGCATGATGCTCGCCGCGGCGATGACTGTCCGCGAGTTCTTGCCGTCCAGCTGCAGCGACTTGGCCAGCAGCTGCAGCGCCCGGTCGTTCTTCTCCGTGCGCAGGTACAAGAGCCCCAGCGTCGTGAGCAACTCGGCGCTCTGCGTGGGCGCGGGGAGCGAGCGATGCAAGCATGCTGACCCCGCCGGCCGCCCCGGGCGCATGCTGCGCCGCCCAGCACCTGCGGGCTGTTTTGGATGGCCTGCTCGTACACTTCCTCCGCGTCCTTGAACTTCTGCTGCAGGGTGAGGACCTTGCCGAGGTTGAGGTAGACGACGTCCTGGGGCGTCTCGGCCAGGCTCTGCCGGAAGAAGGACTCGGCGGTGTCGTAGTCGCGCATGTTCATGTAGCAGAGCCCGATGTTGTTCAGGACGTCCCAGTCGCGCCCCGTAACGGCCATCGCCTCTTGGTACACCTCCACCGCCGCGGCGTGCTTGCCCAGCAGGTGCAGCGACTTGGCAACCTGCTTGATGTTCTCCGCGTCGCCCGCGTTGAGAGCTGCGGCCATCTGGAACATGTTGAGAGACTCCTGGACGTCCCCTGCGGAAAGAGGACGGCGGAGTTTCGTGCCAGGGGCGGCGAGGTCCGTCGACGCCCCCGTCCCCGCTCCCCCGCAGGCGCACGGCAAGCGAAGGCGCAGGCGTCCGCAGCTGATGCTTCCTGTTCACCTTCCTGCCGCAGTATGAGGCCCTTGACGTGAATCGCGTACTCGTTCTGCCCCCCCGACTCCTCAAGCACCTCTTTTATGAGCTCCAAGCACCTGTGTGCGGACCCGAGCGCGCGCGATGAACTTCAAGAAGCAAATCATGTGCGTATGCAGCGGACATGTCAGCAGATGCCTGTTGTTAAGCCCCGAAGGCGTCACAGGGACGCCCGCCATGTTGAGCGTTGGCTGGAACCACTCGCATCCGTTGCATCGTTCCCACAGCGTTGCGGCTCACCCTTTGAAGTCATGCATGACGAACCGCTGGTATATGAGGTGGTTCTTCCTGTCTTTCGACGTCCGCGAGCCCCCGGGCGTGAAGGCCCCGCCCTGGGGGGACCCAGGCGCGGCCATCCGCGCGAGTCCCCCTCCCCAGCTTAATGAGGCTCCTTTCTGTTCGAAGCAGACTCCCTTTCGACCTGATTACTTCGCAGGGTCGGGTGTTTTGGGCAACGCACGCCTGTGCGGGTGCCTAATTGCAGTTTCGAAGTAATGACGCAAACTCACAAGGATTGTTTCGCCAGGTGCGAGGCGCACCGGCAAGTCTGGGAAACGCCAGTTTTGGCGCGGCTGCCCGTCGCACCCGGCCGAGAACCCAGCGCGATGTCATTCGCGCCAGGACTCTACGACTTTGGTTTCAACGCATCAATCCCCGAGCGGTCGAATCGCGACGCGACGAACTCGGTCAGCCCTTATCCAGGAAATATCAAGCAGCTACGACCCCATATCGGCATTATCGCACTGCCAGACGTTCGCTTCGGACAAGACCGTCTCGTCTGAAGATGCAGGCGACGGCAGGGGTCCTGCGGTATCCGCAGCGCAACGCGCTGGCGGGGTCGCCGTGCTCGACCTCCCGCCCGCTGGCCGCGTGCCGCGCGGCCGCCCGGGACCCGCTGCTCCTGCGCGTCGCGAGGGGTGAAGGCGAGTGAGCCTGCCGGAGCATCCTCGTGGGCTGCATCCCCGCCCTGCGCGCACAAGGCGCGGCACTTCCCCTCGCAGAGGGCGAGCGCACGCCGGTGTGGCTCATGCGCCAGGCGGGGCGCTACATGAAGGTGTTCCGTGATTACTCCGACAAGTACCCGTTCAGGCAAGCCAGCCTGACGATGGGGCCGCGTCCGTGCCTTGGCGGGCTGGGCTCGGGGGAGGCCACGTGACGCGCTTGCCACCCGAGCAGGGAGGCGCTTCGAGCGCCCCTGCCACGCATTCCCTGTCGTCACCTCCATCTTCGCTTTCCCCTGCTCAGGATGCGCTCTGAGACGGCGGACATCGCCATCGAGCTGTCCCTGCAGCCCTGGAGGGCCTTCCGCCCTGACGGCGTCATCATGTTCTCGGACATCCTCACGCCGCTCCCGGCGCTGGGCATCGAGTTCGACGTCGTCAAGGTAAGCATGGGTACGCCTGCGTGCCGAGCACCTGCTTGGCGCTCGTTCCACTCGAAGCGCAACGACCTACCTGCTTCGCCATGCGCGCAGGGCAAGGGGCCCGTCATCGCCGACCCGGTGCGCACCATGGACCGCGTCACCAAGCTCCTCCCGATGGATGACCCCACGACGAAGCTCGCCTTTGTCGGGGAGACTCTCCGCGCGCTGCGGCAGGAGGTCGGGGGCGAGTCTACGGTGCTGGGCTTCATCGGGACGCCGTGGACCCTCGCCGCGTACGCCATGGAGGGCAAGGTGGACAAGTGAGCCCGGAGGATGTTGCTAGCATTGCTGTGATGTGCCGCTGCATAGGCGTGCCAACGCTGGCACCCCACCGCTCCACAGGCACTGCATGAAGACCAAGACAATCATGCTGACGCAGCCTGCCGTGCTGCACGCGTTCCTGGAGCACCTGACCGAGGCCCTGATCGAGTATTCGTGCTACCAGATCGAGTCGGGGGCGCAGGTCGTGCAGCTGTTCGACTCGTGGGCGCACCACCTGAGCCCCGCGCAGTTCGCCGAGTTCTCCCTCCCCTACGCCGAGCGCGTCATGCGCGGGGTCAAGGCCCGCCACCCCGACGTGCCCCTCATCTTCCACGCCAACGGCGGCACGGGTGAGAGATGACGGATGGCCGAGGCCCAGCGCAGGCATGAGGGCATGGAGGCCCTCGCGGCTGCATGACTTAGCCAGCTGCTACTCGCAGGCAAGCTGGAGCTGATGCGGGACACCTCCGCCAACGTCATCGGCCTCGACTGGGCGACGGAGATGGCGGCGGCCAGGGAGGCATTGGGCCACGACGTCCAGGTCCAGGGCAACGTGGACCCGATGGTGCTGTTCGGCACGGAGGAGGTCATTCGCGCCGAGGTGGCCAAGTGCCTGACTCAGGCCGGGCCCCGCGGCCACATTCTGAACGTGGGGCACGGGGTGGCGCAGGGCACTCCGGAGGACAACGTGCGTCTCTTCTGCGAGCTCGCGCACCAGAGCGGCGAGTTCTTCGCCAAGAGCAAGGCGGGCGCTATGGCCACCGCTGCCGCTTGACTAGTGGACGACTAGCAGGCTGGGGATGTGGTGCTGTTTAGTGGCATGCGGTGCTGTTGAAGGGACGCATTGGCACCGGCGACATGGTAGTAGCAATGTGACTGGCGACATGTTACTAGCGACGCGTTGGCAATGCGAGGATCTGCTCGTCACGTCCGGGGTGGTGCGCGTTGAGCAATGACGGTGGTGTCCCGCGCGGCCTCCCTCGGCACATCCTTGAGGACCGCTCGCAGGCTCTCCAGCGCCGCCTCGGCAAGCGAAGGGTCCACCCTGCAACCAGCGTCGGTGCACTGCTTGCCTTGCGCACACTGGCACTGCCCCCCACACGCCCCTTGACAAGCCGGCCCTGCACCCGTCACCCGCCACCTCGATCCCACGGGCACTCACCTCGCCTCGGGTCGAATGGTGCGCCCCGAGATGGTCACGACATCGCCCACGGAGTTCAGCAGCCGGTCGACGGCCGTGGGCTCGGACCCCGGGGGCAGGCCGCCGCCGTAGCGCCGTGAGAACTGAAGGGAATCCGAGTACCGAGTCGCAAGCAGAATCGCTGCGTCAGGAGAGCGGAGGCCAGGCCAGGTCATTGCCAGCGCATTGGTGAGCGAGAGAGCGGGCATCGGGCAGGGGCGACGGCAACGGCATGGCATCCATGCAAAGCGCCAGGCACCCGAGTCGCCCGAGGTGCGAACGAACTTGGCCCAGCCTGGCCACATGGCCTCTGCCTTGGCTCGAACCGGGTCTTCTGGGCCCGTGCGCGCCACCTTAATCACCATCTCCAACGACAGCTCGGCGTCCCTGGGAGCATGTCACGCTCGGAGTTTCCACTCCGTCACATCACTGCGGCGTCGTGTTGTGAAGTTCGCGCCCTGCCTGCGCGGCTCTCACTTCAGGTTCGCCAGGGCTTGTGCCGGGCTCATGGCCGTCCGCAGCAGCGGGGTGAACTGAGACGTCAGGTCTGGGCCCTGGATGTTGGTGACATCTACCTCAGCGCGGGACGGTGCCACCGGGCAGAATGGGGCGATGATTGCGATGCCGGCGAGGACGCCACGCCGGCCAAACCCCTGCAGGAACACGCATCTGTTGTTTTCACTGGCGATAGCACCGCAACGCTCGCGATGGAGCCGATATCGAAGTCACCTGTGACACTGCTGCGCAGCATCGGACCCGGCTTCCCCTAAGGCTACTTCGTGCGGATGGAAGGGTCGCCCGCATTCGCTCGCTCAGTGATCCAGCTCTGCAAGGGGTTGAGACGCGCGATGCGCAGCTAAGGGTGTCAATTTGCTCATGGAGATGGCGGAGGCGTGCATATGGCGCCATCCGCGCGGGCTCTGAGCTGAAAGGGGCGAATGCGTTTGCCAGCGGCTCGCCAGTTACCATCGCCTGGGCCATGCACGATCTCGTTGGTGACATCGACGTCATCCGTCGATGATTGGGTGTGAGGTGCTGGCAACATCCTTCGCGGGTCGTCGAAATGGGGCTGGTGGTCGTGCAAGGCCTTCTGCGGCCCATCCATGGGCCTCCAGTGGAGCGATTGCGGAGTGCGCTGCTCCGTCGATCAATAAGGACACAAAGGCTTTGCTGCAGAGGCCGCGAGGGTCGACAGGCAGGGCGGTGTGCCTCTGTTCGGGTTGAGGCGACCGGACAGCAGGGGAAATCGGCGCTTCTCAGCGCTGACACCATCGCGCAGATTTCTGGTGAGAATGATGGCTGGCTTGCACGAAGCTTGCGATCCTCGCTGCTTGGAAGCGACGCCCAGGCCCTCGAGGGTGCCCCTCCGACTTTTGCAGAGTCCGTCAGCGGCGAGTGGGAGGGATGCTGCTGCGTTTTCGATGAGATGGGAGTGCCCCGCCCCATCCCTGATTACTACATCCCGGCGGCATACAAGTGAGGACCGGCCATGCGTGACACCCTTGCATTTCGAGGCAGGCGCAACGTATGTCTGGTGACAGGGTGGGTGTCCCTCACAAGCGTGTGCCCCGCGACATGTCATAACACTCCGCAACGACGTCGATGCGCAGGGAGTGGGACATCGAGTTGTTCGACTGGCAGACGCAAGTCAGCAGCCGTGTCGTGGGCACGCTCCTGGAGGTCAAGGCCAAAAAACTGATGCCGACTCAGGGCTGTGAGGCGGACGCCGTGGCATTCGAGGAGGCCCCGTCGGCGCCAGAAGACCTGGTGGGTCACGCCCGCCACACCCCGCAGTGTACACACCCGCGCCGAGCTGCGTGCCAGGTGCAGGCTGGGGTCGCTCACTGCCCCAATCAGTGATCCACCATCCTGCATGTGCACGCAGAGCTCAGGCACCCCTATCACTCCCGAGGGGGGCTTCTGCTTGGCGCCCGACGCCCTCCCTGCCGCCTCTGGCAACGCACGCATCGGTGGGTCCGGCCTGGATGGCTTGGTATGACCAAAGCCTAGTGCTTGAGCTGATCTAAACCGGTGATGGTAGCAGCGGTCTTGTTGCCCGTGCCGCGTGTCCCCCATCCTGATATCACACACGGCTTTCCAAACAAGATTCACCCAGCGATGCCTCTATGTCCCCTCCAGAACACTGCCTTCCCGCACCCGCGGGGGAGCGCAAGCGGACGCGCGTGGTGCACAACATCGAAAATAAGGATGGCACACGCACGGGATGGCGCATCAGGCGAGGCGACGGCAGCGGTAGTTCAGGCCTTTGCAGGGGGCACGCCGTGGTGACCTGGCGCGGCTTTCTGTCATATTACACGGCGCGCTAGGAATGGCTGGGGAGCTGCAAGTTGTTCGGAGAGCCAAAGAAGCTGCCTGGCGACACCCCGGCTGCTGCGTCGCGTGACGCTCCCGCCCGTCCCCTCTCTTGGCTCAGGGAGGTGGAGGTGTACCAGGAGGAGTGGGATGGGGACTTCAACCACGGCACGGAGCTGTTCGCGTGCGGGGCGGGGTCGCGCAACGTGTCCAAGCAGCCGGCGCTGGACGCGACGTGGCTCGGGGGGTCGTGGGGCGCAGTGCCCGAGAGCGAGGGGACTTCCGTGGCTCGCTGCGTGTACCATGCGGACCAGTGCTTCACGGAGGCCGTCGCGGCGCACACGCCGCTGTCCAAGCTGACGCCGGAGATCGTGGAGCGCCGGGCCAAGGGGGACGGCAACCTGGCAAGGCGAGCGTGGCGTGGCACTGGCGTGGGCCTCTGCATGACGGGGGGCTGGGTGACACAAGCCGGGTAGTCGCCTGTCCTGTGCTTGCTTGCCTGCGGTAACTAGGGCACATACAGGTTGCATGGCAAGCGATGCCATGCCTCCCTCCTGTCGTGGCATGCAGTACGGAGGGCGAGCTGCAGCAGCTGCTGCTCCTGCCCGCCAACGTGTGGTCGCTGTTTGAGGTGGCGGAGGACGGCTCGGTGATCTCTGAGGCGGGGTGGTACGGTGAGAGTGGGGCATGGTCAGAGAGACAAGTGGGGTGGTATGGTGAAAGGGATATGCATTGATGCATGTGCATGAAGCAGGGCACTGACGATCCCGGGACTTTGTGGGCTATCCGCAGTCTCGCCAACCATGCGCCGAGTGTCGAGCGCGGTTTACGACGGGGGGAAGGTGGCTGCCGTGGCTGTGGGGACCGAGGCCAATGCACCAACCGCCAAGGAGTGACCCCTCACGATATCACACACGTCCGACTCTCATGTACCCCGTCGTCCCTTGCGCTGCCATAGAACGTGCCTGGTGCCGCTGCGCCTCGCATCCCTGGCTGTTTATCTCAACACCACTTCAACGCCACTTCAGCACCAAGCCCATTCTTTACACGCAATGACGTCGCGCCTCGTCGGAACAGACCAGCAGAGCGACTCCTATTCGTCGTCGCAATGCAGCGACTGCTATTCGTCGTCATCCAGCACGCGTCGCCTCTTGGCCACTCCCTCCCCCGCCTGCACCTCCCCGCCCTCCTCGCCCGCTCGATCGCCCCCGCCGTCTGCATCCCCTTGGGAACCCACAGCAGCCGCCCCTTGATCCATGTCCTCATCGTCGTCATCTGCGCATAATTGGAATAGAAACAGCGATCAATCCTCACTCGGGTGATGCAGCCTCGCTCAGTGAGCCTCACCTTCAGCAAGCACCGCCCGCCAGCACTCACCCAGCAGACCCGCCTGCCGCATCAACTCCTCGTCATCCACGTCCGCCAAATCCCCACCCTCCCCGGCCTCTCCCCCTCCCCCGCCAGCCCCTGTGCCCTCTCCGCCCTCGTCGCCACGACCCTCCCCACCCTCCGCCCCCGCCTCAGACCCCACATCCCTGCGCACAAGCGAGATCGCACGATATACGATACATTCACTGGATAGACCCTCCATTCGTCGCAACACTTTGCACACACTTTTGCCATAGACCCTGACCACGACCCCCCACCCTCGTCTCAACAACCGCCCACTCACCGCTCCATTGCACTCCCACCCCGCTCCTCCCCATCCTCCACGGCAGATCCCTTCCGCTTCCGCCCCTTCGTCCGCTCCCTCTCCTTCTCCTCCCCCGCCCCGTCCTTCCCCGCGCCCCCGCCGTCGCCCATCCGCAGCTGCTCCGTCAACGCCTCCTGCTTCCTCTGCATCTCCCTCAGCCGCTCGTCCACCCTAGCGCGCTTCGCCTCCGCCGCCTTTTGCTCCAGCATCACGTCCAGCTTCCTCTGGGCCTCCAAGGCCATCCGCTCACACTCCATGCGTGCGCGCTGGGTGTCCAGGTCTCGCATCGCCGCCTGTGCCTGCTCCCGGTACTTGAGGGCCTTCGACACGGCCTGCGAGACGAGGAGGGACGACGTTAAGGCATTACGAGGCTCCTTGGCTCAAACCAAAGGGGCCGAGGGCGTTCGCAGACGACGCTCGTGGCCACTGCGTGCGCGTGGCACCCGCACCGCAACCACGCCTCCTCAGCTGCCCACCATCGAAGGACAAGGTACACAAGACCGGCATCAACCATACCATCTGCCGGCATGGGTCCCGAGAGCAAGCCATACAAGCAAAGCACGCCTTATACTGCCCCTCACGTCGCTGCAGAAGTCGATGTGTGATTTCAAATGCTTGAGGTCTTTCTGGACGTGCTTGTTGACCTGGGCGATGTCCTGCAGGCCGATGAAGAGCTTGAGGGCCCGGGCGAGGTCCTCGGTCGCTTGGTCCGCTGCAGGGGGCCACGTGGGGTGGAGCGCGTCGTTTGTACATGCGCAAGCGTGGCGACATATGCGGGAAATGACATCCAGTGACTGCACTGTCGTTGTCGCCACTGGCAGGGCGCGGTGAGTCAAATGCCGACTTATGCAAGCACAAGCACGTAAGACATGCCGACTGATGCTGCCGCACACGGGCATGTCCCAGCACCCGCTCACCGGCCGCGGCCTCGACGGGAGTGAAGGCCTTGAGCTTCCTCATTCGGTCCAGTCGACTCGTGGCGCTCTTCTGCATGCACATGGCCGCGTTGAACTGCAGCACGTGGTTGTGGGGGTGCAGGTGCACGGCCGCAGCCATCAGCCTCTTGGCCTCCTCCATGCGCTCAGAGTCGTAGAGGGCGCGGCCCAAAAAGAGAATCGATCGCACGTCGAGGCCGTTCATGTTGCGCCTGCGGCGGGGCCACGAGAAAGCCGATTGCTGACGGCGGGGGCGGGCAGGGCACTGCTGCTTTGCTGTTCCCCACGCTGCCATGGCAGATATCTGTTCCCAATTACCGCGTATCCCTTGCTGCCATGCAAGACGGGGCTCGGCCTGCCTGCTGCGCCGGCCCGCATCCCATCGCACGCCCTGCAACATTGTCGATTGCCAGACACCCTCCCCTCACCTGGCTGCCGTGTCGAGGGTCTTGACGGCCGCTTGGAGGTCGTCGAGGGCGAGGGAGCACGCCCCCGCGTTGAGGACGGCCTGCGGCGCTGGGGCAGTGCCCTCGACAGCCACGGCCTCCGTGACCTGGGGAGCGACAGTGGTGGTGTGTGTGTGAGGCTGTGCGTGTGACGCTGTGCGTGTGAGGCCGTGTGTGTGATGCCGTGTCTCCGACCATGGCAGCAGGAACAACGAGTGCCGCATGTGAGTGCGTGCTTCGACCCTTGGACACAGCGCTTGGGACAAAACACAGGGACCGAAACCCCCAGTCCCAGCACTGTCATCTAGCACAATTCCATCGTCACCTGCGCCAGGGCCGCCTGGGCCTCCTGGAACTCCCCGGACAGGGCCATGGCCGCCGCGAGCCCGCTGGCCGCGAAGACGTTGTTCGGGTCGTTCTTGAGCGCCCGGGCGTAGTGCCCGGCCGCCACGCCCACCAGCTTGTCGACCCTCTCCTCGTCGGCCTTGTCCCGCACCGTCGGCACGGCGTGCAGGGACAGGTTGCCGCGGAGGACCTGCACGTAGGGGTCGTCGCGCCCGCGGGGGAGGGCGTCCGCGGCGCGCTTGAGCAGCGCCTCGGCTCCGGCGTAGTCCCGCAGCTCCTCGAGCATGCGCGCCTCGCTGCACAGCAGCGACGCGTCGGTGGCCAGGGCGTCCACGGCCAGGCCCCGTGCCAGGACCTCCGACGCCGCCGCGGCGCCCCGGGTGCGGTGCTCGACCCCGGCCAGCCGGACGTACGCGTCGGCGTAGGCGGGGAACTCGGAGATCATGCGCCGGTACGTGTCGGCGGCCGGGGCGAGCTCCCCGGCCAGCTCGTGCAGGACGGCTCGGTTGAAGCCGAGCAGGAAATGGGCGCCGGCGGGGACCGGGGGGTCGGCGCGGGCGGCGACCTCGATGGCCTGGTCGAGGAGGGCGGCGGCGCGGGTGGACTCGCCCAGCCGCGCGCGCACCACCGCCGCGTTGTTCAGCAGCTTGTGCATGCCCGGGTAGGGGCCCTGGGTAGCCTCCTGCGCCCTCGCGCGCTCCGTGGCGGCGTCGAGGGCGGCGGCGGCTGCCCTCAGGTCGGTGGAAGCGAGGAGCTCCGCGACCACCTCGAGAGACTTGACGGTCCGCGCCTTGGCGAGGCTCTGGCCGGCCACGTGCGAGGCGAGCTTGGGGATGAGGAGCGGGTTGCGGTGGTACAGGGGGGCGAGCATCTCGAGCACGTCCGCGTCCAGAGGCGCCTGGGAGCAGAAATGCGCGGGTCAGTGTCGCATGTGAGGTGCGCACGCCAAGCGAGGGCGGCAGCGAGGTGTGGACTAGAGCGGCGTTGCAGAAACGCCAATGTGGGCGGCGAGGTGTCGGCCCGACGCTGCAACAGGGCAGCATGCCTCACACCATGGGCATGGTGCGTGTGGCGGGCACCCTCACCTGTGCCAGAACTTGCTCCAAGGCACCCACGGCGTTGGTCGCGGCGTCCCTGACGTGGCTCTGCCGCAGGAACATCTGGCTCATCCCCAGCAGCGCCAGAAGCGGCCGGCGGGGCAGCCCTGGTAGGCTCGAGGCCTTTTGGTATAGCAGCGCGGCGTTGGTGAAGTCCCCCATCGCGTGCCTAGCCCGGCCCCCCACGCACGTCGCCTCGGCCAGGAACGACTGCGCCTCGCGCGACCCCCCGGCGGCCGCCTGCTCGAACATCGAAGCGGCGGCGTCCGCCAATGCCCCGGCCCTTTCGAAGTCCTCCATGCCCAGCGCCTCGCCGGCCAGCACGGACAGCAGGCCCGGGTGCGCGGGCTCCACCGCAAACGCCTGCACGAGCGCCTCCAGGGCCCGGGACCGCGCCCGGGGGTCCCCGCTGTTCATGTCCAGCACGGCGATGCCCAGCGTGGCGTCCAGGCTGCGCGGGTCGAGCTCCAGCGCCCGGAGGAAGCACGCCCGGGCGGCGTTGAAGTCGCCGAGCTTGACGTGGCACACGCCCAGCATGGTGCGGACGTCCACGGGGCACTGGGGGCACCTCTGCGGGACGAGGCGCAAAGACGAGACGTCGCCAACAGCCCACCCACACCCTGGTGCTCAGGTCGCGAGACGGTTGGGAATTTAGAGCAAAAACCCCGATGCCTGCGCTGCTGGCAACTCGCGCTCTGGGCACCAACCAGCACGGCAGGCCAGGGGCAAAGTCGAGCATCGTGCGTGCGATGGCTTGATAGCTTAGCTCTCACCTCCAGCACCTTGGCGTAGGACTGCAGTGCCGCCTTGTGTCTCTCCATTCGGAACTGCACCCCGGCCAGAGCCACCAGCGCCAGGACGCTCATCTCGCCGCGGCACTTGAGCGGGACAGCCTGCCTGCGACCCAACGCAGCCCGGGCGGGGTTGGCGGCCGTCGACGCATCGGGACAAGAGGCAGCGGAGTTCAGCATTAGGCAGGTAAACGGTACACATGAGGCCATCGGGCACCTGAGGAGCTTCTCGGCACGCTCCAGTTCGTTCTTAGCGAGGTGCCACAGGGCCAGCGTGACCTTCGGGAGCTGATCCTTCTGGTCCAACTCCTCCGCGCTCTTCGCTCGGGCGTGCGCCTGCGGGTACACGGCGCGGGAGGGTCGGCGATGGGGACTCGGGCAGGGGCGCTCCAGCAGGGGCGCCTGTGCATGCGAGCGTGCTGCAGCCGGCCCTCGCCTCGACGAGGGCGTTCGTGCGCTCAGCCTCGCTCATGTTCTGGTGCGACTTGATGAGACAGAGCAGGTAATGGGCGTAGCCGCAGAGGAATTGGACCTGGGCGGACACCACGACCGCCTCGCCGTACGCTTCCTTCGCGTCGGGGGACTGCAGCAGGTCGACGATGATGCGGACGAGACCCTGCACCTTCACTGGGTCCCCCGCGTGCATGTACGCCTGCACCACGGCGTACCAGCACTCCATCGGGGCGATCTCTTGCACTGCGGGGAGGGGGAGCGTCCTGAGAGACAGGAGGGCCGCTGAATAGGTGGACAGCAAGCCAAATAAAAACTCGATCCGCTGCTATCAAAAAAGCGCCGCTCCAGGCGACGCTCGCGCAGGAAGCGTGGCAGGGGGCTGGCCACGCATATGCCGGTCCCTGCCCTGGTTGCAGGTGAATTCGCCCCCCTGCATCGGCATCAGCTCACCGAGGACATTGATAATTGTCTGGGGGTCCTCCGGGAGGTCCTTCAGGTGAATCTCGACGAAAGACTCGGGCGTGGGGATCAAGAGCGCCATGGCTCACGCGCACGGCCCCGCAGGGGCCAGAGCGAGGGCCTGCAAGGCTTGACTGTGACCACTGATACACGGGGGCAGCGCACGACGTCCAAATCGGGCCCGTGACGCGGACCTGGCAGGCTTCGAAGCTGTGCAAAGTCCCCACGCGGGAGAAAGTCTCTGAGCAGGAACAGGAGGCGCTTGCAAAGTGGATGACGCGGATATGTGTCTCGATGCGAGGCGGCGCGGGGACGGACAAGCCAGTTCTTGCGTCAGACCAGCACCCCCTTGTTCAGCCCATCTCAGCATGCCAAGGACCCATCAGGCGATGCAGAAGGAAGGTCACAGACCAACTTGTCGCATCGGTTCCACTGCCTCGTGCATCGCTGCCGCCAGCGCCACAAAACCTGCGCGCATCAGGATTCCTCCTTCTTGGCGATGCTTGCCGTGCAGTGAGCCCTGAATTCCCTGTCAACGTAACTAGCACATCTTGCTGACGGCGGCATCTCGCTGGGAAGACCCGCCCAATGAGCGCAGCAGCCTTCAAGTCCGTGGCTGCCTCCGCGGCGTCCAGGCGTCCGATGCTCCTTCAAACCCGGATACATGCTTTGATCGGCGCCAAGCATGTGCATGGCGCTTGCTCAAAGGGGGCCCCATCGCGCGGGTGCCCGGGTGAGAGCCGATAACCGCGGGCATGCTATGCGACTGGTGTCTGGTCTCTAGCCAGCGATGCTGTCGCCCCCACACGTTGCGGACAGACGCTGGGATGCGCATTTGCAGGGCTCATGTTTGCATCACGACGGAGCGCTCTTGGTGCGCGCTCCGCCCGCACCCAGACCCGCTGCCTGGCGTCCAAGCCCAACAAGGTCGTTTTCCTGGGGACGCCGGACGTCGCCGCAAAGACACTCGAGATGCTGCTCGATGCCGGTGAGCGGCGCTGCCCGAATGGGTCAAGAACCCGCTCAGTGCCGTGGAGTGTGCCACACGTCGCTTGGTCCCCACACCGCGCCCCGTCAATATAATCCGCAGCCTCCCGCCCGGAGTCCACGTACGAGGTGGCCGCGATTGTGACGCAGCCGCCCCGGGCCAAGGGCCGCGGCAAGAAGGTGCAGCCCTCGTCCGTGCAGGCTTTGGCCGAGGCAAGGGGCGTCCCCGCCGACCGCATCCTGGTGAGCGCACGCGCGAATCGCTTTCATCCGATGCGCTTTGCTTGCAGGAAGCCGCTGGCGGTGAGAGGAGGCGGATATTTACTGCCTGCAGTGCCCAGAGAAGGCATCCGAGTCGGCCTTTCTGGACCAACTGGAGGGCCTGGCCCCCGACCTGTGCATCACGGTGGCGTACGGCAACTTCCTTCCCAAGCGGTTCCTGGCCATCCCCCGTCGCGGCACCCTCAACGTCCACCCGTCGCTGCTCCCGCGCTGGCGCGGCGCGGCGCCCGTGCCCCGCGCCATTGAGGCGGGCGACGACGTGGTCGGGGTGTCGCTGGTGTACACGGTGCTCAAGATGGACGCCGGTGAACTGCGCAGAGTCACTGCTTGCGACCTGCGGGCGCAAGGGCAGCAGGGGGCTGCTTGGCGCTTGGCGTGCGGGCGACCGATGCATTGCTCAGTCCATCCGTGAGACAGGTCGGTGCGGTGTGCCTCGCAGGGCCCATCTTGGCGCAGCACTCGGAGCCGCTTCGCAGCGACGAGAGGGCGCCTGATCTGTTGGAGCGGATGATGGTCAAGGGCATGGGCATGCTTCTGGATCGACTCCCGGGGGTGCTGGCGGGGGAGATAACGGAAAAGGACGCTCGGCCGCAAGGCGAAGAGCAGGTGACGCGGCAAAGCGAGGTTTGGAGTGCATGTGGCGACCGTCGCGTTCGCGGCAGCCGAGCTGCGCAGGGGCTGACGTGTCTTGATGACTGGATGGCGCAATGCTGCAAGTAATGATCCCGCAAGCGACTGGAATGCAGGTCACGCACGCGGCCAAGATGGGCCGGGAGGACGGGGTTCTGCACTGGCACTTGCCAGCCAAGGTGGTCCACGACAAAGTGCGGGCGTTTGTGGGGTGGCCAGGGACCACGGGCACGCTCATCCTGACCAACGGGTGACGATCGATCTCATGGACTGTAGAGCAGCTGCGAGTTTATCAATCACTCTACTGCAGCAGTGGCCCCGATACGCTGCCATCGCCATCGCACCCGGCGCGTCATCTCATCTGCCCATGCAGAGACATGTCCGACCCGGAAGAAGTGGAGGTCAAAGTCCTTTCGTCGGAGGTCGTGCCTGGGCACACGGGGACCCCCGCGGCACCTGGCATGTGGGAAGTGTGCTTGGAGAAGAAGGCGATCGTGGTGCCTTGCGGGCAGGTGCGTTTGGGATCAAGGCGCGGTGGCAACGGGCACTGTGACTGTGCTTTGTGCGTGCATCGTGGAACATGGAGTTCTGATTGTCGCAAATGACGCGGCCAGGGGCTTTGGGTCATCGACAGCCGAGGCGCTCTTGTCTACCGTCACAGTCATGTGGTGCCATGTCTGCAGGATGGCTTGCGAGTGACCGAGGTTCAACTGCCAGGGAAGAAGCCGTACCCAGCGCAAACGTTCGTGAACGGCCTCCGAGGGGCGAACAAGCGGGCCTTCGTGAGGCGCATGGACTGACGGGTGGGTGGGTCGGTGACCAGCCATGCCCTCTATGTGTTGAAGTGTGACGGACCTATCAGGCGCAGGGCGCTCAGACAAGCTGACGTCGCAGATGAGCGAGCGTCACTCGGACCATCATGACATGGCATGGGAATGAAGCAGTTGCCTCCGCTTCACGTCGATGCCGCGTCGTAGGACGACCGGCGCCGCTCGCCGTGCAGCCGATCGCCCCGGCGCTTGGACCCCGAAGCGGGGCTACTGCGGCCCGGCCCCGCCGCGGGAGCTGCCGACACCTTGCGGCTGCGCCTGGGCCCGGCGTCGAGCGGCTCCAGCTTCGGCCGCAGCAGCGCCTGGTGGAGCTCCCGGCACACTTCCGTGAAGTCGGACATCCCGTGCGTGATGCTCATGTACTCGATGGCCCTCGCGAAGGTCACGAAGGTCATACCCGCCTTGGGCGTGAGGCCCTGCTCGGCGCTGAACCGGGCGAAGACGTGGTCCGACCTAGGCCACCCACACGCGCGTGCCGCCCGCGCAAAGCCCACCGGCTTGACCAGCTCCACGCCGCCTGCGTGGGGGTGACCACGCATGGCACATCGGATGCGATGCGAGCAGGCAGCCCTGTGCCACCGCCGCATGTCATCTGAGACCACCCAAGCAGCACTCACCGTCGACGAAGCAGAGGTCCTGGAAGACCTCGACGAGGAAGCGGAGGCCCTTGGACCGCTTGAGCATGACGTCGAACGAGCCCCTGTGGTCGGTCCACAGCCGGTCGATCGCGAAGGTCGTCCCGGTCACGTATCGCTTCCGCGCCGCACGCCGCCGCCTCTCTGCCGGGTCCACGGGGCCCGGCGCTGCCACCGCATCCGCCATCGACGCCTCCGGAACCGAGGCTTCCTGCAGGAAAGGCCGAGTCCGTTTCGCTAGCCTTGCGTCTCCCTCACAGCGCATCGTTCACCTCTTCCGCAGACGGTGGTTGCCACAGCGCAGCGATGCGGATGCCGACGTACCGGGGCGCCCTTGGCAGCCACGGGATCCTTGACTCGGGCGTGCGCGCTTCTGTCGGGGCTAGGCGAGCTCCCCGCTGTGTGGGGCTGGGGCCGGCCCCCGCCCAGCAGGCCCAGGAAGGGGAAGGGGGCAGGCCGTGCCGCCGGCTCAGGCTCAGGCTCAGAGCGGGGACTGGGGGGCGCGGGCTGGCGCGCGTCGCCCCCGAACAGCACGCGCAGTGCTGGGCGCTTGGCGTATCCATAGACGCTCGTCTGCACGGCCCGTGGGGCGGTGCCCTCCGGCTCATCGAAGCTCACGGGGATGCCCTTGGTGGCCAAGACGCTGAGTGCGGCCGTCCTGCAGGCACAGCATCAGGGAGCACGTTGGCGTCGCATGTGTTGCGGGGCTGGGTACCGGCGCGGTGGCTGAATGCGGGACTCACATGAGGGCGCTGCCTGGCTGGTGGACGACTCCGCGCGTCGCCTGCTGCAGTCACGACGCAGGCGGAGGCCATTGCTACCAGTGATACGTAGCCAGCAGGGACACCGCGTATAGACGTTGGCAAGCAAGCAGTGATCCTCACCGGCGACGTGGCGACAGGGATGGGGATGGCCTCCTGGGCTCGCACATCGTTGTTCCTCTCGGCAGTCTCCCCCAGATTCTTGGCCAACGCAAGCGTCCGAATCATGCTCCTGCGCTGGCGGAGAGGGTACTTCTCATGCTCGCTTGGAACGAACCAAGCATCGTTGCTGCACGTGGCGACGAGCGCTCCGTGGTGACTTGCACTTGTAACTTGTAACGAAGCCAGCAGTTTACCTGTGTCGGTGAACGTGGCGCGAGAGGACCGAGAGGTCGTTCCAGTGGTCCGCCACGGTGGCACGCAGGGTCTTGGCCTCGTGCTCGCCCATGACCCTGCGAGTCGCCGTGGGAGGAGAGAGGTGCAACAGCTGTAGCTACCACACACGAAGTGCAAAAGACGAACGCACGGTGCAGACGAACACAAACAGTGCACTGCGGCCTCGCATGCCACAGGCATGCCCAAGCGTGGCAGGGTAGCATGACTGCCACGCCTGGGGACTCACTTTTGAGCGATGCGCCTCCTCCTCATGTGCTCGTGCTCTTCCGACAAGTCGAGCTTGTCCGACTGCGCCGCCGCCCGCAGCAGCGCCTGCCGGATGGGCTGCGACTGCTGCACCAGGTTGTGCTGCACGAGACGCACGAAGTGGTTGTCCTGCGTCAGCCTGCGCCGGGAATCGAACTGTCCCATTGCAGGACCGCAGCAGGCCACGGCACGGCACAGCGTCGATGTGGCCCCATCCCACCTGTGCTCCAGGGGCCGCATCTCGAAGACCAAGTCGTCGTACCCGATGCCCACGGCCCTGGCCACCCGGGCGAGGTTGACGAGGAAGTCCTTGAAGTCGAACCCCGGTTTCCCGCCGAGCCACGCCCTGGACGCGATGGCCCGGGCCACGGTGACTTTCATGCCCGAGGCGCCACCCACGAACCCGGCATCCTCCAGGAGCCTGCGATGGAAGGGATCCTGTCGCTGCGTCCCGATCGGAGACCACGGTCACCCCCATGTGCATCCACTGGCCCAGGAGCCCTCGCCTGACGAACGCCATCGGTTTCATGGCCCAGTGTGCGCCAGGCGTCTGTGTCGAGTAAAGCACAAACACGTTGAAGAGCTTCTGGGCGATGAGGCACTCGACGACAGAGACGAGATCCAGCGCCATGCGGCCGTCGTCCCGGCAGTCGACCTGGCAGAGCTCCCGGTGAAGGAGGGCCACGCGGCCCGAGGGGATCTCGATGCCGTACGACCTGAGCACGTCGACAAGACAGCGGGGGGATCTGACCCGGAGCAGGATGGGACTATGGCGGCGAATCTCTGATCTGACCGGGACCAGGCGGTGGGTGCCTGTGAAGGTTTTGACCCTGCACGCCTGGTGCTGTGCGGTGGAGGGCGAGGGTGCGGCACCTGACAAGGGAGCGCAGCTCATCCAGCGTCAACGGTTCCTTGTGTCCCCGGCGATCCATGAAGCGCTTGGTTGTCGTCTGTAGCGTCTCGAGGATGCTCTCCACCTGGGCCATACGCTGAAGGCCGTCGAAGGCCTGCGGGCACAATTGCGAGCGTGGCTGAGCAGCCACGAGCGGAGACACGCGGGTTCCCGCACGCGAGCAGAGGAAAATGCACCTCGATGATTTGGTGCGCATCCTTGTGCGTGATGCGCTCGTCCCCATCCCGTGTGGTGCGCGCAGCTGTGGGGGCCATCGCGAACTGGCCCCTCCTCATGGACGACTTCGCCCTCTCGTCAGCGATGAGTGCCATGTCGTGCAGCATTTTCCTGAGCATGGCGGGTCAGGAACCGCGCTGGATGTCCGGTCAGGAGCACTCGCAGGGCCAGGCTAGGGATATGCCTAATACAGCCGCGTACGCTCGCTTCTAGCGTCCGCGAGTTACACAGCGCAAGAACAAGGACCACACTCGCGATTTCGGCACATGGAGGTCGCGGAGCCGCGCCTCACCCGGGCTGAGGCTGGCCCACATGGCTGCGGTCACCGCATGCCCGCAGGGCCTGACGGAGAAACACCTAAACAATTGAACAGCGTCCTCCTACAGTGTATAAGATGAATATGTTGTTATCTCTTCACGCGCTGCGCTCTTCGCTCTCGCAGGGCGCGCTGAGACGCTGAGATGTTGTCACGTGCGTCCAACGAAGGCCGTGGAGCGCTATTGTCTGCCTGGCGAATGTGGACCTGGCCGGTGGGAGTCAGAGAGTCTCAAAAGATCATGGGAAGGCGAAACCATCACGCAGGAGCCAGCCGTGCCAGTCGCGCCGTTTCCGCTCCATCACGCCAATCTCTTGACATGAGGTTGAGGATTTTCCAGTCCACGTCCACTTTGGAGGACGCGATACATCGGAGCCGTCATCTCACGATTGGCCGCTGAGTGCTGACCCAGCTCTACAGGCGAGGCGCGGGGGTTTGGGGCGCATCGTTGGCTATAGGACGCACACTGACCATGAGGGCGTCTCGCTGGTAGCCATCGACGACGCTTTCGCTGGCATGCGCCCTGACCAACCCCCGATGGAGCACCCCCCCGGCTACAGGCGCCGGGCCGCTGATGTGCGATAGTCATGCTCTAAGCTTGCAGAAGCGGTTCGTATGCTTTCACTTCCGCAGGTGTTGGGTCCCGGGACGTGCTGGACATGTCCGGAGGGGCGCCTCCCCACTTCAACATTGCGGGGTGAGTGGACAGCCTTTGCTGGCGCGGGAGGTAGACGTGTCGCTTCTAAAGGCCGCCCTCGTCTTCGGCCTCAATGTCGCAGTACAGGATCGAGGGGAAGCTCATTACGGTTCGCGACACGCCGCCCAGTCCCGGGGTCTACATGGTGGAGCGCGTCAATGGCTCCAAAATGTGGGTCGCGTGCCCGCAATGGATCCAGGCGCTGAGCGTGATGGCGCTGGACGGGGCCAAGGGCAGTGGCGAGCCGGGCTTCCAAGCGCCGGTGAGCGGAGGCACTGGTTGGCAGTCTGAGCAGCCTATCGTCTCGCCCCGTCCTGCCCTGCATGCCGTTGCCATGCATACGAGTCGAGTCGCTCGTAATCTCGCAGACGGAAGGTGCCTTCGATTTTCTCGGGTGCCCGTCCCTGGAGGTCGCCGTCTACGTCTTCATCGTAAGCACGCTGCTCCTGCACGCTCTGAATGTCGAGTCGTGCATGTATCTGCCGCTCTTCCAGCAGAAGGGGCGGGACCCGGCGAGCGGCAGCGGGCAGGGTGGGCGCAGTGGAGCGCGACCGTCGCGATTTATCCGGGGGGCTGCAGCTGACGCCGTCGATGGTCTCAGCGGGGCATAACACGGTGCTACGCTGTGACAGCCCGTGCAGGTGGAGGTGCTGCGGAGCAAGCTGGTGGCTTGGCTGGAGAGGCATGGGCTGGAGGTGGACGCCACCCGGCCCGAGACCGTGCAGGAGGCGTGGGAAGGGCTGAGGTATGGCGTGGACAGGCACGATGACGGGCGGGGCGAATGGGGGTTGAACTCACCCGAGGGGCTACTGGAGTTGACGGGGCACGACCTCCGAGCTGGCATCCGAGTCCTGACTGACGAGGAGATCGATGACAGGCTCGCCAGGCTCGAGCTCATGGAGAAGTGGGCACTCGAGACCTTGCTGGGCAAGGCGGTCTGAACTCTCGCTGGCTGCGTAGTGGGCTGCATAGTGGGCTGCATAGCAACAGAACTGAAAGCTGCGCATTTGATGAAAGCGAGGTGTTGCTCGATTACAGGCGGTCAGTGCCGTTCAAAGCAGCAGCCATCTAATCGATGTTGGAGTCCTCGCTCATGAGCCCCCTGGCGTGCTGCCCCGCGACCCTGGCGCTCGCGAGGCTTTCCATGGAGTGCTCCGTGGGCGTCGGCAGCGGGAGGTGGGGCGGGAAGGAGCAGTCGGGGTCGTCCTGCCACCCGAGGAGGCCCCCGATGACGAAAGAGCGCAGCTTGGCGTCCGTCTCGAAGGCCTCGTCGGGCACGGCCAGCTCCGACAGCTTGGACACCATGGCGACGAACTCGCTGTACAACACCTCCGTGTCGAGCGACTGGAGGTCCTGCAGCACCGCGGCGTCCTCCGCGTCCCTCACGTCCTCCATCGAGCCGTCCTCGTGGAAGGCGACCGCGTGGGAGACGTCACCCGGAAACAGCACCGACGTCGCCACCTCAAACACCTGCTGTACTGTCACCCCGCAGCCCTCCACCTGCTTGCGCCGGGGCGGCGGCGGAGGCGGCGGCGGCGGCGGGGCTGCCTCCGCCCCTCCCCGGGACGCCCCCGAGCTCTCCTTGGCCAGCGACACCCCCATCTTCGACATCGATGCCTTGGACATGGGCTTCTCCTTGAGTTTGTCCGTGGCCTTGTTCTTCAGCACCTCCGGCTCTGCGGGAGAGACGCAACGCACGCATGTCAGCTCAACTGGGCGTTTCTCGCCTGGTCAACAACACAGCGCAACTGCAGCGCAGATCGTCGTCATCCGCATCGTGTAAGCACACCTGGGGCTTCCGGCTGGGGCGGCTCGGGCTCCTTGACGTCGCCCCGGTATTGGGGAGTGCCCTTGATGACGCCCCGCTGCGTCAGGAGCAGCAGGAACTGACGCAGGGTCGCCACGCTCCCGAACTCCTCGCCGACGGGGCCGGCGGGCTCCGCCCCTGAGCCGGCGGTGGGAGCGGTGGTGCCGGGGGCCGTGTGGCCTGGGACGCCTGGCGCCGTGGCAGGGCGCGACTGCGGAGACAGGGGCGGAGGGCGGGCTTGTCAGGGCTGCTTGCACCGCGGCGCAGCGAGAGTGCTGGCCCCATGAGCACATCGTATGCGATATCACTACCAGCATCATCAGCACTGACCCTGGGGAGGGCGTCGTATCGGTTGGCCTTGATATGTTCGAAGAGGTCGAAGAGATGGTCGCCGAGCTGCGAGACGGCGTCGAGCATCGCGGGGGCGTCGATGCGGGCGCGGGAGGGGTGCCTGGCCGGCACGCCGCCCGACGCCTCGAGGGCGGGGATGATGTGCTGCGTGATGAGGGCGTGCACGCGGCGCTCCAGCGTGCGCATGTGGTGGTTCTGCGCCGCCGCCACCCGCACCACCAGCTCGCAGAACGCCCGGAAAGAGAGCTCGAGGGCGGGGGAGTGGAGGTCCTCCAGGATGTCCAGCGGATCCGGCACAGACGCCACGCCCGTGGCCCTCATCTCCTCCCTGCAAACATTCCATGGCGAAAGGCACAACATGTTACTCCCAGAACACTCCCGGTGGATCGGATGCCTGGATAGGGCAGAAGCCTGACAGCGCCGCCTCCGACATGATTTCAACCCCAACGCATGCGTCTGTCTACCGCAGCTCTGCCTCGCCTGAGTTTCAGGATGGCCGGGTGCTCCCTTCGTGTCTTGGCCACGAGGACGTCGATGGCGGCCAGGGGAAGCACGCGGTTGGGGATGGCGCAGTCCTGAAGCATGCGGTGGAGTTGGCACAGCAGGAGCTGGAAGGACGGGCGACCGCTGTACCATACAGCCTGAGGGGGAGGCACAAAGCAACCGAGGTTGATCAGAAGCGCGGTCACACCCTTGCAGCCGGAAAGCGCCAGTCATGGTGTCTCTTTTGTGCTTCCTTCTGCATAGACATCGCCACCGTCCCATGCGAGCCTCTTTCCACCCCGCCAGACCCATCTGACGCACCCGCACACTCGCGACATGCGGAGCCACAGTCTTGCAATGTTGCAGTTACCTCGTTGGGCTTGTTGGGGTCCGGGTTCCTGGGCTCAAACGCCCCTCCCCTCCCTGCGTCCAGCGTCCGCTCCTGACCCTCAAAACCTCCCTCGTCGTACCCCTCCTCCGCTCCCTCGGGCTCGTACGCCCCCGCGTCCGGCGATCCCGGGACCAGGCCCAGCTCGTGGGCCTCGACGAACCCGGGGATGGGCAGCGCCGAGTAGGCGTTGTAGATTTGCCGGAGCTCCGAGGTGAAGCGGAGGAGCACGGCCCCCACCGACTTGCGTGCTTGCGTGGGGTCCTCGTTCGCACACTCGAGCAGCAGGTCGTCGATGGCCACCTTGGGGTCGCTCGAGCGGGGGCGGACTTCGTGAAGGGGCACCTGCGAGGAGAGCCAGACGCAGCTGGGGGTTCCACACATCCCGTCGCACATAGCGATGCGACACTCCGGTCTTGGCCCCGCATGCCCCTCACCTCGGGCTTCCCTCCGGC
Source organism: Protoeuglena noctilucae (assembly GCA_958009085.1). Lineage (NCBI taxonomy): Eukaryota > Viridiplantae > Chlorophyta > Pedinophyceae > Marsupiomonadales > Marsupiomonadaceae > Protoeuglena > Protoeuglena noctilucae. Next base: position 555,647 of record OY253668.1, on the reverse strand, counting down.
CCAGCTGCTGTCAACGACCGTGCCGTCCTCAAACACAAACACCCCGCGTCCGTGACGCACGTTGCCCTCCCACTGCCCCTCGTAGTAAGCCCCGTTGGCGTAGAAGAATCGACCGTAGCCGTGGCGCTGGCCCCGGCAGAAGTCCCCCAGGTACCGATTGCACTGCTGCACCTGGGACGACCGAATTTTGCCGCGGGGCACCCGCAGCCACCACACGTACTCCCCCAGGCCGTCCGGAAGGTCGTCCCGCCACGACCCCCGGTACTCCTCGGCCGTGTCGGCCCAGACCATGAGGCCCTGGCCGCACTTGCGGTCGTCCCGCCACTCGCCCTCGTACCGGTCCCCGTTCGCGTACACCACCGTCCCGTGGCCGCTCTTCGCGTCCCCCTCCCACTCCCCTGTGTACTGGCACCCGCCCTTGCCCAGAAAGATCAGGGTGCCCCGCCCGTGCCGCACGCCCCCGGCCCACTCCCCGTCGTAGATGGCCGTCGCGTCGTGCATGGTCTGCTGGCCCTGCCCGTGACACTTGCCGTCCTGGAGCTCCCCGGTGTGGGTCGTGCCGTTGGGCCACGTGTAGCTCCCGACCCCGTTGATCGTGCCCCACTGCATCTCGCCCTCGTAGAGGAGGCCGTCCGTCCATTCGTACCGCCCAAACCTGCGAAGGGGGCCAGCGGGACGCGATGCCTTCACGTACCGTTCGCCTCCAGTCGCTGGTGCACGTTGAGAGGCAAACGGGGTACACGGGAGCTGCAGCTTACCCGTGCATGTATCCCATGAAGAACGAGCCGATATATTTGTGTCCGGCACGCAGATACGCGGTCCCCTGGCCGTGCGGGAGGCCGTTGTCTTTGCTCTCGCCCTCGTACTTCTCCACCACGGTGTGCAGGAGCTTGGGCTCGATCAGAGGCATGTTGCGCGCCTCCGCCAGCGCATCCTCCATCTTACGATGCGGGTTCTCAGTGCCAAAGTCCGACCCCTGCGGCATACGCGAGCAGAAAGCATTGACAACTGCGCGACGAAGGCCAAACCGCCCGCACGCTCCCCGCCAGGGCAGGCGGCTTGCGACGCATATATGCACCATGATGTCCATGATTGGCACCGGCGCCTCTGCGCCGCTAGCAGGCGGGGGCTCCGCCGATCCTCGCGTTCCCTGCTGATACCCCAAACCTGGGGCGAGAGGCAGAACTGGGGCAAGTCGAGCGCATTTTTGGATACCTGTGTCGCTTCAGCTCCGCAAAACAATGTCAGATGCGAGCTGAGCGCGTCTGCTCGCCGGGGAGGCCCCCGAACGATGCCCGGCATGTAGGGACGATAGCTTTCGGGCCAGGCTCCCGGAGACCGGCAAAGCAGGCGGCAGCACTCACGGGAAGGTCAGAAATAGATGGCAGCAGTGGGTTAGCCGCGCTTGGTCTATGTAGACAGGAACATTACTTTTTACTCCATGCGGTTCGTGTGTATTCCCGCATGCGTCGAGTGCACGGAAACGCATCGCCTTCTCCACGCACGAGCAGGAAGACAACGCGCAATAAGCCCGCGGTCACTGAAACGGGAGGACTCCTGGCATCAGCCCCGCCAGTTCCATGTGCGCAGCCCGGAGCCCATCCGTGGCCGGCGGCGTCTGTTGCCGTGAGTACACGCACAGTGGCGGCTCCCTGTACCCTAGCAACCCCGGATAGAAGTCCGCCGCGTCGCGGCTGGCAGGGCACGTGCCTGCGTCGATCCATACGGTGCCCATGGACGCCGCGCTGGCCAGGACGCACGGCAAGCGCCAGGGGCAGCCGAGCAACATGAATGAAATTACAGCAGGCTGAATCGAGCTTTATATCCGAATGAATTCCCCTCCCTTGCGCGCACAGGCGTACCTGCCCGACGCAAACTCTTGACAACTCCTTTCAGGCCCGTCCGCGCGGCCTTGCCATTAAGACGCGGAACACTTGTGCACGGGAAGCTTACGGGCCGGGGGACGGACACTGTCGAGCCGTGGAACGGTGGAGGAGGCGCGGAGCCACCTCGCAGGGCGGGTGGCGACGGGGGCGGCAGCGGGGGCGACGGAGATGGGGGCGGGGACGGAGGTAGGGGCGGCTGGAAGGGCGTGAGTCCCTTGACGGTCCTCGCCATCTTCTATTTGGTGGTGTTTTGGCCCGCCTCGGTCGCGTGCGGCCGCAAGGAGGCGGCGCAGGACGCAGCTGTGGCAGCAGCAATGAAGCGGGGCGAAGGAGGGGCGGCTCCATGGACGTCGGTGATCGTGAGTCGCTCTGCGCGTGTTTAGCCACATCCCATGACATGTCATCTTGAGGCTGACTTGGCACGCCTGCGTCGTTTTGCTGCCCACCAGGTCGTGGCGTTGGATGACCCGGCCGCTGCGTTGGAGGCCCTGACTAGGCTAAGGCCCAGGACGATACCTGGGGTGCGAGACTCGGTCGTGGTGCTGAGTCAGGAGGCTCCCAGCGTGCACGACGCCTCGCTGATGAAGTTCGGGGCCCGCATCCACCGTGCAGGTGACCGCACGCAGGCTTTGTGGTTTCGTTGCGAGCCGCAGGAGTCTGGCTGAGTTCATGCAGACTCCTAGGTGATGACACGGAAGTCCCATCTCGTGCCGTGTCTGCGTGCCTGCAGGGAAGCCATCGCTGGGGGCAGCCCTGAACGACGCCGCGAAGGATTGCAAGGGGTCGGTCCTCTTCTTCGTGACAGCAGGGCCGGGCCTCGATCCACGCACCATGCCAGTCGCGGCGGCGATGCTCGATGCGCCCGGGGCGGTGGTCGCAGGGCCAGGCACGGCTCTGCCCTGGCAGGTGGCGCTGATGGCGGCCATGCCTCGTGCCTTTGCCCGCGGCATGCGTCTCGCGTCTCTGAGCGGGGGCCTGGCCGTGCGGAAGGACGATCTGCTCCATCCAGACGTGGGGGGCTTCCCAGAAAAGCACTGGCGCCCGGACTTTGCCCTGTGCGCACGCCTGCACATGCGCGGGCCCACCAGCGCGCCCCGCCGGAGCTTGCGGGGCCGCGTCGCGCTCAGCGGGTAGCGCCGCGTTTTGTCGGGATATCCACAGCGACGGAGTCTTTTAATCTCGCCGTGCGACGTCACACCTCACCCAGGGGGCATCCACCCACGTCAAGCAGTCGAGACGCCTGACAGCGACACAGCGGGCAGACAAGCGACACAGCGGACACCTAAACACTGCGCTAGTTGATGCCCCGGATGGTCAGGTTAAGCATATTCCCCAAAAGTCGCAGGTTCTGCGACTCGTCCCCCGCCACCTTGCCCTGCATCTCCTTGATGCCGTCACGGACCCCCGTCAATGCGGCCTTATGCTCAGAACCCAGCTCCCCGACCTTGTCCTCCGCCAGGCAATTGGCTGCCTCCCTGCAGGCAGCCAGGCAACCTCCGTCATGGCATGTTCACGACCGATGCGCGTGCCGGGCAGCGTAGATCGCACCACACGCAGCGGTCCCTACGACGCCACACATCGCATGTCACACGTCACGTCGCACGCACCGCATCACGGAGGCCCGCACGCCCGTGTCGTCCCCCAGCGTCGAGCCCAGGTGCACGATGAGTTCGACGAGCTCAGAGCCGGAGAAGTTTGACACCAGGGCGTCCTCGCCCACCCTCGCGGCCGCCGCGCTCTTCACGACGTCCATGGCCAGGCCGGGCTTCTTCGCACGGACCTGCGCGAACAAGCAGAGACGCAACCGGGTGTCGCGCCTCGGTCACAAGCAATCACGCTCCTGCGTCGGCCATGCTCCGAGCACGGTCGAGAAAACATGCTGTGCTCTCAACTCAACGAGTCACTCTATGCTTAGCAGTCACCTCCGGGCTGATGGCCAGCTGCAGCGCCCCCGCATGGTCCCCTTCCTCCACCAGCTGCGCCACCCGGGCCTCAGGGGTGGGCTTCTTCGGCTTGGCGGCCTTGGCCGGGCCTTTGGCCTCTCCCGCAGCCGCCGCCTGCGCCGCAGCCGCGAGCTTCTGCGCTGCGGCTTCCTGTGCCGACGCGACCGCCTGCACAGCTGACATGGCGGTGGTCACTGAATGGGCGATGGCCGCCAGGCCCTGCGACACGGCCTCCTGCACCTGACCCAGCATGTCCCGCGCCGCTGCCTGCGATTGTAAGAGATGGTAGAGTGCATTTGTGAAACGCATGTCTGAGTGCGTGGGAACCCCACCGCCATGCGTCATGCGCCGTGTAAGCGCTACTCGCCTCGACGGTCGGCAAGACGATGTCCGCGATCTGGTCCCTCACGGCGTTCCTCAGCGCCCCCGGCTTGGACAACTCCACCCCCAGGCTCCTCAGCACGGCCTGTGCCACAGCGTCCGGGGTGACGCCCCCCGTCGACGCACCGCCGCCGTTCTCGCCCCCTTTGCCTCTGTCCAGCAGCCCGCTCCCCTCCAGCGACGAGTGCACGGCGTTCGCGATGTCGATGGGCACGTCGCGCATGAGCGTGCTCGTGATCATCTGCAAAGGGGCACGTCCAGCCATCAACCGTCACACGGGCTCCGTGTATGAGCAAGCAAGTGCTCGGTCAGCCATACGGCCCAACGCGCACCTCCACCAGCTTGACCATGTCCGCGCGCGCCCCCTCCGTCGCGACGCGCTGCTCCGCCTCGTGACGCTCGACCCGTGCCGCCAAGGCAGCCACCGTGCCCTCCAAACGCCCCAGGGTCGCCTGCACCGATTCCAGCGACTCCCGGACGTGCCCGGAACCCCCCATGCCGTCCGGCGTCTGCGACCGCCGCGCGATGGCCGCGTCGAAACCTAGGTCACGGCTCGAAGGCGGACGGTGCAAGACCGGGTCCTTGGGACTCAGCACCGACGGCATTGTAGTGTCCACTGCAGGGAGCAAAGCAGAGCATGATCTCGCAGCCGCGGGTGTGCTGCATGCCGGCAACGACCTGGCTGTGCGGGCAGACACATGGGGGTCATAGAAGGGCAGCAGCGCGATTTGGCCTGCCGTGCTTGCTCATGCAAGGGAGGCAATCTGCATATCAATGCGCTGAAGTTTCACCTCGGGCCGAATTCTGGGCGGAAGCCGACGCGGCGGGAGGCGGGGTCTTTGCTTTGGGAGCCCCGCCCACGCTTGCGGCCGGTGGGGCCTGCGGGGTCTTGGCGGCAGCAGCTGGGGTGCCGCCCTTGGCCTCCGCGCCCGCCACGCTGCGAGGGAGACGACGTGCGCTCCATGCTTACGTGCAGCGGTCACCGTGCAAGCCACGCTTGTAAGAAAGCACCCCCGTCGCCCTCACCTGCCGGCGCCCGGGCCGGGCATGATGGGGCTGACAGGCTGGTCGTGGTGCGGGGCCTGCACGATCGGCGCCGTGATGACGCGGGTGCTGTCGCGCGAATCCGACTCTCCCTGCGAGGTCAGGTCTCTCCCATGCGCACCGCTCATGGCTGTCCCAGCCCTGCCCCCGTCCGCGTCCGCCTCGGGGTCCTGGACGCACGGAGGTATCGATCTTCGACAAACGCTGCTTCTACAATCGAGGGCCTTATCACACGGCCCAGCGCCGTGCGGAGAACCTCTGACGCCCCGCCGCGGGCGCCAGGATACGCGCTCACCCGTGCCGGGGCGCACATGAGCGCGTCGAGCATGTGCCTCTGAATGCCGATGGGCTGCACCGCGAAGAGCTCCGCGGGGTTGTCGGATCCCGGCGCCGCGGCGACGGACAGGATGGGCTGCGCGACCTGGAACTCCGCCACGGCCTGGAGTTCCACCGCGTCGCCTGTTGCGTCGGACGAGGTGCGGTAGCGCACAGCCCACACGCTGCAGGGTCCGGGTCCGGGGGGCGACGAGGGGAGGGCGTTGGCGAGGACGATGAGGGAGTGGGAGGGGACCAGGGAAGCCGTGTTGGCGAACCGCTCGCGGTTTGAGTGGCCGCCCAAGGTCTCCAGCGTCAGCACCTGGACGCACTTGCCCTCGCGCTGCCTCAGCATGGGCTCCCACAGCGTCAAGATCCTGCGAATCAGACGGGGGGCGGCCGGGGCTGGGAACCAACGCATGCAATGGTGACAGAGGGGCCCAAGCAGGCCAGGGCATCATTAGCAGGGGCATTGCGCAGTGGTGGGGAACGAAACGAAGAGGGCGCTGGCCTTGACAGTGCCATGCATCTCGGTCAACCATGGGCCCAGGCCAATGAAGCAATTCGACCCAGTCGCATCCGACCCTCGCCTGTTTGCGTCGCATCCGACGGCCAGCACCCCTCCCGGGCGCTCGGACGGCAGCCATGCAATCCAACCGAGCGGACCGTGGTGCGATGCATCGATGCTGCACAGGCGCACGCGGCCTGACGACTCCAGGACATGCACGAGCCCGCCGACCTCGCCCACCGCGAGCATCGTGCCGCAGGGGCTAAAGGCGAGAGAGACGATTGGGCGGTCGAACGACGCTGCCGCTAAAGCCGAGGCCTCCTGCAGGGAAAAGCACAAGCGGCATAGGTGGTGACATTAAAAAAAGGACGGCCGCAGAGGATCGCGTGCAAGCCGGCGATCGCCGGTAGCGCTCACGCTCGGGACGTTGCCGTCCGTGTCGAGCAGTGCGACGTGCTTGCCCCACGCAGCCGCGAAGACGGACGGGTCGGTCGGGTGCGCCGCGACGCGCGGGGTGGCCATGGGCTGCGACTGCGGGTGGGCCTGCGCGGGATGGACCTCCGACGCCCACGCGCCGGGGGCGACGGACGCTGCCTCGTTCGCCTCCAGGTCGGCACCCACGAGTCGCACGTCGTGCAGGGAGACCTTGCCGTCCTGGCTCGCCAGGATGACCCGGCGGCCGGTGCAGGAGAAACACATGTCTGCCACGGGCGCATCGCCCTTGATGAGAGCCTTGCCCGTGGCTGCCGGGTCGCGCATCAGCACCCGCACCGACCCGTTCTTTAGAGCGTAGGCGATGAAGTCCTCCGACACCGCGATCGTTTGCGACACCGCGACGCCCGGCTCAATCTTCACTTTGGTGACTGCGGAGGAGGCAGCGGGGCCGCATCGCGTCGCTGGACAGGCGCGGGGGCGATCAGGCGAGGGTGGGGTAGCGAGGCGCGTGTGATGGCTCAGGCTGTGCGGACCTGGAGAGACGAACAGCTGCGGTGGCTTGGACCGCCCGCGATCGTCCACGTTGAGGACGTGGTCCTTCCCGCGAGCCAACGCCACGCCCACGGCATTCTTGTGCCCAGTGACTGCCGCATCCACGTCCCGAGTCTGCACGGGAGATGCATGAAAGCGCTCAGAAGGCACAGAAGAGAGCGTTGCTGGCTCATGCGGAGTGGGAAGCCTCTATGCGGGGCGCCAAGGGGCCCGTAGGCTTCCTGGAGAGAAATGAAGCACAGTGACATTTGTCGAGGTCGATCTGCGCGGCCGCGTGACCCGACGTGTGGTGACAAGGAGATCGCTTACGATGGCACGAGAGACTACCGCGGGAAGGCCACGGCGGCGGCTAGGACCGTGGCTTGCTTTGCACTGTGCTCCCGCCCTCTTGCTGGGCTCATCCCCCCTCCAGGCTCCACCCCATGTCACCGCTCCCACTCACCTTCGCGCTTACGCTCTTCAGCAACTGAATGAAATCGCCGCCGTGGCCGCCCTCCTTCTCCGCGTGCCCCTCCCCTTCCTGGCGCGAGGAGAAGAGCATCCGCAAGTGATCCATCCTTGCTGGGCTTTCAAAGTGCGCTCGTTCAAGTACGGTGGCCGCAAGATTCCCTTCGCCCGTACGCTGTGAAGGGCTGGGTCCGATGGATGCGATGGCTACCACTGCAACCGTGGCCAAAGCACGCGAGAGCTGGAAGGGAGTCCCGAATGACACAAAGCCCGCGATGCTCAGCGCTTTGGCTGCCCCAGTGGCTGACGTTTCTCTTCACGCTCTTCTGGCACGCAGGAAGTGTACGTTTTGATGCGGGGTGGGGTTGGGGGCGCGCCAGACCGCGTCCCAACGCGGCTCTGGATGCAACATATGCGGACGTGCGAGACGCGGTCAACTAGTCCCTGGATTTTGGCCGCTGAAGCCTGGGAAGGTGATGACAGTAAATTGAGCTGGAAAATGCGAGCAGAGCTGCAAGATATCGCCGCATACAGCTGTGACTATCCAAGACGCTGCCTGTACGGTGCTTACATTTCATCCCAAGCCCGCGCAGATGGGCTGCAAGCCCTCTAAAGCCGCGAAGTCCCCGAAGGCGGGCTCCAGTAAAGCTGATGGCGCGTCGGCAGGACCCGGAACGCCCGCAGCGCTACCAACGTCGACGCGCGTCCCGGAGGCAGGCCCGCAGAGCGTTTCTCCACGTCCCCCGCCTGGGGCGACCGGGACGACCTCTGAACGCCCCTCTTCTGCAGCCCAGCGGCCCGCCTCGCCTCCCGAGAGACACACCAAGCGGCCTTCGGCATCCGGAGAACATGTCGCCGCGGTCGGGGTGGATTCCGGCGAGGTACCGGGGGCACCGCGCACGTCGGCCCAGGGAGCCTCTCCGCCGGAGCCTGACCGAGCGTCTTCTCGCAAAGTTGTTGCGGAGGAGACATTGACGACGCAGCTCTCCGACGGCCGAGACCGGCAAGGACCCCCTGCCGCGGCAGAGGGGCCGCGGAGGAGGAGCGAAGCGGGAGCGGGCGCTGGGGCGTCGGGACCGACCCAGGCCCACGTTCCCCGCCAGTCCAGGTGACAGACCCCACCACGCATGTCCCGGCCGCATCCCTGATCGCGTCTCCTCGTTCTCGCCACCCTCTCCTCCCTCCGTGGATCGCAGGGACATGTCGATCCCCGAGCGTGGCACGGCACCAGCGGAGCCGTCCAGCCCCAGCGGTGCCAGGCACGAGACGTCCTTTGCGTTCAACTGGCTGACGGAGATCGGCATGGGCGCGTACGCATCCGCGTTCGTCAGGCAAGAGTTCGGTTCTCAGATGCGCCAGCTCGGCGCTTGCCCTTCCACACCAGCTGCCGAGCAGCACCTGCCTCGTCCCTGCAGGGCGGGCTTTGAGGAGAAGGACGTGCTGTCGGCGATCGAGGACAAGGACTTTGACGAGATTGAGAAGTTTGCTGGCGTCGCGGTGAAACCTGGCCGTCGCAAGAAGATCCTGCTGCATGCACGGCGCCTGGCGGCCACGCTGGCGAGCCCCGCTACCCCGCCCGGCCCCCCGGGCCCGGCCGACCCCGCCTTCACGCCCAGCCCCGTCCCCGTCTATCGCGCCAGCTCCGTGGACAGCCCTTTGCCAGATGCGTCTGCAAGGGCCCTGGAGGGCGATGTTGAGGAGCGCGAGAGGTGCGGGGCGTGCTTTAATACATCACCCGCTCGCCCTAGCCTATCATTTCCTGTCCCGTCCACGTACTCCGGTGGGATTCGTGGCCCACCCTCATGACCCTTCCGTCATGACCCATCCCTCTCGCATCCTCGTCGGCCTGCTCGCAGTGACATGGCCTTCACGCGCGTGGTGCCCCGTGGCGGGGTCCCCACCAAGTCCGCCAACTCCCACTCCAAGCGCCCGAGGTCGTCGCACCAGGCCATGGAGCTCGAAATCCTCGCCGCAGAGGTCAGCTCCGCCAGCGTGGCACTGCCAGTGTCCGCGCCAGATGCGGACGTGGCCCCGCTGCCCATGGGCGCGGCGTCTCCGAGGAACGACGACGGCCCCAGCGCGGCGAGGCGCTCGTACCGGCGCCAGGGTGGCCGCTCGGGCCGCGTGCGCGGGTGGGCATCGGAGATCAACACGGGCGCCTCCCCTGGTGTCCCGGGCGCGCGGCCCAACGCCGTCTTCCCGATGCTGGCGGCGGCAGACGGGGCGGCGCACGCCCGAGCGGCGGTCGAGGCAGAGGCTGCGGGCCCCCCAGATGACCTGTCCAGAGACCGGTCCCACAGCGCGGGCCCTGCCAACGCGGAGGGCCGCGACGGCGCAGCTCGCGCTGCCGGGGGTGCGCCGGAGTCCGGGTGGTGGGTGGGCAGTCCTCCACGGGGCACGGCGGCCATCCCGCTGCGCCGGAACGTGCCGATCGACAGGGAGCCGTGGGCGCGTAGTCGCTTCCGCCTCTTCCAGGCAGAGCTGGAGGCCCACGTGGCGAAGGTGGCGGCGAGCGTCCGGGCTGGGGGAGCGGACCGTCCCCTGACGAGCATCAGCTTCGTGCGGTTGGCGAGGGAGGCCAAGACCACTGCCAACCTCAGGTGAGCGTCACATGACGGTGTGGCGTGTCGTGACTGGCGCGGGTGGCAGAGATGGGGTGCGGGCCTTTGGTACCTGGCCCATCGTGCGGCGCGGGGAAATTCACGCTCTCTGTGGTGTTCGCAGGCGGCAGGCGATCGAGGTGGAGTTGGGTCTGCAGCGGAGGGTCCAGGACATCAAGGCTGGGCTGAGGCGCCGCAACGCCGCATGAGACCTGTGCTTTGCTGCAGATGCATGCATGGACCATATCTGTGTGATGTATCTATGTGAGAGGTTCACCATACTGTGTATGGTGTAGGGTAGAGCATGGCCCCTGTGCTGGGTTCCCGTCTCACGGATCCTCATGTCTCGGGCACGCAACATTGATTCAAGCCACTTCACAATGTCTAGATAGGGCTTCTGTCGTCACTTCTGGCACCCAAGGCCGCACCACCAGGGTGCGAAGCCAGCTCGGCGCTCAGCATGGACAGCGTGGGAACTCGCATGGTTGATACTTTGCACTACACCGCGGAGCATCCCTCGAATGCGGCGGCGGCGTGACTGCGCCCCGCCATGCCGAGGCTTTGGAGGGCGTCCGTGAGGGCCTCCTGGGACCCTGCCGGGGCATGGAGGAGAACGGGCTGGGACAGTCCGCCCACGGTGCACCGCGCAAATGGCATGCGCCTCTGCAGCTCCAGCGCCGCCTCCCGCCAAGGGTAGCGGCAGACCGGGCGGGCCGTGGGCTCGCTCGGCGTCTCCTCCTTGTTTGCCTCGGGATGGTCTGCGTCAAGAAGCAAGCACAGCGTGACAGGTGCAGGACAACTAGTACTATCCATGGCCTGATCGCTCGCGAGTATGGTCGGCAGCAACTCACGTATAAGGGCCGTGGAGTTCCGGCCCTCTGCTCCAAGCCCCGCGTCCGAGAGCGAGGCCACCGTTGCATCGGTGTCGAAGGTCCAGTCCTCGTCCCATGTCCTCTGCCGCTCTCCGTTTGCATTGCCGCCGCCACTGCCACTGTCCCCGCCGCTGCCGTCGCCACTGTCACCACCGTTGCTGCCGCCAGTCCCCGACGCTCCCTGGTTGCCGGACTGCCCCTGAGCGCCCCCGTCACCCCCAGCCGGCTGCTCGGGCTGGCGGCATCGTGCTTTGCCTTCCTGGACCAGCGGCCGTCCCTTGGGCAGGAGGACGCACGACAGGCCGTGCTCCCACGCCCTCTTGCCTCGGTCAGGGGACAGCACGTAGGACAGCCGCGAGTCGTGGTCCACCGCCACCCTGCGCTTCGCGATACCACCCTGGTTGCTCCCTGGGACCGACATGGCAAGCGCCAGGTTCTGCATGCCGCGGTGCTGACTCAGTCCTGACGAGACGGCGGGGCACGGGGCGCTGCCCGGGGCTGGCGCCAGGCACTCAGGGATCATCCAGGAGCTGCGGGGGTGAGAAGGAGTAACGATGGGGCAACGCTGGTCGAGAGGATTAGATGTATCGAATGGTGCGCAGAGAGTGTTACTAAGAACGGATGAGTCATGGCGCATGGGATCTCACCCGTAGAGCGCTTGGAGCTGAGGGAGGAAGGCAGCACCCAGGGTCTTCCATGCCCCGGCGTAGGCAACGATGACGGCTGCGGAGGGGTAGGGCTGAGGGCCGCTGTGCAGGTTGCGGAACCGCTCTGCCGCAGGCGCCCCTTCCGCATCCCCGTCCGGTCGCAAGGCGGCCTGCGGAGATGGTCAGCAGCGTGCAGCGATAGAGCCATCTGACAGGAAGCAGCAGCCGGGCTTGGCCTCCACTCAGGCCTTGCACTTCACCTCTGCCGATAGAACCATGTCCGCGTCGAACGCATGGAACTTCTCGAGGATGTCCTCCACTCCAGCGAGCACCGCCGTCCCCGCGCACGTGTCCACGTCCACCATCACCGTCTCGTCAGGCAGCAACTCCGCGAGCTCCAACGTGGAGAGCATGCGGAAGAACTCGGCCTCCGTGCCAGAGAGAGGGGAAGCGGGCCGCCAGTCATAGGACCGGGCGTACAGGGGCACGCCGTTGGCCAGCGCCGTGCGAACCAGGAGCGCCGACAGCGGGCCGGGCGCAGCGGTGGGGTCTGGGCTGGCCTCGAAGTGCGGGGTCCAGCAGTGCACGACGAGAGACGCGGCGGCAGCGGGGTCGCGGGGCATGAGGGCCAGGTGCGGGTGGGAGCGACGGCCTGCCTTGGGCAAGGGCAGCGGGAAGGGCGCCGCACGGGCCGCCGCGTTGAGCTTCCATGGAAGCCCGCGGAAGGTCTTTCCCAGCTCGAAAGCGCGGATGAGGTGCGTTGAACCCACGACACGCGCACCTGCGCCCCTCACCGCCTTTGCCACTGCGGGAGAAAGGCATGGGGATAGGTGCTGGTGGCTAAGGCCATTGCCGGGTCGTCGCACACCCTCTCCAGGCAGGCTGAGAGCGATACGTGCACGATGCGCCGCCCCTGTAGGGCGCATTCGAACTCCAGCCATGCCCGTGTGGCTCACATGCATTGACAGGCGAGGCCACGATGCGCTGCCGTGGGGAGGTCCTGCCGGTGACCGGGTCGGGGCAGGAGAACTGCACGTTGCCGGACATGCCGTGAAGGGGAGGCACGTCGGCAGCAGATGCGCCGTACGTCCAGTTGTCGAGCCCGTACGTCGCACCGCCCACCTCGTCGGCTGGCAGCGGCCTGCGATGGGGATCCGTGAATGCGTACAGCGCATGGATCGATAGGGATCAGACGGATTGAGAAACAAAAGCCACGTCGCGTCAGGTCACCTGGCCCCGAAGTAGCCGATGAAGTAGGCCGCCCAGGGTGCCCAGTGTGCAACGACCATCTCGGCCTCCCGAGCTCGCATCCGCCGCTGTAGCTCGGCAGATTGCACGTACTCGTTCGTCCAGGTATCGAGAACAGGCTGCGAAAAGTGTGGGATTGCAAATTGCTTTAGTCGGGCGCTTTTCCGCGCTGGAGTGCAAGGCCCCGACGTGCCATATGCTGGGCGCAGAGAAGCCGATTCTGCGATTGCGCGCCGATGATTACTTACCGGTGGAGGCGCGAACATGTCTGGCGACGAGAGAGCGCCGACTCCGAAGAGGAGGAGGACGAGGAATGCCCCCATGCCGCCCCTCAACGGGGCAGGCCTGCGCTCCATTGCGAAGACTCGTCCGACGTCCAATCTATCAGCTTCTCTTGACGACTACATAGCGACGCGCCATGCTCGCAGTCGAGTGACTCCTAGAACTTCACAAGCTCTGTCACAGCGCGGAGCAAAGAGCTAGCGAGGCACGCATGTCGTCACCATGCTAGAGAGTTCGGCATGACACACATGCTATTCTCCTAGGTGGCGCGGAACGAGGAGATAACAGGGAAAGAGAGGAGCGCAGCAATGCCAGCATCTGTCACTGCCACTGCCAGTTGGACTTCTTCAGGTCCAAAACCACAACGGAGATGTTGTCCGAGGACCCGACCTTGAGGGCGTGGTTGGCGATGACCTTGGCGGCGTGCTTGCACCCGACGTTGCGGGTGTGGCCCTTCTGCTGCACCCGGGCGATGGCCTTGCAGGCCGTGTCCACCGCCATGTCGTTGCTCATGACCTCCCACAGGCCGTCCGACGCCACCACAATCACCTCGTCCTCGTCCGACCGCTCCAGCACCGTCAGCTCGGGGTCGGGCACCACGCCCGCCCGCTCCAGCGCCACGTCCCCGATGGCGCGGGTCATGGCCAGCACGCCGTTGATGCGGTAGCCGTCCGTCATGTAGATCTTGCCCCCGGCCGCCACCACCCGGTCGGCCTCGTCCTGACGCGCCGGCTTCTGGTCGCACGTGAGCGGGAGCACGCGTGCCCCGCGCTTGAGCACCGCCCTCGAGTCCCCGCAGTTGGCTGCGAGCGGGGAGCAGAGGGCCTCTGAGCGCCACGGCGAGCGGACACCGCACCGCGGATGCGTTCTGGAAGCACCGCGACCTGCCGTCTCACCGATGTAGAGGTGGGTGCGCGTGCACACAACGGCGACCGACGTCGAGCCGACGAGCTCGCAGGCCTTCTGCTGCCGGAAGCCTATGTGGGTCGTTAAGAACGCCATCCTTAGCGCATCGCATATCATCCACGGCTCGGTCCGCCGCGTGACCCCGTCCTGCACCGTGTCCACTCTGCAGGCAAGGGGTCGTGGTTGGCGCGTCCGCAAACCGCCAACACGCGCGCGAGCATCTCGTGGTCCTCCGCGGCGACCGCTCACCTGGGCCGCACAAAGCGCATCTCGAGCGCCGCGATGCGCCCGGGCGCGCCATCCGGTCCATGCTCGGAGCTGGGCGCGCTCACGGGCCGCTCCCCCATCGACTCAATCGCTCGCTGGGAGGCCCCCGCGCCGATGGTCATGCTCCGGAAGTCCCCGTACTGTGCCACCCCTCCCTCCTGCCGCGCCACCTCCCGCGCGTCCGTCCCCACCATCTCCTCAAACCGCTCGGGGTCATAAGGGTCGCTGCAAGCGCTCTCGCCCTCCATCACGAGCTTCCGGAGACGGTTGGCGAAGTGGATGTGGAGCACCTGCGGGCCGCAGGGAGGCGCCGCGGCACCATCAGCAAGCTGGCGAGGGCGCATTCCGCGCACGCACTGCATCGACGCCACGTGCCCCCGCTCGCCTTGGCGCAGTACTGGCTCGCCCACTCCCCCCCGTGGCCGTCGAAGAGCCCCACGAAATGGATGCTCTCCCGGTCCGTGTCTGCGACGGGCGCGTCGGCCGTCCCCGGCTCCTCGGCCCCCGCCCGCGCCCGCGGCGGAGGGTCGCCGTCCGAGTTGCGGGCCAGCTCCGGGCTGTACAGACTGGCCAGTGGCGCCGGCACCATGTCCCGCATGCCCGACGGCGCGCGGTGGACGAGGCCCGCGATGTGCGATATGAGCGTGCACGCATCCTCCATGGCCGTGCGCTTCCCCTGCAGCGCCCAGACGCCGAAGTAGGGCGGCTCCTCCGGGTCCGGCGCCGACGTGTCGCCGTGCGTGTACCTCGACAGCACCTCGGCGTCCGTCAGCTTGATGCGAGCCTTGGGCCGCGCGTGCAGGCCCGACATGTCGTGGTGCAGGTCGGGGCCCCCGGCCTCCCACGCCTGCGCGGGCGATCCCTCGTGTCCCTTGGCACCCGACTCGTCATCTCCGCGATTGCTCGCCGACATCCGCTTCACCCCAGCCTGTGGAGGTATGCGGGTTGTGCGTTCGACGGCGGCAACCAAGGTGTGGGCGCCGCCGGGTGCCCAGGACGGGGCGCGCTCCTCACCCGCTCGCCCGTGCCGCTCGTGGACGTCGCGCCCTCTGCACCCCGGGGAGTCCCCACGACCACTTGCGATGGGCGGGCCTCAGACTGCACTGCGCTGGCCGGGATCCCTCGCACCTTGTCAATGGCGGTCGTCTGAGCGAGGTCGTTCGCCGTCGAGCTCTCCCTGCGAGGCAGCGACGTGGAGCGGCGCTCGAAAGCCCGCTCGCCGCGACCCCGGCCTCGGATCGGCGCGCGCGAGGGGAAGGGAAGCTGCGACGCACCCGGGCTTCTCGACCTGTGCGCCCTGCGCGCCGCGCCTCTGGCCGCTCGCTCCTTCGTCTACAGATGCGTCGGAGCTCGGGACCACGGCCTGGGAGTTGCTCTTCTGCGAGCAGCGGGAGAGGGCATGCGATATGACCCCTTTGGGCAGGAAGGCCCGCGCGGAGAGGCACGCGGCGCGGGCGACCCACCTGCCGACGATTTGCAAACGCGCCTAAGAAGCTATCGAATTTCTTTGGCGGCGCGATGCCCGTGTCGGAGCCGCTGTTGCGCTTCCCGAGCTTCAGGCACGACATCGTCGAGGGAGCGCCAGCGGCCGGCCGCCCCACAGGTGCGGCGAGTCGACCTTTACGCAGTAGCCGTACTGCGGGGGCCTGGGAAAGGCGCGTTCGGGCCAGACAGGCCCAGTCCAGCTGGCGGCGTTGTTGCATACAATCCCGGAAGGTGGGCGAGCCGCGCCAGCCGGAACCGGCAGCCTCGCTGGGGCATCTAAGATGACGCTGGTCGCCACGGTGACGACCCCCGGGCGCCTCCCGGGTGCTCACCTGGGATCCAGTGCGTGCGACTCCCTGGGCGAAAGGGGGCTCGACACCTGCAAGCGGTACATGAAACGCGTCCGTTTGCAGAGTCAACGCGCTGGCAGAGCCTCAGCCTAGCCAAGAGCCCCGGTCCGGGCGGCCCCAGGGCGCGACAGTCAAGCATGTCCCCAAGCACGCCAAGGAGCCAGGAGAGAGCCACGCCGGGGTTTCCCGTGCAAGCAGGTAAGGAAAGCACAGCGCCTTCCCGAGGACCGGACGCATCATGGCTAGCCGATGCCGCACCTGCCCGAGTCACCCCGCCGATCGCGCGCTTTCTACAGCGAAGAACGCGTGCTTCAAATGAGCGCAGTTCTGCCGTGCTGCAGGGCGTGGACGGAGAGGAGGTCCCTTACAAGTCGTCAGAACCGACGTGTACAGATGAAGCGGCCTTCGGCCAGCACGACGGCACTACAGCTCCAATCGACTTGTTCGCAGGCCAACTGCGTCATTCAATTTTGGCTGCTCTGTCCAAACAGGGGGGTCAGGAGGGCTGCCCCGCAATTCGTGCTGGTCATCAGATATCATCCGTCGAAGCCAATAAGGCGGCTCTCTTAGGTTGAAGAGCGCGACGGGCAGCGGTACGTCGCTCGACGCCGGGCTATTGCGACGTAGGCTGCGAGCGAGCTCGTGTGGCAGGCCCGCAGGCCTGTCGAGCCCACGCTGTGCGCATACGATACCAAGCGTTGAGGGTCTGCATCCTGACCAATCCTCCTCCATTCGCAGCGGGCCGCTCCGGCGCGCCGCTCGGGGAGATGACGGGGGGCAGCCCAGCGGCTGGCCGCTTCGTCGTCCGGGGCCTCGCGCTCCCCGCGACGGACCCTGCTTCGTCAGAGGCCGGTACGAGCCAGGCCGCGTCCTTCTCCTTTGCACCACCGCGCTCCTGGGGCCGGGTTTTCGGGGCCGTCTCCTTGGGCCCGTGGGCCGTCCCCACGAAGCAGGCGAAGGGGCACCGCGGGTCATGCGACGCGATGGAGTTTGTCATAGAGGACGCGCCTCGGGCGGGGAGGGTTCCCCGCCTGGCCGAGCAGTGCAGTCCATCTGTGAGACGAGACGCTCCCGCGCCGCTGGGCTCCGTGACTGCTTCCCGGCTGCGCGGGGGCGCCCGCATCGCGGGCGGGCACGATGGCGAGCTCGAATCCTACGCGAGCGGGGACCAGTCGGTCAAGGTGTGGTCCCCGAAGTGCATGTTCTGCGTGGTCCAAGTGAAGGCCAAGGTCGACTGCTCGCCGGAGGAGGCTTTTGATATATTGACGGATCCTATGAACTACAAGTACTTTAGAAACGTTTCGCCAAACACGGTGCGCGGGCTAGGCTGCGTGGCATGGGGCGCAGAGGGGTGCAGGGTAGAGCATCGCGTGCCAGGTTACACCCCGTGCCCACCCCATGCCCACCCCTTGCAGGTGCGCAACACCGTTCGGCGCAGGGAGGGCCATTTGGAGATCATCGACCAGGAGCAGGAGGGCAGGTGGCGGCTGCTCATGTTCAGGCGAGTGGGGAGCACAGCGGCTGGCGCTGTGCAGCACATGCGACCCGACTGTTCCCTTGATGCTCCAGTCGTGTTACCTCAGCTCCTCCGTCCCCGCAGCGGAGCATTCACCGTGCACATGCGCACCGTGCTCAACCGCCGCGACCACTCCATCTCCTTCCGCCTGCTGAACCCCGGCTTCATGCGCGTCTTTGAGGGCGAGTGGTGCATGCTGCCCTTCACGGACGCCAGCCTCCGCCAGGCGGTGGCCATGGAGCGGGAGTACGTGGACGGCTTCACGCGCAAGAACCTCAAGGCACCGGAGCCGACGCAGGCAAGGCTTGGAGGGCAGCACTGAGGCACGAGCGTAGCTGTATGGGTCGAGAAGAGCAGGGGGAGAGCGCATGCTGTGGGACCGCGCGTTCTCTTTGTGTGTGCCGTTGAGAGAACGGATCGAAACTCAACCCCCGCTCCTTGCTTCTGCAGGAGAGCAACACACCTCCCTGGCGCCGCCTGGGCAGCCACCTGCGGGACCTGCAGGCCCAAGCGCGCCTGCCGAGGATCCCCGCCGCGCTCGCCAACATCCCGGCGTCGAGCACGCACTTCTTCGCCCGCCGCCAGCAGCCGACGGCGTCGCTCGTGACGCTGCGCCAGACGCTGCAGCCGGCCCTGGCCCCGCCGCCCCCGCTGGACAAATGGGTGCGCCGCATCACGGCCAAGGTCGTGGAGGACATCATCGTAGACATGCAGGCCGAGGCTGCGCGGCGAAGGGCCGCGCGCCAGGCCGCAGCACCCGCCCTGGGGAAGTCTTGATCGTCTGACGGATGCGCATTGCTTCAGGCCCCTATGTGGCAGCTGCAGCATGGGGCATACTGCAAGCTGCCGGTCGCGGTTCGCACATGCGTCCCCGACCTTTCCATTTTTGTCGTGCCCAGCCCCATTCACGGATGGCTGCATAAGGTTCAAGGAGGATCGCGAAGTGAACAGCGTGGCATAGGTCAGAAACATTGCAGTCGTGCGACAAC
The DNA here is from genome assembly GCA_958009085.1 of Protoeuglena noctilucae. Taxonomy (NCBI): domain Eukaryota; kingdom Viridiplantae; phylum Chlorophyta; class Pedinophyceae; order Marsupiomonadales; family Marsupiomonadaceae; genus Protoeuglena; species Protoeuglena noctilucae. Next base: position 536,974 of record OY253668.1, on the reverse strand, counting down.
CTAGCTGGAGCCATCTAAGGCGCGCTAGTAGCTATGTTAACGGCGTGCGCCCCGTGACATCTGGTCGCCCGTGCTCGGCACGGTCGGTCGGAAGGTCGGCAGCCGGGATGCCTGCGGGCGGGGCGTGAGGACAGTTTACGCGTGTACATTCTGACGAGAGGGAGAGCCTTCAAGTGCCCCAGCAGCAGCACAGCCACACATGCAGTCGCTCACCATGAGGCCCCGCCTGCCCTGGTCGGCCCTAGCCTCGGGCAAACGGTGCTGCGTCGCCGGCGCTGCCACGGAGCGCACCGGCACGGGGCCTGGCGGCGCCGGCACTGCCGCAGGTGGTGCGGAACCCTGAGCATGGGCTCCCAGCCGCGCGACGGAGCGGTCCGCGAGGTCCGCCAGGTGCCGCACGGCCGACCGCACCTCGGGCGACGCGAGCGGTGACGCTGGCCCGGGGCTGGCGGGCGATGCCGGGGAGGCGGGCGACCGTGCCGCGAGGGGCGTGCCGCCCGTCGGCGCCTGGGCCCCCAGGGCCTCCAGCACGGCCCCCAGCGCCTGCACCTGCGCCCCCAGGGTCGTCGCCTCCTCGGCCAGCCGCGCCTCATGTGCTGCCGCCTCCGCCGCGGGCCCGGCGTCGCCCCCGCCCGCGCCGCTGCGGGCCAGGATGGCGTAGAACTGCCGCTCTACCTCCCGCGACCGCGCCATGGCGGCCAGCACGGCGCAGACGGTGCGCAGGTTGCCCAGGCCGTCGCCGCCCCGCAGGCGGCCCCGTGCGCGCCGGGCCCTGTCGGGGTCGGCGACGAGGCGGGAGAGGAGGGCCAGGGCTGCGGAGAGGGCGTCGGAGTCGAAGCGGAACAGCTGCGCCGCCTCGGTTGTCGCAGGGATGCTCTCGGGCGACGCCAGGAGGAGCGAGGCCAGGGCGTCGTCCGACGCGACACGCGCCAACACCGTGAGCGCCAGCAGGCACACCCGGCGAGCGCGGCGGTCGGCATCGGAGCCCCCGACGCGGGCGTTGGCGCGCACCGCGCGGAAGAGAGCGTCCGCAGCCGCACCGGACGCCACGACGCGCCTCGCCCGCGCGCTCCTCTGCACGGCCCCGGCCAGGTCCTCCAGGGCCCTCGTGCCCGCCGCCCCCGCCCCAGACAAGGCCGCGACGGCGGCCCCCGCGAGATCAGCCACAGTCTGCGGGTCATCTTCGGCCCCAAGGTCCGAAGGCCCAGGGGCGTCGTCATCCCTGACACCAAGGGTGGTGACCGCTGCGGCATCTGCGGACGCGCCACTGCCCTCGATGTTCCGCGGAGCGAACCGAGGCTCAGGCGTGGGCTGCATAGCAGGACCCGCTTCCTCCTCGTGCACTCGGCGCGGGCTTGGGGTCACGGCCCTCGCCCGCATGCCATCGTCAAGGGCGGGGGTCATCGTAGTGGACAGAGGCAGGACTTGGGTTGGTGTGATAGGCCGTGACGGGCCTTGGAGGGGCGTGGTGGACGGAGGCGGGGCTTGGGTGGGTGTGGCGATAGCAGACGTGGAACTGCCATCGCGTGCCAATGGCACTCTGCCCTCCGCTGCTAAGGGACCCTCTGGAGTGCCAGGTACGCGGCTGGGCCCAGGGGATGGCCCCCGCACAGCAGGTGTCCCCTGGCGCGATGCCGCCGCGGTGGGCGTGGGCTCCCAAGACGCCTTGGGGCCCGTCGTAGTGTGACCCGACGGAGCGAGGCATGTCGGGGTGCAGCTTGTCGGAGCGGGGCCCGCTGGCGTGCGACTCTTCGGAGTGCGGTCGGCATGCTCGTCCTCGCCGCCCGGGGAAGGGCACGACCACGTGTGGGGAGACGCGAAGCCAGGCCAGGCCGGCCGCGCCTGGGCCGCCTCGTCCTGACTGCCGCCCTCGGCCACCCCGCGGCCCTCCCCAGCCATCCCATCCGAACCCCTCGCCGGCGTGCCGTGTGACCTTGGTGACGTGCCACGCGCGCCCCAGGTTCCGGGAAGCACCGAGTGGCCGTCGCGAGGAGACTCGTTGCCGTCCACGCCCATTGGCGGCGTCCCCAGGTCCGGGAACACAGCCACTGGTTGCGCACCACTGGCCCCTGCCGAGGGCCGCCCCAGCAGCGCTTGGTCGAAGGACACGTCGCCGTCCGCACCCTCCTCTTCCTCCAGCGGGCTGCCGAACGTGGCGGCGTGGTGCACCGGGGCAGCGGAGGTGCCCGGGGTGGTCGTAGCTGGGAGCACGGCCACTTTAGAGGCCGCGGTCGGGGCCACTTCGGTCGACGGGGCGCAGTCGCCGCCGATCGGTGTCGCTGGGAGCGAAGAGAGCGCGTTTGCCGTGATGCACGGGGCGCTGCCTGGCGCGACGATGGGAGGCGTCCTCGAGAGCTGGATGCCGCCGGTGGGCGAGGGACGAGTCGGGGACGCCAGGAGCCCTGCGTGGGCATCAGGGTCGACGCGATGGTCTGGTGCACCAACAGTCGGCTTGGCCGTCATCGGAGGGGCAGGCAAGCACGGCGCTGCCTCACCTGGCTCCATCTCTGGGACAGTCATGGACGCTTGGCGCGTTCCCTGCTGACCCATCCCAGCAGAAGCACCCACTGCCCGCTCTCCTGCATTAGCCAGCTCCGCTGGCAGTCGCAAGCAGGGCTCAACAACCCCCACAGGCGCGCCAGGCGTCGACAGTGCTGTCTGCAAGGCTTCCATTGAGCCCACAGTGACACTGTCCAAAACGCAGGGCGCCCCTTGACCCTCGCTGGGCCCATGAGGAGCGAAAGATGGCGCCATGGGCGTCGAATGATCGCTTGCGTGATTGTCAGCCATTGCTGGGTCGACGTGGTCGTCGCTGACGCGCGCGCGGTTCGCGTCCGATGCGTCATTGGCATCCAAGCATCTGTCGAGAGAGACAGGCGAAGGCGAAGGCGGCGGCGTGCGAGGCCCCGTGTCCAGCAGGCGTCCCTCGTCCCCGGATGGCCCCCCCACATCCGCAGGCAGCCCAGCATCGACGACGACCACAGCAACGCTCTGGGCAGCTGCATGTCCAGTCGCAGTCACCGCACCGTCGATGCGGGCAGGCGAGGGCACGCCCGGACCTGCGGGAATGTCATTCGCCTGCTCCCCAGCCTGCCCCTGGTACTGGTCCCCAGACGCATCGTCGTTGTCCCCGCTGGTCGTCTGTTCCCCAGCCTGCCCCTGGCAATGGGCGCCAGGCACGTCATCATCGTCCCCACCGGTCGCCTCCCCCAGCGTCGCCATCAGCGACCTCATTCGCAGCGAGAGAGCCTCCCCCTGCTTTAACAAAGCCGCAGAGAGGCCCAACCACGGAGACCGGTAGCCAGACCCTGCCGAACGCTGCCCCTGCTTGTCGTGGGACGATGGCCCCACCGTGTGTGACGAGGCGGGGGGCGTCAAGTCGAGGCCGATGGGCTCAGACGCTCGCTGCGCTGCCCTCTCCGCACTCCCGCTCCCCACGGCAGAGTCATCCCGGCCTTCGATCACAGCCGAAGCGTGGCCGGCACCCGTCGACAGAACGCCCGCGTCGCTGTCAAGAGGCTCCCCGGGGCTGGTCGCCGCGACGGCTGCAGGGGTCGTCGCGGGGCGGGGCGTGACTGCCGCGCTCGCGTCTGGGGCGCGCTGGGAGACGTCCCGTGAGGGCGGCGATGCCGCAACCACCCCGGGCTCGGCCCTGCAATCGATGGCCACCTCCTCGCAGGCAGCCTCACACGCGGCGGCCATGAGCCGGGCGAGGAGGGAGCGCACGCGCACGGCCTTGGCGGCGGCCTGGAGGCACGTTGCGGCGTCGTGGTCGCGCCGGGCGACGACGCGCCGCCACACCCCGGCGATCCGGGCAGCGGCGTCGGCCCGCGCGCCCCGGTGCCGCAGCAGCGCCGCCATCGCTGCGTCGCGCAGGCGGGCGCGGACGGCCCGGGACCGCCATGCTTGTTGGATGGTCGCGGCTGCAACGATGCGGCGGCCCCTCCAGGCGTCCACCGCGGCGCGCAGCTCCCCCCGGTCCCTGTGCGCACGCCAGGCGCGCTGCACCACAGTCGCGGCAGCCATGGCGCGCTGTCCTGCCGCCTCCTCTGGGGAGGGAGCACTCGCCTCCTCACGCGCGGCAGATGATGACGTGCCTGCAGAAGCCTGCTCTGGCTCACTGGCTGCCACACCGAGGCTGGCTGCAGAAGTTTCCATCTCACACACCATGGTCAATGGCATGGCAGAGTCGCTGGCTGGGTCATAAAGGCGACCATCCGTGCCTGCGATGTCCACACGCTCCCTCCGCTGCTCTGCGCAAGGCGTGGCGGCACCAGCAGCCCCGTCTCCTAGCCCATCCCCGTGTCCAACCGAGCCTGCGACGGCCATGTCCAGACCTGGCGGCGTCTGCAAGCCAACAGCAGCCGGCGTCTGTAACACAGCTGTCAGCGACGGCTGCACCCCCGCTGCCGCCGGCGTCTGGAGCAGAGCGGACAGGTGCTTGGAGAGTGATGTTGGAGAGGCTGCGGCCTCCGTGGGCGACGGCGGCGGCTGCTGCACCACCACAGGCGGCCCCGTCCGCAGTGCGCTCGAGGCAGATGCTTCGTCAGGCGTGGAGGTGCGGCTTGCCGAGTCGGGAGCCTCTATGGACGCCACCGCGGCCGTGTCAAGCCATGCATGTGACGCGTACACAGCACCGTGGTCCTCGTCCCCGTCAAGGGATGCGCGCTCGGTCTCCGCAGGAGGGGTGCCGATGCCAAGCGGTGCGACGGAAGGCTCCCTAGCGCCCTCCGACCACTCCCCGCGTCCAAAGGGCGACTGCCGAGCGTCGACGGCCGCCGCGGGCGTCGCGAGGAAAGCGTCTTGCCCCAGCCATGGGCTGAGTGGCTCGGCAGTGCTCGACTCGCTGGGCTCTGCTGAATCGCGAGTTGCACCCGCCTGGCCCAGGCCCCCCTGTGACCCTGAAGGCGTCGCCACTGCTTCGGGCGACCCTGTAACCTCCACAGCTGCAGCCTCCACACCCACGGGAGCCTCCGCGGTCCCTGGCGTCGTTGCACAGGCCGCGATCGCCTCGCGGACCGCGCGGGCGGCGACCGCCGACGCAAGATCTCGCGCCCAGGCCGGCAGGGCATCGTGTGGCGAGGGTTGCGAGGCCTGGGACGGTGCAAGCGACGGGCCAACACTGTCCCTGAGACTCCCAGTGCCGTCCATCATGGATGCATCGCCCACAAGAGAGGCCAGAGGGGAACCTCCGGCGCTAGTCACAATGGCGGGCTCTGCAGCTGGTAGGCACGTGACACTCGCGCCCGCAGAAGGCGGGCTCGGCAGGGGCGACGGCAGACGGGTCGGCGTGACGGTGGATGCTGATGCCTGCCCAGGCAAGGGCATAGCACTCCCCTCCCGTGCCCCCGCATCCGCACCCACCCCCGCATCTGCACCGCCATTTCTGCCGGTCTCCAACCCGCCCTCGCCTCGCCAACCCTCGCTCTCCCCTCTCTGCTCGCTCGCATCCTCCGGCTCACACGTCGCACCGTTTACAGCGACGGGGGCACCAGCGCCCACCTCCCTAGCCACGTCGCCAGCGATCGAGGACCCAGGAGACGCGAACACGACCGCCACGGGGCCGGCGTCCTCTGAGTGGCGCACAGAGTCGCCGTGCGTCCCTGGAAACGCTGCCTGGACTCCGTCTCCTGCCATCGCCTCCGCCACTCCCTCCCCATCCGCGGTGTGACCGTGGCCCTCTTCCTCGCCACGCCCAACCCCGACGCCATCCCAAGTGTCCCCAGCATCCGCCACCGCACCATGCCCTGCCCCCGATGCCTCCACGGCTGCGACCGGTGCCCCACGGGACTGACGCAACGCCTCACTCGCATCGACCGAAGCACTGGGCGACTCGACCAACGCCGCCGGCGTCGTCGCGACACCTGCCCCAGCCACCCCCACCAGAGTGCCACTTGACTCGACCACTCCAGCGCCCATCTCGGCACCCATCAGCCTGTCCACCTCGTCCTCAATCCGCACGGTGGCCTCCACCTCGCCTGCCGCCTCATCCGCGGCCCCAGCAAGCCAAGGACTGGGGCTGAGCGGGGACGGCACGTCCGCAACACCATCCATGGTATGACTGCCGTGGTCGGCGTCGACGAACCCACCAGAGCCGTGCGCGGCTGCCCTCGACACAGCATCCGGCGTGGCTGGGTCAGCGGCGCTCGCTGAGCCGTCGTCCACTGACAAGGGTGTCGGCGACCCCCAGTCACTGACTGCGACGACGCGGGGCTCGCGGCCGGTCCCCTGGACTCTCCGTGGCCCCTCCTCGCCCACCACTGCCTCGACCTCCAATGTCCGCAGGGCCGCCAGGATCCGCCGCACCCGCCAGCCCCGCCACGCCGCCTGCAACCGGGTCGCAGCCGCGCCGAGGGCGTCAGACGCGGACCCCAACCTTTCTTCTGTAACGCAAGAACGCCCGTGAGCCCCCTTGTCCCATGCATCGCGGCCCTCAACAACCCCGTCTCCCGCCCCCTCTCTCTCCCAGCCTGCAGCGCCCATACCCGCCTCCCACACATCCCCTGCATCGTCCTCGTATCCACCCAGGCCGCCAAGGTCGTCCCTTGCTTCGCTTACAGCAGTCCCAGCCCCGTTGTCATTGCCAGCCCCACCCCTGGCTTGAATCTCTTCGTGGCAGTCCGCAGCATGGTAACCAGCCATGTCCTCGCTCGGTGCGTGGTTGGCTGGGCTTGCAGGCGTGCCATCGATTGCACGTGAAAGCGGTTCGCCCCGCGCATCGCAGCTGAAACCGTGGCGGTGCTTGCGCCAGGCGCCCTGCGGCAAAGACAAGCGCTGCGATTGGTCCATTAGCTCAGCACGAATGTATGGATGCAAACGCCCCTCGTCAATTACTGCCCGCACAGCACAGCGTCACCTAACCAAACCCCTGCCCCAAGCACCCTCACCTGGATGACGGCCGCTGCTCGCTCGCGGGTGGTACGGGTGGCCCAGAAGTCCCGCCACGCCCGCTGCAGCGTGCTCGCAGCTTTGTGGGCCCTCGCCAGCCCCGCCCGCGCCCGCCAGCCCCGGAAGGCGGCCTGGATCCGCCCCGCTGCCGCCGCCTCCGCCGCCGCTCGCATCGCAGCCCGGCCCGCCGCTGCCGCCCGCTCCTCCTCCTCCCGGCGCCGGGCTTCGATCTCCGCCCGCGCTTCCGCGAGCCTCCCCCGGGCCCTCCGCCACGCCAGCTGGATCAGCCAGGCGGCCGCCCGCGCCCGACGCGCCCCCACCTCGGCCTTGCGGGCGCGGCAGCACTCGAGCCCCGCGCGCACGACAGTGGCGGCCACCGCGCGCCGGGCCATCCACGCCCGGGCGCGGGCCTGGCAGGTGCCGGCCACGTCGTGCAACCTTGCCAGCGCCGCCCGCTGCAGCGCCCCCCGTACCAACGCCTGCATTCGGACAACCGCCGACAGCGCCCGGGCCGGGCGGCCCCAGCTGGCCGCCAGCGCCCGCCGGGCGCGGTGGACCCGCCACTGGGCCTGGATGCGCGCTGCCGCCGCCTGCCACAGCGCCAGGGTGGCACTCGCGGCGCCCGGCCTAGCTGCCTGGCCCCTCCGCCACGCGTGGCCGATGACGAAGGCCGCCCGCTCGCGCTCCGAGCACCGCAGCAGGTGCGGGGCGAGGTGGCAGAGGAGCATTGCCACGGCCCTGCGGGGGTGCGGGCACGTGAGAGGCACGTGAGACATGCAAGTCTATGTGACAGGCCCACAGCGCATGTGCAAGAGGGGTGGCGGAGGGACCGTGGCAGCAGCCATATACTCATGTCATGCAAGGCCACTCGCCTGGGGTCGGGTCCGTACTCCAAGACATCGTCCGCCGACAGCACGTGCGGGACGCGCGCGCCTGTCATGGCGTCCACGGCTGCCCAGAAGACGCGGAAGTTGTGGCGCACCGCGGAGGCGCCGTCGCCGGTGCCGGGCCCGCGGACGCTCCCCTGGCGCAGGAAGACCTCCGCCCAAGACGTGCCGGCGGCTGGGGTGGCAGCCGCGGGTGGCGCCAGGGCCTCCGACATGTCGATATGGGCGTGGGGGAGGCGGCTGGGGGCGTAGTGGTGGAGGAGGGCGCAGAGGGCACGGCCATCCGCGAAGGACACAGAGAGGTCGTGCACGGGGACGCCGTGGCCGGCGCACACCGCCTGGGCCCAGCGCAGCAGCGCGGGCTCAACCCGGCCGGCGAAGCGCGTCTCGGGAGCCGGGAGGGCCGGCGCGTCGCCGTCGGTCGCAGCATCAGTCGCACTGTCCGCCGGCAGGCACCTGCCGCGGAAGGACGGCGCCTGCGCGGCTGCCGCGGGCGCGATGGCGTGGGACGGCTGAGAGAGCTGCGGCTGTGACTCCACCGCAGGGGCGAGCTCGGAGCCGACGATCGCGTCCACGCTGCCCGTCGCGGCCTCGCTGGCGGCGCGGAGCTGCTGGAGGAAGTTGAGGGCGTGCGCAGCCGGCGGGGGGGCTGCCGGTGGCGCTTTCTTCGCCCCCTTGCGTGCGGGCCTGCCGGCGTTGCCCGAGACCCTCGGGGCCCTGAGCGACTTGGAGGACCCCGTGCTGCGCGTCGTGAGCAGCCCCGACGCAGCGGTACCGCCCGAGGGCGTCGATGCGGCTGAGGCCGCGCTGCGTGCGGATGAGGGGCCCGGGCGAGGGAGCAACGTCTGGGGGACCGAGAGTCGCGCGGGGCGGGGAGCCTTGGGCGCCCCCAGGGCCCCAGAGCCCGGCAGACTGTGTGCCGGAGCGGGTGCCTGTGCGGCATGCGGCCCAGGCGCCGGCAGCGGCTGGCAGCCGGCCGAGCGTAGCGCGTCTCCCCTGCGCCAGCTGGCCAGCTCGACGCCCATTGACTGCAGACCCCGCCGGTGCCTGGCGCTCCACAGGCTCGCCTCCAAGGCCAGCGCCTGCGGGACAGCACACAGCTACTTCCACATGTGGGCTCTGGTGGCATGCGAGTAGGCAGGTTGCAGGCTATGCACTACTGGGCAGGATGGGAGCGCAGCGTCACCTGGAGGTCTGCGAGCTGGGAGACTTGGAAGTGGAGGAAGGCGCGCCACAGGAGCCCCAAAGTCCTCTCGAGGTCCCCCCGGGCCACATCCTCTGGCCGCACGCGCACGTGCCCCGCGCTGGTCGCGACGGGGCTGGTGATGTCGAGGCCCGCGGCCGCGAGGGCGTCCATCGCCAGCGCCGCGTTGTGCGCCCGGTGCAGATGGGCTGCGGCCGGCACGTGGGCCTTCCCCAGCAGCCCCTCCGTCCCTGTAAGGGTCTCTGCCAACCGCACCAGGCGCACGCCGTCGCTCAGGCCCGCCGCCAGGCGAGGGAACGACCACTGCGGGCGCCGGTGGGGCATGAATAAGTGGCAGACAGTCGCAAAGGCCGCGTCGTGACCCATGACGCCATTGCTTGATGAGCAAACAACGGGGTGCGTGCCTGTCGGACTGAACGCCAGTGCCACTTGTGCGACAGTGGTGCAACTTGTCTCACCTCGATTTCCGCCCGAGGGTCCTGGGTGAAACGCAGGACGTACCCCGCCTTGGCCAGGAGCCTGACTGGGTCGCCCTCGTTGAGCAGAGAGCCCCGGAGTGCGGTGTCAAGGACTTGCGAGGAAGACTTGGCGTCCGCACCAGTACGGAAAAGCAGGGGCCGCGTGGGCGGCAGCGACCACAGCGGCGAGGCGGGGGCGGCGTTGATGACGTCCAACTGTGGTTGGTAAAAGAAAGGCAGTTCGGTGGTGCTGCAAAGCTGCCAGGCATATAACTCGACATGCAAGTCAGACCCGTGACGGCGGTACCGTGTGTGGCATCAGAAGCGAGTAGGCGTCTCACCAAGAGGACCAAGGTCATGATGCGACGTAGTGCGGTGCGGCCCTGCGACTCCCGACGCTCCGCCTGCGCAGCCGCGTCGGACGCAGCCTCGTGCGCCGGCCTGTCCGCGGCCGGGAGGAAGCTCTGCGTCAGCGCACCCCCGACACCGTCCCTGAGATCTACCTCCCGGCCCAGCACGACCTCCATGCCCAAGGCGAGCCTGCGAGGGCGGACGCATTTGGCGGGCGTCATGCTGTGCAGAGGCAAGACCAGATGCAATCTGCCTGTGCCAAACTCTGCTGCTCCTTCTCAAGCCATCCCATGCGTGTGCAGTGGCGGGATGCATTGAACGAGAGCAGCACAACTGTGGTGCTCGCTCACCAGAACGGGTCGTAGGACAGGAGGGCGTCGACAGCACGTTGCCGAAGCATGACGTCGTCCAGCAGGGACGTCTCGGGCCTCAGTCGCAGTCGCCCGGCGTCCACGAGTCTCTCGGCCTTGGCGAGCGCCGTGCCGCACGCTTCGTCACGGGAGAAGGCAGACCACAGCGCCTCGCGGACCAGGGGGGCCAGCGCATTGCCATCGCGCGCGTCGTCGAGTCCCTGCGCGAAACAAGCATGCGGGGCTCTCAGGGATGTTGATGAACGGAGCGTTTGCATGCGAAGCTCAGAGTCGGTCTCGCAAGCTCGACGGTCTTTACTGCAAGGGGCCCGTCCCAGGCAGCGCTCGTCACCTGGCGCGGGGTGATGAGGTGGTTGACCCAGGGCACGAAGGCCCTCTCCATTTTGGCCGCCCAGAGCCGCCGGTGGAAGAATGTGGCATCGAGGTCCCGGTGGTGGGCCGCCAGGCGCAGGCGCGCGGCGGACTCGCGGCGGGCGCGGTCCGCGTCTGCACGGGCGGCGGCCATGGCCCCGGCGGGCTCCGGCGCGCGCGGGCCCCTTCCATCGGCAGCCGGGAGGCCCTCTCCTCGCAGGGACACCGACAGACGCCTGTGGCCCTCCAGCATCAAGTGCAGCACGTCCCTGCGCCCAAAGCACGTTCTCGCAGCTGGCACGGCCGCGCGACACCGCCGCCGCCCAGGCGACTCGCTGCGTGTGCACACGTTGATGCAAGAGCAATGGCGCATAGCACGTCGCAGGAACGGCTCGCCTGACCGCCATAATCTCCCTGGGCTGCCATTGGAGCGTGACCGAGACGGAGCCACGAGCGGGCACGCTGAGGACCCCGCGTTCCTGGAAAGCCGTTCGAATCTCGCCGGCGCCCGGGCCATCGGCGTCCACGCAGTGCACGGAGAACCCCCGGCTCCAGGGCAGGCGGTCGAGGGCCACGTGCCGCGTCGCCAACGAGGGATTCGTGATGACGAGTGTGCGCGTCGCGGTGGACCCCAACTGCAGAGAACAAATGGGTGTAGCGTTGGCCCTCTGCATGAGCTGCCCGCCCACCTCACTGCTGCAGGAACAATCCGTCTCCCCATCGGTGCAGCCAATACAATGCCTCACATGGACTTTGCCGAAGGACACCACGGTCGGGGATGGCTGGAGGAACGTCCGCGTCGGGAGCTCCAGGACGTGGCGTGGCGGGGCGCCTGCCTTGCGCTGTTGGGCGAGGCTCGTGAACGCATCCCTCGCTGACGCAAAGGCCCCTGCCTGGCCTTTCTCGAACGCAGCGGTGTCAGCGGGCAGCAGCGCCGCCTCGATGCCCAGAGGGTGCCCGTCTGCGCGACCACTCGCACCGGAACGGGCGTCCTGGGCACGGGACAGCCGGCCCGCCGACTGCAGCGCGGCCCACGGCGCACCGCCCCGGCCATTCTGCGAAACCCTCATATCTGCTCGCCCGTCCGACACCTGGGCGCCTGCCTGGCCCTCCCAGTCGACTTCCCTGGGGCGAAGCGAGGGAGGGTGCCTGTCGTTGGCTATGATGTGCACGATCCTCGTGTGCGCATAAGCCGATGATGAAAAGCAGGCAACAAGGTATTGATAACAACAACTCGGCAGCGTGCATGGATGTGCGCCTCACCGTCCGGGCCATGCGACGGTGCATGAAGCCACGCTCGAGACGACTGCGCCCGAGGAAGCATCTGCAGGGCAGTGGCAAGGTCGCGTATCAGGGGATGCGAAGGCGCGCTACCCGCGGTATCCAGCGCGGTGCACGTGCTCACTGGAGGCGTTCTCCCCGTCTGCAAAGTGCGACCGCGATCGCTTGGCCACTCGCAGGGCCGACGGCGTCGTCAACAGCGAATCCCCGAGGTTCGTCCGGTCGGCGAGCGTCCTCTTTGTCTTCTTCTCGCGCAAGACGATGCCCGGCGTGCTCCCGGGCTTCCCGAGGTCCCTCACAACGGGGGTGCCGTCTGGCGAGGCCGGATCCGGGAGCACGCGCGCTGCCGGCGCCCGTCGCGCACCCACACGAAAGGCACCAAAACTTTGGACTTGCCGTGACTCCTCCTTGTTCATCGCCGCCCACTCCTCGTCGCTGCGGGGCGCATGGCAAAGAAGGCGCTCTGCGATTGCTCTTCCTGGTGACCAGGAGCCGCGGGCCCGCGCGATGACACATCCCCTCGATAGATGTTACGATGAGAAATAGATCGATTAGCTCGGATACGGCCGGGGTCGCCCAGGCGCGGCTCACCTCACGGGGCCAACAACGCGCCCGGGCGGAGGATGGGAGCGCGTGGAGCCCTCCATCCCGCCAAGTCGTCACACCCGCAGCCCGCACATCATCTGCAGAAGCATGTGAGGACAAGGGCGGCTCTCCAGCAGGGCTGCCGACTCCTTCGCGCCCTGCGCCACTTCAAACCGTGGTGGGGCGACGCCAGGCTAGCCCGACCGCGCGTCCCAGCAGGCGACGCACCGGCTGTGTCCGAGTCCTGAAATGGTTCTGTGCGACAAGTCTAGCTGAAGGGCCAAAGCGTCGGGCGAAAGAGCGTGTACCCGGTCCCTCCGCGCAGCAGCGCCTGCACGAGCGCACGCGTCGGACATGCAAATCGGAATTTCTGGAAGTGAGCCCGGCGAAGTCTGCCAAAGATGGCTCCCTGACGAGATTAGCCTAGGTCGTGCGGCACAAACATGCAGCTGAATGTCAGCGACAGACGCTGTCCTGCTGCTAGCCGTCAGCTTGTAGTCGGGGAGGTGCTGCCGTGGCGGGCTGGGCCTGGCACGAATCAGGATGTCTTCGTAAAGCCATGACGTGGCCTGTGCCGTAGCTGGGGTCGATGACGGAAGGCGCGGGGTCATGGCAACGCTCTCTCAACAGAGCGCTGTCGTACGTCGTGCTCTTCCTGGTTGGCGTCATCGTCGGGATTGTGGGCACGCCTGCGCTGAATGCAGGGCCGGTGCGTGGTGCTTGGGCGCGTGTGGGGGGATGCTCAGCACGCTGATGCAAGCGATGAGCACAATGACATGTCATCTCCCTTGTCTGCCTGCAGAAAGCCATCACGCTCCGCAGGCCAGACCCCCCCGGCAGCAGTTTGGTGTCCGACCCGGGCGGCTACAGGGCTGGTGCACAGAGCCCTGCAGTTGTTGAAGACGGAAACGCGACGGGATACGCAGGGGCCGAAACCAAGGTGAGCCGAGCGCGGGAGACCAGCTGCCCTACATCCCCTGGCATCTGGGTGCGCCTGCCGCCGCCCTGCGGCCTCTGCCGTTATGTCTTTACTTGTAGCGTGTCAAGCGAGAAATACTCCATGCTGCTCCGCAGCCGTCGGTGAAGGTGACGCCCGTGGCGTCGCCAACAGCTGCGGCGACGCCCAAGCCCACGCCAGCCCCAACGCCCAAGCTCACCCCGCGTGCTACAAGGCCTCCGCCGAAGCCCACGACCGCGCCCAAGGTCGTGTGGGACGCCAACCCGTACTCCTTCGCGGGTTCATCCGATGACCCGTTCTGGGAGACGTATGAGCCCGCCGCGAACGTCGGCAACTTTTGGGAGCGGCAGGTGGGCAGCGGAGGAGGCCGTTGCGCAGGGATCGCGCCCGAGCGCTCGCACGTGCTATCCCGCGGCCGTTCTGTCCCCGCAGGTCACGCACGGCCTGGCCCCCGCGTGGCACGTCGAGCAGCACCGCTCGCTCACGTACCGGCACGCCAGCAAGGATGCCGTCGACGTGGACCCGGAGGCGTACGCGCTGAGCAGGGAGTTCATGGAGACGTTCGCGGAGGACAACTTTATCATGGTCACCTGGGCCAACTACCACTACTTGGACTTTGGTGAGGCGTCGACCCATCAGGCGTGAGCCATCATGCGTGAGCGTTGCCCGCCCCTGCGCGACTCCCCCCGCCGCGTGTCGGTCGCAGTGCTCAACTGGGTGGAGCACGTGGAGGCCAGCGGGGTGCAGGCGTACGTCGTGGGTGCGATGGACAACGAGCTACTCCAAGAGCTGGTCGGACGGGGCATCCACACCTTCAGCATGGACTCGGGTCTGGAGTAGACCGACTTCGGGTGGGGTTCCCGGAGCTTCCACAAAATGGGTCGGGAGAAGGTGCGCCTCATCGCGGCCTTCACGGGGATGGGCTTCGACGTCCTCATTTCAGACGTCGACACGGTCTGGATGCGCGACTTTCGAGAGTTCCTCCCGGTCTGCCCCGAGTGCGACATCCTCAGCTCGTCCGACTGCCTCACCACCACGACCAAGGTGCGCGGCGTGGACCGACCTGGGAGGGGAGTGTGTCGAGGGTGCAGCAGTCGATCGCACGCTCACTTGTTCCGCGCGTTATAGGAGAGAGAGGACCACCTGGAGAACTTCGACAGGTGCGGGGGGCCGGCGAACATCGGCATCATGTACTTCAAGCCCGCGGCGCACGCCTTTGCCCGCGAGTGGCTGGACATGATCCTGGAGGACGACAACTACTGGGACCAGAACGCATTCAACGACCTCTTCAGGCGAGGGGGCGCGCGCGCTGTCTACAGGCGACCGCCGGCGTCCAGGCAACGCGCGGCGCCTGTAACGCCGCGTCTGCGCAACCGTCCATCCAGGCGCGCTCCCAAGGAAGAGGGCGGACGGTTCGGTTGGCGCAACCACGAGAGCAACGACGGCTCGTTCATGGCATACGGGGGCCACCTGCGCATGGGCATCCTCCCCACGTCGCTCTTCGCCAATGGTCACACGTACTACGTGCAGCGGATGTTTGAGAAGCACGGCGTGCACCCCTACGTCGTCCACAACACCTTCCAGTACTCGGGAACCGAGGGCAAGCGCCACAGGTGAGCGTGCGACATGCCACGGCATTCGCGAGCCAGGTCATGAGAGGCGCACGATGGCCAAGCGTGCGCACTTCGTTTGCTTGCCCAGGTTCCGGGAGATGCTGCTGTGGGACGACCCTCCCGACTACTACGAGTCCGAAGCGGGCTTCGTCTTCTTCCACCCGGACGTACCACGGCAGCTCCTGGAGGCCTCGGTGCCTCCCCGGCCAAACGGACTGACGCCCGAGGAGACGGGCGAGTCCGCGGCCCTGTCTGGATGAGCCTGCGTGCGGCTGATGCTTTGATATCTGCGGCGGCTCCGTGGGCAGCTGCGGCGCATGCGATGGGTGTGCTGACGTGTACATCGCTCGAGCTGCGTACGAGGCCGCGCCACCGCAGTGGGCCACTTCAACCTGGTGCACTACTAGATGTACCAGGTCAGGTCGGCGTACGCCATTGCGCAGATGACGGGGCGCGTCCTCATCATGCCGCCGCTCTGGTGCGGCCTTGACCGGAGCTGGTTCGGCCACTTCGGTGAGAGCTGCCGATCTGGTGTGGGTCGGGCTGGCAATTCATGTCGTGGGGTAGTGATGTCAACAAGGAAGCGTTTCAGTCCTTGGGCAAGACACATTGACCCAACACCGCCTTCGGCATCGACTGCCGCCAACCCTCCTTCCTCCGCCCAGGTGTCATGCCGGGTTCAGACCTCGACCTGCCGTACCTGTGCCCCATGGACCACGTCTTCGGCGTGGAGGACTGGATGAGCACGCGCCTCCCTGCTGATGCCGGGGGGCCCCGTGTGGACTTCCGGGAGTTCTCCTTCCTCCTGGTGCGTGCGGGGATGCGGCTGCATTGGACGCCGAGTGTGGTGGTGGGCGCCAGCCGTGGGGCAGACCGGCACGGTCGCAACACTGAAGGGGTTCCCGCCCACGCCAGGGTGGTGACTCCCATTCACCGCGTCCAGCCGCACCTCTCCGCCGCTCGCAGAACCCGAAGCTGATGGACGACGTCAAGCGCGACCGCGTGATCGTTGAGCTCTGCTTCGTCCCCGGCTGCACCGGTGACGCGGCCACAGCGCGCCCCGGGGACACCCTGCCCCTCGAGGCGGGCCTGACGGACCAGGACTTGGAGCCCTTCCTGCGCGAACTGGCAAGCGTGAGCGTGCTGGAGTTCACGAGCACCGTGGGGCTCTTCGGGGGCTTCGAGGACCGCCGGCGGCAGGAGCAGCTCGAGTTGCGGTTCAAGGTCGGCGCGGCGCTGTGGCGCTGCGTCCCCGAGAAGCACCCCGGGCACATCTGGTACAACCCGCTCTTTGACCAGTGGCCGCACCGCGACCGCCACAACAGGCTCATCGAGGGGCCCTTCGCGCCGCTCCTCGGACCGTGAATTGCTGTCTTCCGCCTTCGACATCGTGTTCAAACTAGCGTCACCATAGCTCGGACCGTTGCATACGTCTTCACTGCTTCTTCCTTGAAGCCTTCTCCTCGATCCCAGACGTCCCGAACCTCCGCCGAAGCTCCCCAAGCACCTCCTCCATCTCCACGCCTTGCACGTTCAGCAGCACCATGGAGTGGTACAGCAGGTCCGCCATCTGCGTGACACACGCGAATGGCCTCGCGCCTGAGGTCGTGCCAAGCGTTACAGCCGGCACCGAGCAGCCCACGCCTCCGCACCTCGGAGACGGCTCTCTCGCGGCCCTCTTGCTGCTCCCACGTCTGGCACAGCTCCCCAGCCTCTTCCCGGATCTTCTTGCAGCACAGCGACGGGTCCGCCAGGAGACGTGCGGTCCAGGAGGGCTTGCCGCCCTGCTCCGCGCCGCCCGCCTCGGCAGCCGCGCGGCGCTCCCGGATCGTCTGCTCCAGGGCCAGGAGCGTCGTCCGGGGCACGTGGGTCGTGCTGTCCTCTGCGCCCACCGTGACCAGGGCCGGACCCTGCGATGCGAGAGGGCGCGGGGCGCATGGCGGGCTGGAAAGCCGATCACGCTGTCGGTGCGGAGGGCATCTGGCGGCCGCGCGCGAGCACCTCGGCCTCCAAATCCGCCCGCTCGAACCAACACGTCCGCGCGCCCGTGTGGCATGTGGGGCCGTCCGGTTCGCACAGGTAGATCACGCTGTCCCGGTCGCAGTCCAGGAACACGGACTGCACCCGCAGGTAGTTCCCAGAGGTCTCCCCCTTGCACCACCGGCCCTTGCGGGACCGGGAGAAGAAGGTCGCGAGCCCCGTCTGCAGCGTCTCGCTAAGCGCGTTCCGGTCGCTGAAGCCCTGCATGAGGATCTCCCCAGTGTCGACATGCTGCGGGAAAGGGCGCGTAATCACGGGCCGCATGAACGTCGAGATCAACACCTGCCCTCCCGCCGCTCTCGACGGGAAAAGGGCGCTATGAGACACCGTGACGCGCGCATAATGTGCATACAAAACCATCGGCATCAAATTTAGGCAGAAGCAAGCATGTGACGCCGAGGAGGGCGCTGGCAAGCACCGGCGGCTGCAGGGCCCCCCGGGGATGCAGATACCGCACGCGCCCCGATGCCGATGACAGCTATCACACGAACAACCCCACACGACACGCATTGAGCTACTGGCGTGTCGGTATCTGCCCAGAGCTGGATGATACCGCTCGCAGATGAACGTCGTGACCAAACTCACGCACCTGAGCGATTGCGACAACCAGGCCATCTACGTTGTACTTAAGGCCGTCCAACCACTCGGTCATGCCCGCCACGTCCCCCTCCACCTTCACGGGCGACGCCCGCAACACATTGCCGTGGGCCCTGCTCCTCCCCACAGCCGGGACGGCCAGTTGCTTTCCCCCTCGCCCCGCCAAGTCAGCGGCCAGCGACTGTGGCTGTCGCCTGGCTGGCCTAGGGTGGGCGCACGGGCCCAGCGTGAGCAGGGCCGTCGCCATTCAAGGCCGTTTTATGCCAAATCGAAGCCCTATGAGCTGCAGCGGACGAACATTGCAGCTACGGAGTGTCTCCCGGTACTGGATAAGGGCTGGCATCAAACCCTAGGTCACGGCACCCTGCCCGTCAGGGCTGCGGGACGAGCTTGCTCACGCTCCTGAAGCCTTCGTACGACGGCTTGTAGTTGCTGCTGAAGAGAGGCATGCTCTTGTCCAGAGTGCGGCCCTCACCGGCCTGAAAGCGGGGGAAGAGGAGCTTGAGAGCCACCCTTTGACCACGTCGCAGGTACGCGCCACCACCTTGGCCTAAACTCGCCTGAGGAGGGACGGGCTGGCTTGCCGGAACGTGACCAGTGTAGCCAGGCACATGCCCCGCGGCCTTCCAGGTCCCTTCCGACAGCACGGCGCTCACGCCCTGGCTGTCCTGGAACCGCGCGCTCCCGCCCAGGGACGACCCTGGGCCCGACCCTGGTCCCGACCCCTCGTACGCCGGCTTGAGGCACTTCTTCCCTTGCCGCCATTTCTGCGGACAGCGCGGGAAGCTTCGCGTCGCGAGGGCCTTTGCATGCCGTCACATTTGCTCTGCGCTGTGCTCCAAAAGCTTGCCTTCACTCGGCCCACGTCGTCGCTGTCGTCTCGTGCTCCCGTCGCGTCGCCACACCCAAGCATGTACGTCGTCTGCCATTGCCCCTCGCGCTCCTGGCCCTGGGCAGGCTCGAGGGCCGAAGGCGGAGGCCGCCGCGAGATGTGGAATCCCGGACTGCCGACCTCGTCCTGCTCCTCGCCTTCTTTAACACCTGATGGGCAAGACGACGGGCGTCATGGCGCCGGGGAGTCGGCGGCATCAACGGCAAAGTCAACCTTGCGCTTGTGCGGGCGCGCAAAACAGAGACTCACCGAAGGGCAGGTACGCCTGGGCAGCTGGGTGCGCGTGGAACTTCCGTCTCCTCCCGAGCATCACGGCATCCTCGTCGGCATCTTCCTGGCTGCCCAGCATGCTGGGGAGCCCCAGCGACATTTCTTGCCCTTAACCAGACGCGAGGCGCGAAATGGGTTGAAGTGCGCGGCACCTGCAGATAGAGGAGCCAAACGGAGACCCACCGCGCAACTCTGAGCACCGCAGCGTAGCCTGATGGGGAATTAGAAGGCCGTGCCAGAAAATGGCAGTGCACCTGCTCGCCTGCCTCGCTGCCCGGGTCGCGCTCGATGCCGGGCCAAATCTGCACTCCATACTCGACTGCTGCATTGAGCCTCTTTGGCCAACGCGGCTTTGCACGGTGGTGGGCGACCCTCTGCTCCGCTTCCTTGTGGCTGCAGCGACGGGAGCGTGCTGGGGGGTCGGTGCAGGGCGGGGTTTTGCGGACTGTCGAGAGTTCATGTGAAGAGCCGCGGGGATCCACCGTTTTAGGTGTGTGCGAAGCAATCATGTTCGCTTCCCCCCGCTGCGCGTTTACGAAGCACCCTTCAAGCGAAATCCATCGCCTGCTGCAGGCGATGACTCACTGGTCGGTGGCGGGGCTGTTAAGGGACTGCGTGAGGGTAGGGCCCAGCCGAAAGCGGGTCGCCATGGGGGCGAATGAGGCGCTCAGTCGTGTGCTGGACTCGGAGGAAAACGGCGTCGATCACGACAGGGATGGGGCGGACGGAAGCGTGCAAGACCTTCTCGCGCAGGCGAGCGCGGGCGCCTTTATCGCCCCTCCGCTGCCGCCGTCCAGCCATCCCAAAAAAACCACTCGCTCATGTCCTCCGCGCGCCGCCTTCGCAGGTCCAGAGCCTCGCGGAGGAGAAGCAGCGGGCGGAAGCGGAGGCAGAGCAGCGCGCAAGCATGCTGCGCGTGCACCAGGTGCAGCTGGTGGAGCGGGCCCAGGAGCGGGCCGCGGCGGCGCAGGCGCTCGTCACCGCCGCGCAGGAGGCCGCTGGCTGGGCGGAAGGGGACGCGAAGCTTCGATTGACGGAGCTGCTTCGGCAGCTCGAGGAGCACGCCGCGGAAGCGCAGCTCTTTGCCGCGCAGCAGGAGCGCGAGGTGGCCGTGACGCAGCACAGCCGTGGCCCCGCGGGCGGGCGGGCCCTGGCCGGCGCAGCGGATTCGGACGCCGCGCTTGACGACGTGGCCGGCGTGGCCCCCGCACGGCGCGCCGGGGACGCCGACCTGGAGGAGGAACTCATGGAGGCGATGGGAGCCGGCCAGAGCTTCAGCGAGCGGGCGAAGTGGATCCCTTTGCGCCTGAACCTCGACGAGCGGAGGCTGCTCCGGCTGTTGGAGGCGAGCGGCGCGGCAGACGCAAATCTCAATGCCCAGCGCATGTGCGGAGAGCGGTAAGCCATCGCCCGCACGCCCCGTTGCGTCATGCAGGGAGCGCTCGCTGTGTCGGAGTATACGGACAAGGTGGACATCTCGACGTGGAAGAGCAAAACAGGTCGCATCCATACCCAGATCAAGTACCTGTGCGCCATTTTGTGCGGGTTGGTGGTCGCGGAAAACTATGCCGAGGGCCAGCGGCTCATCAAGGACAGGTGGGGCTGAGGGGCTGAAGTCGCCACGCTTCCCTGGCATCCCATGCACCTCGCTCACCCCTGCGCACCTCGCGTGCACCCGCCCTTATGGTCGACAGCCCCACACCCCACTGGCGTGCGTGCGAAAATGTGAACGCGCCGCTTGATGCACCCCCAGGGACTTCGTGACCAACGCCGAGTTTTTCCAGAACTGCTTCGAGATCGGCAGGAGGTGCAAGGTCATGAACCCGGGGTCCATGCGCAGCGACTACGGCAAGCTGCTGTACATGCTCATGGATTCCTCGGACCCTTACGTCCGAGAGCTGCTGGAGTTCGACTGCGTCAAGCCCCTGCGCACCGGTGAGTGCCTTTGCTACGTAGCAGAGTGCACGTGCATCCACCCTGTCACGTAGATGGGCGACGTGGGGTTCTGTCGGTTGTCGTCACAGCCGCCCTGTCCATATCACGCCGTCGTTGACTCCCCTCTCGCAGTCTACCGTTTCCTGGAAGAGCGCGGGGCGCTTCAGATGCTGGAGGACCCCCTTATGCACGTGGCGACGGCAGAGGTGGTGGCGGGGGAGCGGGACAGGTGAGAGCGACGCACGGGCCCGCTTGGCAAAGACCGGGTGGTCCGAAGTTTGCCGAATCCAATTCCCTCGCCCACGCTAGCCCCAACCCCTCGCCCTCGCTCGCATTACGCTTCACGCCCTCGCCCGCTCGTCTGCGCAGGTCCGAGATCCAGGCGGAGATCAAGCGGAAGGAGAAGGCGCGTGCGGCCCTGGCTCACAAGTACAAGACGCGGCAGGTGTCGGAGGACGAGCTCCTCCACTGCATCTACAGCATCAGCGACAACAACTCGTATCTCTTTTTCAACCGAGACCCCATCGACAAGGCCATCACCTACCTCACGACCTTCTTCTCCCCCACGGCCATCGACGGGCCCTACTCCCTCGCCATCCAGTCCGGTGCGCCGCGCGAACGTGCTTCCCATGATGGGATGGGCGTAAGAGATTCCTCATATTTGCCTGGAAAGCGACACGTGACCTGGCTCATCCCGCGACTCCTTCGGGGGACCATTGGGGTCCCTATTGCCGGCCCCATTACCAGCAGTGCCTTGTCTTGTCTTCTAAACACACGTGCTTCGACCCGCGCTCGTGCCTCCCCTCCTCCGCAGGCCGCGGGGGCGCGCGCCTGACGCACAACCACGAGCGGCAGTACCACTACGTGCTGCAGTCCCTGGCGCTGTGGCGGGAGGTCTCGACGGAGATGTTCAAGCTGTGGGTACTGGCAGAGACGGACCTGCTGGACCCTCGCAACGGCTACCGATTGATCGACACGGGCCAGGGCCTCAACCGCGTGCAGCAGGCGCCCGAGACGCTGCGGGCGATGACCCGGATCGTCACGCGCTGCCAGCAGCGGCTGGGGCACTGGGTGGGGTCGTCCGTCGTTCACATGGGGGACCACAACGTTCCCAACGCCCTGCTTTTCATCGACAAGTACACCCAGGCGAGTGTGACTCCACATCCACGAACATCCCAACATTCCACGTCCTACGACAAAGCCACGAGTTATGCCATGACAGACATAGGGGCGCTTCCAAGACGGGGGTTTTACCTGCGATCGCCTGCCGCATTGTTGCAGGTCCCTCGCATCCTCAACCCGGTCGTGTTGGTCCTGGACGAAATCCCCAAGCTGTACCGGGAGCCCAGCTGCCGCGCGTACATCGACAGCGTGTTCGGGAGCGCGGACGACGCCCGCAAGGCCATCCTGTGCGACTTCTTCCGCCATGCCTTCGACGGCTCCGGCGCCGACTCATTCTTTGACGACTGCAGCTGCATCGATGGGCGGCTCACGTCGGCGTAGAATTGGTGCTCCAAGATCGAGAAGAAGCCCTACTGGACGCTCTTCAAGATGGCGGGCTTCGTCGGCTTTGACGGGGAGTTCGCCAAGTGACACCGCCACCTCGCTCGATACCGCCGCCGCCTTTGCTGCCGTTAGCATGCCGGTAGCCTGGAGCCCGCGCCCATGATACTTTGGCGTCCGGTCTCTCGCACTAGTCGGCCTGCTCGCTGCCCTACCTCTCGCCGCTCCTCTCCGGCGCCCGCTTGAAGCGTCGCGATCTATGCATGCACGCTCCATGTCCTGCCTGGCACTACTACGTCCGCTCTTACTGCACACGCCAGATACTGACACATGTCAGGACTGCTAAACGCCGCCCTGCCGAGTCCCAAGGCGGTCTGCGAGCCCATCCACCGCGCGAGCCAGGGCGACGATGGCTGCGGACATCGATGCGCGCTCCTTCCGCGCCGCAGCGACCTGATGGCAGGGTGGGGAGCCGCGTGAGTGAGCGTGGGAACGGCCTGGGTCAGCACATGCACAGCGCATGAGCAGCCATCACACCTCCTCCAGCATACGATCCATCAGTCGCGCGTGGTCGCGTGCCTGGGCCTCGGAAGCGCGCAGAAGGTCCCTTTGATGATCCAGAAGCTGACCCTGCAGTGCGCACAGAGTGGCTTGCACCGACCCAGGCAGAGCGTCGTTGTCTAAGCCGGGGGATGGGTCGGACCCCGCACGCTGTCGTGTTTGTGGTCCGGGCCCCTCTCCCTTCCCCGGCGTCTCTGGACCGCCCCGGCGAGGGGACAAAGCGCCCGCACGCGTTTCCCTATCCCTACCCATCCTTCTATCTGCCGTCTCAGCCAATACACCGGAAGTGGTGGCCTCTGAGACGTCATCGCCCGTAGGCCGTCTGCCCTGCCCTCCTCCGCCCCTGCCCATAAGCGCCAGGATGTCAATGGGACCCATGTTGTTCCTCAGCCCTTCCTCCACCGCTGCAGCTAGGCTCGAGGTCGCCGCTGTGCCGGTTATTGTCACCCCGCGCACCGCGTGGTGAGAGAGGGTCACCTCCGCCGGCCTGGGCTTTCGAGACAGGGCAGCCCCCACGATGCCCGGCATGCTGTCCCCAGCCTCGGCTGTCGTGACGGACAGGGTCACGAGGTGCAAAGAACCCGCGACGCGTGACGTGTCAGGGCGCACCATCCGCGCTGCCAGGCCCGTGAGCCGTGAGCCGGTGGGGCTCGGGAGGGCGAGGCTGACACAGCCGAGGGTCATGAGGCCAGCGACAGTGCACCTGCGGGCATTCGCACAAAGCATTGAGCCACATGCGATGAGCTGAATAGACTCGGGCATAGCATGACATGCGCTGTCGGGTCCCTGCCGCCGGTCACCGGAAGAGATGGACGGCCGCTGGCGCCGTGCTGCTGCTCACGCACGCAATGTCCTCTGCCGTGGCCAGGAGGTCGGGGAACGCCACGGGGAGTGGCAGACTCATCGCTGTGGCGCCAGGACCTGCTGCTCAACAAGAAATGCCGGTGTCGGGCAAGCAGCGGGCCCTTGCACGGCCCACAAACACGCACATGGGGCAGTGAACCCACCTCGCGCAGCGTTGCTGCTTGAATTGCTATTGAGCCGCAGATGCAGGAACACCTCCGGCCTCATTTGTGCGGCCACTCCAGCAGACTCCGATCCGCGCAGAAGGAAGGCCGGCGGGATGTCGGGAGCGCCCCTGTGACTGGCATTGACGATTGACAGTTCAGCGCGTCGTGGCGCTGGGCAGCCTGCCAAGTGGACCGTCACAGACATGCGCCTGGCAGCGTCAACGCACCTGGGGTCTACCCCATGCATGCCGCGGAGGTCCACGACACCGCCACCGTCTCCGTTGCTGCCTTGCGCGTCGCTGCCGTCCCCTGCAGTGCCCGCGGCTTCGATTCCGCGGACTCCCGGCTCCCACGCCGCCACGACCGCCTCCCTGGTCCCCACAAAACCCACGCCAGGGACCACACCCAGGCACCGAACGGGGCCACCGGGGCCCAAGAGCACGGACCTATGCACAGCGACAGAATTCTCGCTTCCAATTTGGAACTCCAACACGTCCACGGTGCCGTCCGACCAACACACGCCCAGGTGGTCTGCATCCTCCCCGCAGCACTGCGTGCAGGCGCAGCTGGGAGTTGCATGAGGGACGTCACCCAGCACAAGCGCACGCCGGGTGTGCCCCGCGATGAGAACTGTTGCGATCCTCGTGTGCGGCACACCGGCACCCACTGGCTCACCCAGGCCATGGCACGTACGCTGGGGCACGAAGCGTGGCCCATTTGGTCCGAGTGAGGGTCACGCAGGAGACATGGGCTGGCCACGCTGTCGTCCCTTCCCACCAGCGCGACCTCCCCGCGCCTGCCGACGGCGAGGTACAGCCGGCTCGGGGCCGAGCCTGCGCGGTGCGGGCTGAAGGCCGCGGCATGCCACGGGTTCGCGGGGTCGCTGCGCGCGATGGCCCGGCGGGCTCCGTGGGTTGGTGCGGCGGAACCCACACGCGCGTCGATCATGGGCGATGATAGGATTTCCGCCCCATCCGCCCGAAGGACCACAAGCGACGTCGGGAGGGCGGCATCCGCGGCCAACGCCAGCACCCTTCCGGTGCTATGGGTCGCGGGGACGACTTGCTGGGCGCTGAAGCCATCGTCGGAATCCCAGCGCGTCAGGCGCACGTCGGCGCCATCGCTAAAAGCGACGAGCCCGCTGGGGCTGACCGAGAGGGGCGGGCGCTGCGGGGGTTGGCGCTAAGAAGTGAGCTCGCGCCGTTCGGGAAAGACGGCGTCATGGTCATCGTATCGCACGAATGGCCCGCAGGATCGCACACCTGGGAGGGCAGCAGGTGCGTCACAGACGAGTGCGCGTGGTCGAGAGCCACCGCGTCCAGTGACATCGACCCGCTCGCGTTCCAGAGGCAGATAACCAGCCCCGGTATCCTCTCCCGTGTGCCGGAAGAGTGACTGAAGACAGAGCCCCCCGAAATGTGCGCGTCAGCGCGAGTCGGCGCAAGTGTTTGGCACACCTGAGAATGCACGGCGCGATGGCTCCGCCGACCATTTCTTCCGGACCCTCTCTTTCCAAGGATTCCTGGGAAACCCTGGTCGCGCGGATCCTCCCTGTGCCGCGCCAATTGAGAGGGCAGCACGTTCGCGTGAGCGCCTCGTCTCCCCGACGTCCAGCCGAAGCACTGGCGATGCTTGCGCTGGGGTCCTTTGTTGGCGTTCGTGGGGCGGTAGGAAGTGGGCGGGGTGAGCGTGATCGCAGGAGACGAGGGGATGGATTGGGCACCCTCACGCTGCTTCCCACGCGACCTGAGCCTTCGCAGACAGAGCATTCACGCTTGCTCTGAGCGCAGGATGCGTGGCCATCCATGCTGGGGTGCATCGCAGCGAACAGGCAGCGGGGCGGCGGGGGAGGGTCGTGACGGCGAGCCTCCCCGTCTCGGGGCCCGGTAGCGCGCGGTTCGACGAGGCCCCGAAGGAGCCGGTGCCGGAGGAGCTCAAGAAGATAAACGAGAAGTTAATGGAGTCGATGAAGGGGAAGGCGAGAGAGCTTTCGGCGCCGAAATCGCGTGGCCCCGATCCCCCGTCTGTGGACGCACCGCGCGCGCGCCCCCGCAGATTTCCGCGGCCCTGGAGGCCTCCGCCGTGGAGGTGAAGGACGTTTATGGAGACGGACAGCACGTGACCATCGACGTAGTGTCGGCGCAGTTCGAGGGCAAGGGCTCCATGAAGCGCCAGCAGATGGTCTTCCGCAGGTGAGGGCAGGGAGCTGTGAGAAGCGGCCCTGCGCACGTGAGCTGGTTTGGGAGCCGACCGGGCGTCGAATTCCAGCGGGGCGTCGTTGGCCTGGGTGCCGCTGCTGAGCCAGTGATGTCCGACTTGGCCACGCCTGGGTGCGGGAGTCACGGGTGCCTCGCCCTGTGCTCCGCAGCATTTGGGAGGAGCTCCAGACCAAGGTCCATGCGGTGGACTCGATGGTCTGCCTGACCCCCCAAGAGCTGCAGGACGCTTCGGCTCACTAAGCGGAGGCCACCGGGCACCAGCTAGCTGCCTTGCTGCTATTAAGCGTTTCTTCTTCTCTCGTTCAAATCAACCCACGCCGCTCTCCGACTGCTGTCAAAGCAACCCTGACCGCGTCTTTCCATGTCCACCACACCCCACCGCTATCCACCTCCCTCCGGCTACGGACCCCGTGAGCCACCCTCACGGGCCCGGCCCTGGCCGCCCCCTGCGGGCCAGCCCCTAAGCCATCTCCATCCTCAACCAGCCCCAAAACGCACGCACGACACGACTCATCTCCGCACGCACAGGCGTATCTGGACTGGAAAAGCACCCTCTGCACATCGACAAATGGGCTACCCGTGCACAAAGCTGGGCAGCCGCTGCTGCGCTGTGCTGCTGCTGCTTACGAACAAGAACGGTCATGGCAGACGGTGCCCGTGATGCGAGGGCGACACCGCCGTAGACATGCATACAGGCATATACGAAGGTGCACGACCTGAGCGCCTGGACGCAACGGCCACACGTGTGCACGAGCTCGTCCGGCACGCCCCACGCACGCATCGACAACTCGAGCGCGAGGGAAGGCCAAAAGCCCAGCACAGCAAGGATGTATCGCAAATGTGGAAAGGGTCTCGCGGGCACAGGCGCACTGCGTGCGCTACTCACACGGGGCTGCCGGCCAGTGAATCCAGCCGCCCCACACAGGAAAAGGAACTGGAGGCCCCGAAAGGGCAGTTGCTGCGCTCTTGCAGCCGACCGAAAGACAAGGCGGTGGCGAGCTGCCCCCGTCAGCGGGGCTCGGGCCGCCTCCCGAGCGAGTCGGACCGGGCAATAAAAATACCTGCCGGGTCCGGCTCGTCATGTGGCTCGGGCGGACACTTCCGGCCCGCCGGTGGGGAGGGGCCCCCACCGCGGGCGCGGACTTGTGCAGGACTGACTAACGCCTGCTAGCGTGAACGACCGCGATCGCTGGCGCTGCGATACAGCCATACGGTCCCGCTCAAAGCTTGCGCGGGCCCATCAGGAGTCTCTGCGGGCGGGGAGCGGGCGGGCACCGTCGAGGGCGTGCGAGATCTGCCGAGGCATCTCGCCTCCGCCGCGCCCCGCCGCGCCGCCTCTGCGGCCCGAGCGCACCTTGAGCTCGAGCACGGACGCGTCGACGTTCGGCGGGCGGACGCCGGCGTCCCCGAGAAGGGTCGACGGGATGGGGAGCATGCCGGGCGACGGGGACGTGATCGAGGGGCCCGCGAAGAACGTGCCGCGGATCATCGGTGGGGTCGGGGACACGGACCGCGACGAGCCAGAGCCAGAGTGGACGGTCTCGGAATCGCTCCCGGCCTGCTGGGTGGTTGCCACTTGGCTCTGCGGGCGGGAGGCGCGGCGGGCGTCGGCGCGACGTCCCCGGCAACAAAGGCGATGCTTAGCGCGCGCAGAGGGGCTCGCGGGGCCGGCAGCCCACCTGCGACTTGCCACGTCGCTGCGACGAGGCGTGCTTGCGCGCCTTGGCCGGGATCGCCACCACGCGTGGCGTCTGCGCGAACGTGGGGGCGGAAACGGACCGTCGGTGGCCGAGCGAGTTGAGGAGCGGGTCGGAGGGAGCCGGGCGGGAGGGCCCAGGCAGATGCGGTTCCTCGGGCGAAGCGGCGCGGGGCCCCCGAGGGCCAGCCGCGCGTCCCCGCGCTAAGGAGGCCTCTACAGAGCCGCAGACGGGCTTGGGGGGCGAACGAGGCGTCGCAAGGCTCCGCGTCACGCGTGCCCCGTCGAGGCCCGAGCGCGGCCCGTCGCGGCCCGCGCGGCCCCGCACGGGACTCAAGTGCGGACAGAAAGCAGCGGGCCACCCTCGCGAAGGGCGTAAAAGGCCCGAGCGACCGGGGGGACGTTTGGGGTATCGGGCCTCTCCCACCCCCGGCCGCGCGGAACATGGGCCGGCTGTCCCCGCTACACCGGCCGCTGCGACCCGAGTCCCGCCACGGTGCAGAACGGGCGTGCGTTGGCGCCCTGGGTCACCTTAGGAGTGGTCGCAGGCTTGTCTGCCTCCACGCCCTCGTCGAAGTAGGGGACGAGCTCCCGGGCCATACCGGCGCCCGGGTCGACAGCCGTCGGCAGCATCTGGCAAGCCGCGATCAGCTTGTCGACCATGTCGTCGGCATCCCCCACAAACACCTGCGCCATCACTGCTGTGGATGAGGCCATGCCTGCCAAGCGGCAGAACCGCGAAGTTCTATGTATCTCTACGGATAGCTTTGCAAAAGTTGAGCCAGGGACGCGCGGGGGCCCGTGGAAGGCCCACCGATACGCGTCAGACGCAGGACACGAGGGCGTCCCCAACCCCGGCGCAGAAGCCCCGGCGCGACGCGGCGCGACGCACCCTGTACGCGCGGGAGCTTCCGCGTTCGCCTGACGTCGCGTCCCTGTGTCGGGGAGGGTCCCGACCACTGTAACGCCGATGATGGGTCCCTGCCCATAGCGCTGCGATGGCGCCGCGCGACACGTGGCTCT
This sequence comes from Protoeuglena noctilucae, assembly GCA_958009085.1. Classification (NCBI taxonomy): domain Eukaryota; kingdom Viridiplantae; phylum Chlorophyta; class Pedinophyceae; order Marsupiomonadales; family Marsupiomonadaceae; genus Protoeuglena; species Protoeuglena noctilucae. Next base: position 508,281 of record OY253668.1, on the reverse strand, counting down.
CGGAAGGGGGAGAGGACGATTGTTGTTCGTGTCGCGAGATCCTGGAGGACCTGGGCCTCGTCGGTGAGCTCTGCGAGGGCATGCGCTGGGGGGGCGCTGCAAAAGGGACCCCTCCGCACCTCTCGATGGACGGCCTTCGCAGATGATGGGTGGGGTGGACGCGCGTGTTGGCGATCGTGCGGCTCCAATCCGTGGCGATGGCTCACGTGAGTCGGATTTGACTGAAATGCGACTCATTGAGAGCCCCCAGCGTGCGCTCACCCTACCGACCCTGGCCAGCCTCCTCGACAATGCGTTCGAATGCCATCCGTGCGTATGCTGTCGTCTCTTTGTAGGGGATGGGACCAAGGTGGCGGAGGCGCCCGGCCCAAGCGGCCCCGCCCGACAAAGAAGGACGACGACCTCGCCATGTCGCGCACCGCGTCCGTTCGGGGCATGTCCGTGCCGCTCGTGACTCCGATGGGAGAGGTCTCGCATGCGACGACCGCACCTCTCGGGCAGGTGCGTTTTGGGTGGCCCACGAGGGCCGCGGTGTTCAGCAACATGCATCATCATGCGCAGCCTCGTCTCGGCATGCAGTGGGGCGTGCCTCAGCAGCAACACTTGCAGCGGCCGCTCGCCGTGATCACCGGGGCCGGGATGCGAGGGAAGCCGGGCGCGCTGGGCTTGCCGCACACGGGAGGCTGGCACGCGGAGCAGGGCCTGACCCTCAGTCCCGGAGGCGTGGCTTGGCAAGTGGGCGACGACAGCGTTCCCTGGACACAGGCGGGGCCCTTTGACGGCCCGCCTTCGCAAGGTAACCTTGGGCCGCTTGGCCGGGCAGGCTGCCCACTCTCAGAAGAGGCTGCCTACTTGGACCGTCGCCGTGTCCTCATTCCCAGCCCCACTCGCCTCCGCAGGTCCACTGGCTTTGGCGCAAGAGGGCCCTGTGTCGGTGATTCCGATGCTCCCGCCCGTTGCGGCCCCAGGTTGGCGCCCTCGCCCGGTGCCGGAATCGGCGCGGACCGTGCTTGCCTCGGGGAGGCGCGCGGCACCTGGCCCGCACGTCCCCCACGGCTCGCTGGGGGCGCAGCTGCACGCGCACGGATCTCCGGCGCGGCGCGGCTTGAGGGGTCCGTCGGACGCGAGGGCTCCGTCGGACTACGCGGCGGACGTGTCAGGCACGGAGACACGCACGTGGCACAGCGAGGCCTCCCACGCCGCGCCGCCGCGCCCGCCGCCTGCACGGGAGCATGGCGCGTCTGCTGGCACGCCGACGTCCAGAGGGCAGCACCGGCGGGGCACTGGGTGGGCCAGTCCATGGGCATCGAACGACAGCGCCGTCTCGGCAGCGATCACTCCGCCGGGCGTGCAGCCGGGTCGGCCCATGCGGCGGACGCAGGACGGTGGTGCGGGCGCAGCGGCTGTGGACGCTTCTGCCCCGATGGAATCGGAGGCTTTTGCACCCCGGCTGGCATGGGAAGGGAGTCACGCTGCGCCCGCGGGGAGGGGCCCGTGGCCTGTGCCGACGGTGGACATCCGGGAAATCCACTTGGGACGCGTGCTAGGCGAGGGCGGCTTCGGGAAGGTCTACTTCGCCCACTGGCGAGGGCAGGAGGTGGCCGTCAAAGTGGCGTCCTGGGGGCCCAGCGCCGCGCCGCTGCCTGGGCAGCGCCTCGACAACGCCGTGCAAGCCCAGGTGGCGAGGGAGTTCAGCAGGGAGCTGTCGCTCATGCGGGATGTGCCGCCCCACCCCAACCTCCTCCGGCCCCTCGCGGCATGCGTGGAGCCCCCCGCACTGGCACTGGTGATGGAAATCTGCGCCCGCGGATCCCTCTTCTCCCTCATCCACTCCTCCACCACCTTCCTCTCCTGGAAGCGCATCCTGGGGATGCTGGTCGGCGCGGCGAGGGCCGTGGAGCATCTGCACGCCCACGGCGTGGTCCACAGGGACCTTAAGAGCGCCAACTTCCTCGTGTCGAGCGACTGGTCCTGCAAGATCGCGGACTTCGGGCTCAGCCGCGTGGCGGTGGTGGGGCAGACCATGACGGGCGGGATAGGTGTGCCGCCCAGGCGCTTGCAAGACGTGGCCAGCCTGTACCTGCACCTGTCATTTGAGCCTCCCTGTGCGCCTTCCCCCCGCAGGCACGTTCCAGTGGGCTGCCCCGGAGGTGCTGTCTCACCAGCGGTACTCGGAAAAGGCCGACGTCTACTCGTTTGGGATCGTCGCCTGGGAGTGCTGCGCCCGCAAGCTGCCGTACGAGGGGCTCAGCGGCATGCAGGCGGCGCTGGCGGTTGTGGGGCGAGGCCTCAGGTGCGAGCGGCGCGTGCGGCGTGCAGGGCAGGTGGGCGTCGCCGTGGCGTCACATGCAAACAGCCCGTCGTCCGCAGGCCCAAGATGCCTTCGCACACGCCAGGGGCGCTCGCTGCCTTGATCCAGGACTGCTGGGCGGCTCTGGCCAAGCAGCGCCCCACGATGACGGAGGTGCGAGCGCGACTGGAGGCCATGGCCCTCGCGGCAGAGAGCGGCGGGTGACATGCGTCACCATGCGCAATCGCATCCACTTCGACATTTTGGACCTTCAGACTTTCTTTTGTTCGCGCGTCGCCATTCGCGAGATTACGCACGCTATCCTATCACCGTTCCTCGAACCCCACCCTCACCCCCATCTGAGATCCTGCTTACAGCGCGTTGATGTGAACGATGCCCGTTTGGGCGGCTCCCGGACTCGTGCCCCTGTGAATTGCGGAACTGTTGAGGCTTATGAGGAAACATCCCCAGGCAACAGCTCTGAGGCGCGCGTGGTGTGCGTCGCCTGCCCTGGCCACCGCACCTGAGCACGCGTGCCTGGATCCCCGTCCGGCAGAGGTACTCGTCAGCGAGCCACGCGAGGCCGGCAACAACGTCCGCCTCGTCCCCGCAAGCCGCGACGCACACGGTGCCCCCGCAGCCACCCCCCGTGATGCGGCAGCCCACCAGCACGCCGGGCCCTCCATCGCTCCCCGGCGCCTCTTTCACAAGCTCTGCAAGGACGTCCGCGCCCTCGCAGCCGAGTCCCAGCGCCCCGTAGCTCGCGTGACACTCGGACAGCACGTCCCCGAGGGCCTGCGCGTCCCACAGCAAGCGCTCGTCAAGTCCCTGTGGCCCTGAGGCGTGCAGCGCTCCCCACTGCACTCGCGCACTCACCCCTGCCTTCTCCGGCCCGCCCTGGAGAGCGGCCTGGAACGCACGCGCGCGCTCGGGCTCGAGGACGGCGTGCCTCGCGCCCGCAAGCACAGGGTACGTCTCATGGGCCTCCACGCCGTCCCTCGTCGCGTCGTCATCCAGGGGCCCGTACCGGCTCGTGAAGTCCGACCCAGAGAGACGCTGCGACGCACGCCGATGCCCACACGATTGGTATTCCCAACCAATCGCGTTCCCAATTAATCGTTAGAGGGGCTAGTAGGCCTGCAGTGCCGCGCTTACGCACCTCTGGCAGGTCGCAGGCGTCGAGTGCCGACGCACCCACGTTGGCCAGGTGCGTGGCAGGGAACCCAGCCGCTCGCAGGATGGCTCGGGACATGAACGCGCCAATACGGGCCCGGCGGAACTCGGTCCCTCCCACGTTGTGCGTGACGCCCGTGTCGATACCAACAAGAATGGTGGGTCTTACAACGGGCAGATGCCCCATCACTTGCGCTCCCGCGTCCCCCTCGTCCTCCTGCATGCCAGAAAACACCAGAGCGGGTCTCTAGCACAGTCGTGACTAGCGACACGTGCAGCGATTCGTTACTGTCGCTGACCTGGCAAAGGATGGCCAGAACGTGTCCCTCTTTGCCCATGCAAACCGCCACTTGATCCATGATGCCGCACGCGACGCCCACTACAGTTGCCGAACAGCTGCGCATATTGAGCCAGGCGTGCTGTGCAGCCACCTCCATCCCCGCACTCAGAGGACGACTCACCTATTCGCGTCTCGACAAAGTACGCCAGCACCGCCCACCGCATCGGCTCCAGCGCCACACCCAGCACGCCCGCCACTGCGCCCACGGTGGCAACCTCCGGGGCCGCGCTGCTTGCCACCCCGCGGCCCTCTGGCACCTCGGACCAAACGACGATCGCCAGGTCCGCCGCGAGAGTCTCCGCAGAGAGGCCCTCGCCCCGGCGACCGGCCTCGGCCACGACCTCCGCCACCGCACCTGCCACGTAGGCGCCCCAGCCCGCCCCGCTGAGCGTGGCACGTGCTGCCCCCTCTCCCTCGAACAGGGGCGCGAGCGAGTGCTCGAACCGACGAGCGGTGTGGCCGTCCTCGCCCGCGTGGACGGCGGGCGCGCTGGGCAAGGACCCCCGCAGCGACACGGCTGTGAGGGTAGGCGTGCCGGTCTGGGCGGGCCGGCGGAGCTGGCAGGCGGCGAATGTGGCCTCCGCGATGGGCATCTGCAGCACCAGACCGCCGCTGTAATCCGAGATGCCCCCGATGACGTCAAGGCGACCAGGGGACCTGCGCAGGCCATCACAGTTGAGTGGGAATGGAGCAGGTGTCGTTTCTTCGATCAGGCGTTCAGCCAGAGGCCACAGCAGTGCACACACCTCGCCATCCACGCCTCCGCTCCCGGAGCCATCACGCCATGAAGTGCCTCTGCCCATTTTCGGGGCAGGTCTCGCTCAGGGCAGCGCAGCAGGTGCAGGAACGCATCCATCGCTCGTCTGCGATTAGGCGCGACACCTTGCCTATTGTGTGGCGTTCCCGTGGCCCCTGTCGATGCATGATATTAACGGGGAGTTAAGGATGGCGTGGGGACCGACGGGGGCGAAGCAGAGCTTTTGGACAATGCGCAGCAACGCTGCAAAGTTTCACCTTGCCAAGCACCACGCCGGGAGCGCGGCAACGAGCCAAAACCCCTTCCCCTTGCTGCCAGCGACTCTCTATGCCGTAATGATGGCTCAGGGCTCGACAACGAGTCGGATGGCGTTGGGTGGCGGGTGCCAAGCCCAAACTCCGATGCTCACACACAGTTCGCTTATGCATACCCAGGGCTACAGTACTCCTATGTTGGTGTTACGAATCATTTCATGCGTTCAAGCTCTCCCCAAAGACGCTGGCGCCGAAAATTGGGAACATTTATTGCCAGTCCAGGGTCAGCCCCAGCGAAGAAACGCGAGCCGCAAGGCGTTCGAACGCCCTTTCACGCGCGCGATTGGAGCCGCGTCGATACGCAAGGAACCGATTCCCAGGGGTGCGCGTCGCGACGAACGGGGCAGGTGGGGGCTGGCTGCCACGGCCGGGGGGTCGAGCTTGTGTCGTAGCCGTCACATTCATGCTCGGGATTCGCGGCGGGACCCCTGGAGCCGCGCCCAGAGCTTGAGCTGGCCTTATCCGCGAGTGCGTTTCCGGCGACCGCACTCTCGCGGTCACACTATTCGTTCCTTTCTTTGCATCGGCAGAGTCGAGGCTGGGCGATCGCTTGCGACGAAGAGCCGCTCACCGCAGCCACGGAACTCAGCGTGGCCCTCCCGCAGGGTCCCGGGCCACGGCGGGGCTTTCAGGGACGCGATTCCGACAGGTCGCCGGCAGCGGTTCGCACTTTCGGGCCTCGCCCGGCTCGAGACATCCGGCCATGGCTTCGTCCGTCGCGCGGGACGCCTCCGCCCACGCGTGCCACTCGGGCGCGGGCCAACATGGGTCGCACGCCCGGTGGTGCCGTCGCGCTCGGGGCGCGGCTCCCGCCCGTGGCGTGGGGCCCGCGCTGCAGCGGGGGGGGCGCGGCCAGTCCGGGCGCGAGGGTCCGTCGGCGCGACGCGTGGCGGCTCGCGCGGGGGAGATGCTGGACAGCGCGCCCGTGAGCGACGCGGGCCGTGCGGGTGAGGGTCGCGGGAGGCGTGGGGCGATGCGTCACGAGAGGCTGGGAGCCCCGCGCGCGCCGAGCGGCCCCCTCGCCCCGCCACCTGCAGAGAATCTGCAGTTCTCCAGCCTCTCCGTCGTGGGCAACGAGCGCATCGAGGTCATCGGCGTCGATGGCTGGCAGAAGTGGTGCGCGTTGTTTGAGGATATGGACGATCGCGACCGGAGGCTGGAGGCGCTGGACGCGCAGCTCAGCCAGGCGATCGAGGAGGAGAACTACTCGTACGCGGCGAGGTGAGAGCGCTGGCGCGAAGCGCACCCGGCGCGTAGCAGCCACGCGTAGGGATGCCTGCCGCACCAACGCTCCGCCGCTCGCACCCCGCAGGACCCGCGCCGACATCCTCCAGCTCGAGTCACAGGACCCGGCGATGCAGATCGAGCAGCGATTGCAGGCGGCGCTGGACCAGGAGGACTACGAGGAGGCGGCCCGGGTCCGCGACGACGGCCTCGTGCACCTCGTGGGCTGGTGGGCCGGGGTCGGGGAGCAGGGCGACTTCCACGGTCACCTCCTCCGCATCTTCTGCCGCTACGGCCGGTACTTCGGCGTCGCCTACTCGGCCCGCGACATTGCCGACAGCATGGGTTGGCGCAACCCGCTGACGGCGTCCGCCATGCAGGCCTCCGACATTGCGCCCACGAGCATCGACTCGCTCGGCATGCCCGTCCTCGAGATCTTCCTGCAGCCGGATGCCGACGGCGGCTTCGTCAAGAAGGCCGCCTACCTCATGCCGGTCCCGCCGGCCGCGGGCACCAACGCCGAGGTGGGTCGTCGGTCCGGCCGATCGCGTCGGCTGGCGCAGTGCGCCGCTGCGCTCATGCCGGCGCCCCCGCGACCCCCCCGCAGCAGGAAGGGTCGGCCGACGGGGACGGCCGCGGGTCGCCCGCCTCTGCCATCGACGAGGAGCTGGACCCCGTGTCGGCGTCGTGGCGGCGCGTGATGGAGTCGCGCGCGGGGCAGCGGTCGGGCGCGGCGGACGCGGAGGCGTTCGAGGACCGCCTGAGCGACATGTACCGGGAGCTCGAGCGCGTGGCCCCCGTGGACATGGAGCGGGTGCCCGCGGTGGTGGAGCTGGTGGGCCGGGACCGCTTCACGGTGGACGTGCAGCTGGCGGAGGCCGCGCACCTCTTCCAGCGGAGCATGGACGACATGATTGGGGAGGAGCAGCGCGTGACGAGCTCGGTGCCGCTCGTGTTTGGCGGCGCGGAGGGCCGGCGCCCCCGGGACTACCAGCTGGGCTCCCGGGGGGACGCAGCGCCCGCGAAGGATGGGGCGCCCCCGGCGCCGTCGTCGGCCCCCTCCCGCATGGACATGGCGGAGGGCAGCGAGGGCGTGCGCATCTCAATCGAGCTGTCCGACGAGGACCTGCGCCGCGTCGGGCTGAGCGCCTCGGCGCTGCAGCACATCTCGGGGGGGCTCAGCCAGGCCATCGCGGCCAAGGTGCAGCACGAGATGCAAGTCATGGGGGAGGGCAAGGTGATGCGCGGCGCCGAGACGGTGGGGCTGCGGGGCCGGTGCCGCGAATGCCATCCAGTCGACCACCACGTTCCGCCCCGCCGTTCTTCCAGGAGCTATCGGAGGAGCGCGTGGCGGAGCTCGTGTCCGAGACGGTGGCGGAGGTGGCGGAGAAGTACAAGTGGGGGGCGGCCCTGGGCCCGGACGGGGCCGCGCTGTCCGTCGCGCCCCAGCCCGAGAGCGCCCAGGGGACGGAGGCCCCGCCCGCACTGGTCGGGGCGCTGCAGGAGGCGGCGGCGCCGGCGCCCGCGCGCACCGTGTACCGGAAGCTGCGGCCGGAGCTGTCGGTCCCCTCGGACCCCTACTCGGGTCTCTACCTGGGGACGTTCGGGCCGCACGGCCCCGAGCTGCTGCTGCTGCAGCGCGGCGTCGACGAGGAAGGCGACGAGTGCGTGACGGCGACCAAGGTCACGGGCGACGCCCACGTGCCTGCGGGGCAGGTGTCCTTCCAGGCCAAGGTGGGACGCAAGGCGCGTCTGGAGGCGCGGGGGGTGTACCCGGACCAGCTGGGCATCGTGGGGCGGTTCAAGGGCCGCGGGCGGATCGCCAACGTGGGGTACAAGGAGCCCCAGTGGACCGAGGGCGAGCTGGTGCAGTTTGGCGCGGCGGCGCAGCGTGACGTCACGTCCGGCGCCGAGCTGGGCTTCCTGTGGAGCATCAACCAGAAGCGCGGCACCCAGCGGTTCCTGATCCTCCTCAACCGGGTCAACCTCGACCTGGAGAAGGCTTTCTACTAGGCGACTCGGTGGTGTGTTCGCTCTGCCTCTAGCAAAATTCCAGCGCCGCAGCTGCGCCCATCACTTTCAACGTCGAAGCTTGCGAAAGAGCGTGAGATGCGCTAGTCGTCGTATGGCGGGGGCACGTATCCCATGGCGCCCTTGGTGGGCCGCACGCCTGGCCCCGCCCGACGCATCGCCAGGCACGTGTTGGCGCCAGCCAGCTGCGCCGACGAGAAAGGGAGGAACTCGATGAGCTGCACCCTGGGCCATCGAGACGCTGACTGCTGGCCTGTCTGCGAGGCGCCAGCTCCCTCGCCTGAGCCACGAACTGCCCCGCGAAGCGCTCAAACCAAATCGTCGTCGGGAGCTCCGTCGTCTCGTAGACGGGCTCGAAGCCGAGCCTCATGAAGAAGCCGGCACTCCTGGGCACTGCGCCGACACCATCACCCAGTGGCAGCTGGGGACAGCCATGCCGCCCCATGCATGCGCCTGCGCGGCACCGGCACCCGTCCCACGCACCCGTCACCAGCCAGACCGGCTCGTCCTCCGGCAGCGACGCGAGGGCCTCCTTCACGAGAGCCGCGCCCACGCCCAGGTTGCGGTACTCGCTTCGCACGACCGTGGACCGCAGCTCGTGGAAGGAAGAGCCTAAGGAAATGGCCTGGAGCTGCACGATTCCGAGAACTTGTCCCTGCCGGTCAACCGCCACCCAGAACCGCGCCGGGTCTAGCCCCAGCGGGTTCATCCGCTCCGCGAGCACGAGCGACCCGATGTCGGCGGCATCCGCCTCAAGCCCTCTGCGGATCTTGTAATCCACCCCCGCGACCAGAGCCTGCTTTCGCGGGTCTCTTGCTGTTGCGGAGAGCGCGGTGCCCGCACCGCAGCGTGGCGTGCCTCGCATGCGCATCGGCAGTGGTCGACCCAGGAACCCTTGCCGACGACATGCCGCCCCCCTGGACCCCACGACTCTTTGCACACCGCACGACCCCATCGGGGCCATGAGGGAGAGGGACCGCTCGGTTTTGCCCAGCGGTTCAGCAACGACGCGGCTCTTTGAAGCAGACGAGGCTTTAAGGGATTCAATGACGGAGGCGACAGGATTGGGTCCACCATTTGGCCATCGACCGCGGAACTCAGGCTCAAAGATCGACCTGATCGACGTCGTCAGCGACGCGAGTTGTGCCAGTGGCACCAGCTCCGGTGTCGTGATCCCGCTCCGTCTTCACTGAAACGCATCAGTTCTTCAGCCGATCGAACTGGTCTCAGATCGCTTGCGACATGCCGCCGCGGTTTTAGGGCTCCAGGCCTTTTGCCCATCATGGGCAAGATGATGGACGCCCACGTTCACCACTGGCTCGCCGGCGTCTGCTTCCTGGGCCTTGCTGGCGTGTCAGGCGAGACCTCAGGGCCGGGAGGGGTCTCGGTGGGGCCTGCGCTTGCTTCAGTGCTCGGGGGCTTTTCGGGGCCTTTGCAGAGGCCTCCGAAGCCCCCGATGCAAGCCCCTTTTACGCCGATTGGGATGTTTTGTTTCCTCATATCAAGGGAGCCACGCGTTTGTCGCCCTCGCGCGTGTGATATGTCCGTCAAACACACGTGCCGCCTTCGCAGGCTACCTCGCGTACGAGCTCCTCTGTGCCGACGACAGGAACCGCGCCCTGCAGTCACAGCTGAGCTCGGCCGAGGCCGACCTGCGGAAGGAGCGGCTGAAGCGCCAGGTCGACCGCACGGGTCGGACGAGAGCGGAGAAGCAGGTCCGCGAGCTGCAGTTACGCCTGGCGCAGTCGTCGACGCCAGAGCGCCAGCGAGCGCCCAGCGGGGCAGAGCAGGGCCGAGGCGCGTCCACGCGGTCGGTGGACCCGCTCCGTGAGCTCGAGGAGCGGGGATATCACCCCGACCGAGAGCATGTCACGATGGGCATGGACGAGAGCGGGCGCGCACAACGATCCCCGACCCGCCAGCTGAAGAGTGCGCGCCTCCGTCGAGGTGAGCTTTTGCTTCGACACAACCCACCCGCCCTGACAGGTGCGCAGGGGTGGACGCCGTGCGTGCTCGCTGGCGTGCAGAGGACGACCAGTCTGCGACGGAGGTGGGCGGGAGCCAGTCGACGTGGTCAGACTGCCACCGCCACAACTCTTTCGGGGAGGGCAGCCAGCACTCGACGACTGCGACGGACTCGGTGGGGAGCGCCCTGACGCTCTCGCAACCCCGGCGGGGCACGCCAGACGTGCCCGTCGAGGCGCCGACGTGGGCCGGAGCCGCCCTGGCCTGGGCCGACGCGCCGCCATTTCCCATGAGGCCCATCGCGTTCCTCCGTTCATGCTTTTCCCAGCGCAATGGCACCCCGAGGCAGCCGCAGCTCGTCCCCACGGCCCGGGCGAGCCTCACGCTCCTCTCCGGTGGTGTGTCTGCGTCTGAGGCCGCGCCGCGGATGCCCTTCCAACTTCTGCGTTCCGCCGACGCCGGATCCCCGCGCCCGCAGTGCCTGTGGATTGCATCGAGGGCTTGCACCTCTATTCTCATTGCTGGCTTCTGTACGTCTTCCATGAGAACACGGACCTGCAGCGGCTCTGGGCCTCGGATCACCGCCAGCGCCGCATCAAGGCTAAGGTGTCCGTGCCGCGCCTCGACGGCGGGCGCATGGGCGTCCTCGCGACACGCTCCCCGCACCGGCCCTGCCCTCTCGGCCTCTCCGTCGCCCGCATCGTCGAAGTGCACCCCCGGGAGGGTCGGCTCGTCCTGGGGGGTTGCGACCTCGGTGAGCGTCAACCCCCGCGTGCCACTGCGCGCCCTGTATGGTAGGATGTCACATCAGCCCTGCTCAACGACACGCCTTAACCCTTATCTCGCGTCCCCCGCAGTCGACGGATCCCCCGTCCTGGACATCAAACCTTACGTCCCTTTCTGCGACGCGGTCGCTAACGCGTCAGCACCTGACTGGGTGGCCCCTGTAGCGGACAACGAGCCGTTGCACGTGGCGGCGGTGGTGGTGACGGACGCCGCAGAGCGCGAGATCGCTGATGCCTGGCAGCAGGTCGCGTCCAGCGCCAAGGGCTCGCTCTTTGCTCGCGCGACCGAGTTCCTTTCGCTCGTGACGGAGGTCCTCTCGCGCGACATCCGGTGAGCAGCGCGACGGTCGAGGTTGCCGTGCTCAGCTGCGCACTGTCTGCCTCGCCACGCCGCCAGCCCTGGAGCACTGGAAAGCCTGGGCTTCTGCCTGCCTAGTGTGCGGTGTCGCTCCCACCCGTGCAGGTCGGTGCATCAGAGGGGAGTCAAGGGCGATGCGGGCCTACAACACAATGACATCGTTTACGAGGTGGTGCTGGACGGGGTCGTGGTCGCGTACACGATGGACAGCAGCAGGCGCGTGGTCGTGCAGGGTGCGCGCGTGTGGGACGTCGCAGAGCAGGCAGTCTGTTCGGGCGGAGCGAAACGTGTGATTGCATCGTGAGAAGCCGGCATGGCGCACGTAGAAAGCCTTTCACGCCGTGTGCCAGCACGCGCCTTTGCGAGTCGTGTGCAGTGGTGTCCGCATTTCTAGAGTTCATCCTACTACTGCCGTGCCCCCATTTGCGTGCTGCTAATCAGGAAGCTTGCTAGTAGGAAGTTTCCGCGCGTTTTGTGAGACAGTGAGCTGCAGAGCTGTAGGATGAAACGCCAGGTGTCACTGCTGCGGCTCTGCACAGCCGTGCAGGCCATCGTCGTCGATGACGAATGGGCAGGAGCGCGCCGGGAGGTACGGGCTGAGCAGCACCTGCAGCACACGGAAGGAGGGCACAGCACGACTCGCTCTGCAGCCTTTCCGCGACCACGTGGCCCGTTCACTCACGCTCGACTGCGTTGCTGAGCAAGTCGCCTGCATTCTCCTCGCGACGGCGCCGCCCAGGTTCCCCTCGGCGCCCACGCTCGTTGCCCGCGACAGGAACACCCTGTGGTTGACGCAGTTGGCCCACGCGAGGCCGAGGGCCGGCAGCACGCGCCTACCGGAGGTCACGAGCGGACCGAAGACGGCGGCCTGGCTGGCGTCGGCGAAGTCACCCAGCACGTCCGTCACCTGTGACAGACGATCAGGCGAGGCGACACGTCAGGCGGCGCGGCTGATCATGACACTGTTCCAAGTCGGTCGTCATGCATCAACCCCCCCGAGGCTGTCCCTCACCTGGTTCGTGGTAACGACGACGACCTCGTGTCGAGAGGCCATGGCCTTGAGGACGCAGGCCACCTCAAACATTTGTGCAGCCCGCGCCGCACCCATCACCGCACCCAGCCCCGGACCATCGACGTCGTCCGCGCCTTGGGCCATGGGATCGAGCTCCGAGTCTCGAAACACGTTCGCGATCGAGTCGACGACCACCAGGCGCACCCGAGGCTGCTTGCTTGCAGTCCCGCCCTCGCGTGCCACCTCGGCTGCCACGGAGCGCAGGCATGCCAGCAGCTCGGCGGGCGACCCGACGTCCTTGCGCACCGATATCCGCTCCCGGGAATCCCAGCCGAGCTGCTCCCGCGCTTGGAACCTCGCGCACATCTGGTCTGCATCATGACAAAAACGAGACGAGGGCGTCGGTCATGTGCACACAAGTAGGTCCGTGCAGCCCCACTCTGCCCACGCCAAGCAGCGCGAGTCGCGGTCGCTCCTCACCAATGCGCTTCGTCGCGGGCCTCCCCTCGGTGTACACGTAAATCGCCCTCCCGTTTAGCCCACCGCGCTCGACCGGCAGCTGGCAGTGAAGCATGAGCTGCACGCATAGCTGGCTCTTGCCTGCAGAGGGGGAGGTCGAGGACAATATCCCGTCATGGGAGCTGCACGTGGCGGGTGATGGTCGCGGCAAACCATGCATGTCGTGCACTGTGTTGTCCGTGGCTCTGTCGGCACCTGCTGTGGCTTCTCCCACGAATTCAGTGACGATACCGGCTCTAAAACCCCCACCCTGCGCACATCAGACGTTGAGACGCTCTGAACGAGCTTGCCCGCTCACTTTGATGGAGGCCAGCATGCACAGCAGGATGCGGTGGATGCACGCCAACGCACCATCGCGCGATCCAGGACACTGCATCCCCAGTGCAAGCGGGACGCCCGCCATGCGTTCAGATCCCGCGGCTTCGGCGGCGGGCCTGGTGCGCTGTTCATCCATCACGTCAACGGCGCAGGGGGCGCCTGGCCCGGCATCTAGTCGATTATACCGCGTCCCTCATGAGCATCTGTAAGCATTCGCTCCGTCTGCGGCGCCAATCGAACGCTTGGTGTTCTACCGCGGCCGATTTGGTGGGCAACGCAATGTTTCCTGCAACGCAACTGCATGTTGTACGTTCAGATCGTCCCATGGGGACTAAATGGATGCGAATCGGAGCACAACTGCGCATTCTCTCTGAGCGTGAGAGGAAGCCCTGCCCCCTCAGCCTCTCCGTGAAGCATTTACACATGCAAACACTCCTGGTGGCCGTGATGTGCCCATCGTGCTCGCCGATGGCCGATTAGGCCGCCCTCGACTGCGCAATTTCTGCTCGTGACATCGGCCGCATCGGCGCGAATGTTGGCGTGCTGCTGCGGCCGCGGAGGGGATGGCATCCCCGTGCAGGTGACGCCCGGCCCCAGCCTCGCGAATCCAACGCTGTCTTTCCGCTCGTGCCAACACATATCTCGCCTGTGTTCCCACAGGGTGGCGTGGGCGTGGCCGGCGCGGTGGAGTACCGGCCATGGGAGCGTCGTGGGCTCGGTGCGTGGGGACAGGCCCTGCTCGCAGGCACTCTCTTCTCTGGGCCGGGGTTGGGCCGGAAGCCCCTTCGCGTGAATCGTGCGCTTGCCAAGCTGCTGAACGTGGATGTGACGTGGGTCGTGCTCTGCTGGATCGTCACCGCTGTGACGCTCTCTGGTGCGGCCCGCGTCGCTGCGCACACGGGCAGGGCACAGCTGTGGCCATCCAACCACCCATCGTCTGCCGACCATCGCGCCGTGCCGCAGTGACCTTCCGCGAGTCTCCTCGCCTGGGCTGGCCCGCCCGGTTTGCAACGGGCCACCTGGTAGCTTGGGGCAAGGACATCCTCACCCGCCCAGCCAGCACGCTGATCGGCGTGACTCTTGGCCTCCTGCTGGGCCTGGCAGGGGCCCTGGTCAAGATGCGGCGCCTGCGTCACCGCCGCGTCGTGGCGCGCGCCCTGCGCCTCACGCCGGGCCCCGCCTTTGTCAGGGCGGTGCTGGACCGGTGGCCCGAGTGGGTCGACCTGCAGGACGCCGAGCAGTGCGCGTGGCTCAACCGAGCCATCGAGAACAGCTGGCCCTTCTACGACCAGGCATTGGCGGAGAATCTGGCGGTGTGGCTGCAACCCCCTCTGGAGCGATACAAGGCGAGGGGCTGGCGATGTCGGGACGCAATGTCGCCGCCGACACGCCCTGAGCACGAGCGGCAGTGGCTAGATGCGCAGCGACGGCGACGGCAGTGGCTGACGCACGCCCACTGTCCCTGTCCCCAGCCTCCCTACATCTCCCGGATCGAGTTCAAGCGGATCAACTTCGGATCGACCCCACTCTGCATCGACAGCATCTCTGCGCAGCGCTGGGTCACGGGGGACCTGGTCATCGACGCGTCGTCCACGTGGAGCAGCGATGCCGACATACAGCTCATGGTGAAGACCGTGCCACATAGACTGGGGGACTTTTTCTCCCGTCACGTGGGGTCCATGATTGTCAAGGTGCAGGACATCTCGTTCAAGGGAAGGGTCCGCATCATCGTCACGCCCCTCGTCGGCGCCATACCTCCCTTTGGCGGCTTCACGGTGTCGTTCCTCGAGGAACCCTTGATACGGTACCGCCCGACAGGTGTGTGCGTCTTGGCATGTGCGGGCTGCATGAGAGGGCCGCCAGTCTGTCGCGCATGTGGCCATATGGCGCAGCACGCTGTGACCACCCCGCCTGCCAGCACACGTCACCTGTCGTCGCTTGCCACCGCAGTGTCTGGCGGCGTCACCACGGCAGCGGTGGCGGCCGCGAGCCCCGTCATTGCTTGGATCTCCCACCTCGTCACGGAGAAACTCGTGAAGGCCTTTGTCTGGCCAGATCGGCAGATCATCGACCTCTCTTTCCTGGTCAAAGACCACCTCCCGGAGGTGCGCGGCGAGGCATATAACACACAGCACTGGATATCTGGCACAGCACAGGGTGCCTGGCACAGCACAGGGTGTCAAGAGAGAGACTGACATGCCTTGCGACGCCTGCTCCGTGCCCTCAGGGATGGCGGCCACAGATGATGGAGCCCAAGGTCACGGGATGCCTCGACGTGGTCGGTGAGGAGCACAGGACAGGCCACATGAAAGTGATGACACCTCAGTAACTAAGCCTGGCAGCTTGACGAGCTCTGACGCTGGCTAAGCCAACGACGTGTGTCCCGTGCCGCACCCGCAGTGATTAAGGCTGAGGGCCTGGAGGCGTCCGAGGGTCGCTCCCTGCGGTCCCACGTGGACCTGTTCGTGCGCCCGCATGACGTGAAGGCCACCTCGGCGCGGAGGGGCACGTCTCCGGTCTACAACGAGCGCTTCCAATTCCTTATCAAGGAGCCCGCATGGGAGAAGCTGCATGTCGGTGAGTGCCGGAGTTAGTACTAGCGAATGCCTGTGGTGCATGCATACGCTGAGCCAGCCAGCAGCTGTGGAGAGCAGAGGAGACCGCCTGGGTAAGCCAGTCATCCATCGATGTGCCTGATTGCAGCCGTGGCGCGGGAGGGTGCCATTTCCATGGACAAAGTCATTGCGAGGGGTCTGCTGCACGTGGAGCACGTTTTGGAACTCGTCAGGGAAGACGACGGTGACGATACGACCCGGGAAGGGAGCGGGGCGAAGCAGCGGGGGGCGCCCAAGGTCACGCGGGTGGTGAGGGCGCGGGACCACGCAAGGGGCCATTCTTTGCACGGAGTACTACGGCGTCGTTCCAGCACACGACTGGCTCTCTACTGGACCGGGCCGCATGTCAGGTATCCGCTTGTCACCGGTGTGACACTGTGAGCCCAACTTGCCCTGCCTCCGTCGCAGCCGACCGGGCGCGTCATCAAGGTGCCGTTGGGTCCCTTGGGGTTTGACCTCGGCTGCGGCGCGGGCAAGGGCGTCCTGCATCTCAACTGCACCTTCATATCGACGTCCGCCTCGGGGCAGAGCCACATGGGGGCCGTTGTGCTCAAGATCTTCAAGGCGAGCGCGAGCTGCGGCTGCGGCTGCCTGCACGAGCGGCCCTTTGTGTTGCGGCGCAAGCGGCGGGTCAGCACCTATAGACGTTGACTGTGTTGCGAATCGCAGGTGCTGCGTCTTCCCAAGATGGACGTGTTCAGCTGGTGCGATCCCTACATCGTCGCCAGGCTTCTGGACGGCGGGGAGGCGAAGGGCGGCAGCAAAAGCGAGGGCAGGCGCGGCCGCACTGCCATCCGCAAGTCCGTGAGAAAGGACGACGCGGTGTGGTTCGGGTGAGGCGGACGGGGCGAGCAGCGTGGATGGTAGGGATGATGATGTTTGTTGTGTGACGCAGCTCCACTGCGGGGGTGACATTCCTTCCTCCAACACACCGGCCAGCTGCAGTCAGGGCTGCTGATTGCTTCTGAGTGTTGGCGCTGACACGACCATTCCCTTGCCGTGCATCAGGGAGACTTTCGAGTGGTTCGACGTGCGGCGGTCGGCTTCGGTGGTCCTCACAGTGATGGACTATGACGCTTTCACTCGCGACGAAGTCGTTGGCACCGTCACAGTCCCCATTGAGACCGTCATCTCCACGGGTGAGAGCACCTCTCGGTCACTGCAGAGATACCAGCGATGTGTCTAGTTGCAGCACAGGGGGAAGCAAGGGCCCTTGACACTGCATTGAGTCTCGCGGCGACTGCGGCGCGACACTCCCTGTGCATCGCAGGGCACAACTGCACCCTCGACGCGGCCTTCCCTGTCGAGTCGGGGCCGGGGAAGGAGGCGGGCACGTTGGTCGAGGCCAGGATCGTGTGGGTGGGGCTGCTCGGCGCCGGGGACGGTGTGGCGGGGACATAGGGCCACGGCTGGGCTGTTGCTAGAGCTGTGATCGATGCTGTGATCATCCAGGGCTGCATGGCACACTGCGGGGGAGCTTCCTGCGGCAGGATGAGCCATGGCTCCGTTTTCGTACGTGATTTCCTACTGCGACTCGCGCCCCGACTGGCGCACCTAGTCTCACAATATTCAAACCTCTCACAGGACACCTGGGCAAGCGAGCAGCTCCAGAGAGCGCTTCTCAGCGACAGTCGCACTTCCCAAGCAGCAAAGACCAGGCAACTCAGCCGCACGCGAGACATCCGCACGCCACACAACGACCTCGACGGCTGAGGCCGCGGCAGCCAGGTGTGCGACTCATCATGCCCCTTGTTCACTTGGTCCATCCCCGTCACCGTCGTCCTCCCCATCCACCCCATCGCCATCACCCTCGTCGTCGTCGTCATCGTCGTCGCCACCGAACAACTCCTCAGCTTCTTGGTCGTCCAGACCCAGAGAGGATATGGCGCCCCGCGCTTCGTCTAACGCACGTGCCGCCGCCTCCTTGACCGCCCGCTCCTCCGCCTCCCAATCTGCGCGTGAGGGAAGGGCCCAAGGTAGCAAGGGAGGGCGCCAGTAAGCATGAATAACGGCAGTGTCCGAGCAACCATTCGCGCTGGTGGCGGTGACGGTCGTGACGAGTGCAACTCGCAAACCCGCAACCCCACGCACCGATCTCCCTCTGGTAGTCATCCCCACCACCCGCGGCGTCGTCGTCCTCCGCCACAAACCCATCCGACTCGAATATCTCCTTCCCCGTGAGCCGCCCCGCCCGCAACCGCTCGGCGCGCTCCTTGTCGAGCCTCGCCCGCCGCTCCTCGACCTTGCCGCGCCGCCACTCCCGGAACACCGCCTCCGTGATGGGCGTCTTGGCGTCCACCTTCTGCCGCTCGGCCTCGAGAGTGTCCGAGATATCCACCTGCAGCAAACACGACACGCCGTCGGGTCGCCTCGTCACCCCGCACGCGCCAGGCTGCCCGCACCCCACCGCCTCTCCCTGCGCCTCGCCCGCCCCGCCATGGCTCGCGTCTCGCCTGGTTGGCCTTCTCCTCCGCCAGCATCTGCTGCATCTCCGACTTGAGCACATAGCCCGGGGGCAGCGCGTGCCGGTAGATGCACGCCTCCCCGTTGGGACACTTCCAGAACCACCCGTACTGCCGCTTCTCGACGGCGTCCAAAAAGAACTTGCAAATGATCTTGGTCTTGTTGGGCTTGCCAGCCTCTGCGCCATGCTTCTCGGCCACGGCACGCTCGAGCGTCTCCTGGTCCCAGTTCTCCATGCCATCGTCCCTGGGGGCCGCAACCGATGCGATGCATGGCACGTGAGCGGGATCTAGCGACGCCGACGCCTCCTCTGCCGCGCCGCGCACCTCTGGTCCGTGAACAGGTCGATCTTGGGCCCCTTGCGCACAACCTCGACGCCCCAGTCGTGGCTGTACCGGCAGTTCTCGCCCTTCTTGCACTTGCCGTGGCGGAAGAACTCGCACAACACGGACTTGGGGTCCTGGCCGGGCTTCAGCTTGGGCTGAACAATGACGCCCTCCAGGAGAGCGCTGACGGCCTCCGCCGCCTTCTTCTTCTCCTCCCGGGCCAGCTTCGCCTCCGCCTGCGAGGCGCCGGCCGCGAAATAGCACGTCGGCGCGGAATGGATCGGCGCGCGCACCGCCGCCACGCAGAACGTCGCGCTCCCGGCCGCACCTGCGCCTTCTGAGCCTTAGCGAGCTCGCGCGACGAGTCAGCGGCCGACTTCAGCGTTGAAGCGACATATTGCTGGACCTTCTTGGACTTGTTTTTGTTCTTGAGACCGAACGTCTTGTCCTCTGCGACCTGCGAGATGGTCGAGGGAGCGGAGGGGTCGGCGCAGCACTGGGAACGAATGGCGGCTTCACGACCACGGGACCACCGGGCAGCACCACGTCGAGGGTGTCGCGGATGCGGGGAGGAAGCGCGACGCCCCAGATTGCTTCCAGTGTGGTGCGTGCCCCCCTGCCTCGTGCCGCTCGTCCTCCACTGCAGCCGCGAGCAAGGAGTCGCCGCTGCGAGGGTCCTCGCCTTCTTGAGAGTCTCCACCCGCCGCTTCTCCGCCTTTAAATCCTTCGGCGGCATCGAAGCGGGTTAAATTCTCCAGGGCGGGGTCGCCGGACGCGGGAGATGGCTGAGCTGTGCCCAAACGCGCAAGGCTCCGAACAACGCAGGTCGAGAAACACGTCAATGATGCTTCTCGATGCCCAGGGGACTCCTGGTAGCCCGGGCGGGCAATCGGGGCGGCGCAAAGCTCCTTCCGGCAAAATCCGACAATCCCGACTCGCAGCCTCTCGTTCGATCCCCACCGATGTCTCCTGCCTCGCGGCGACCGCGCGGGTGACAAGCTCGGCTGCGTCTGACGCCAGTTGGAGTGTTTCCTTTCCAACTCGACCCGGGCGGCCCAGCCTACCGTCGCCCCAGACTTCCGGACGACTCGATCTCCCGCAGCGACCTGCATCGCCCACCCAGCGCGCCAGGAATCATGATCTCGTCCGTGGTACGTACCGCACGAGATTGGAGCCACTCTCGCGCATCCCTGCTCCACCCCACGAAGCCAAGCGCTTTTGGCTCTTGTAATGCACGGTTTCAGGGATCGCGCGCGCCGCTGTCGCCGCTGAGGCGCTCTGATGAGCCCTTCGCCTGCAGACGCGCGCCACCGCCTCCGTGGCGGCCGCCGCCCGCGCCGAGGTGCCCCGGGCTTCCGCGAGGGGCATCGTCTCTTCGTGCCGTGGGTTCGCGTCCGCTTCTGTCAGGCGAGGAGGCTGGAAGAGAGGGGTTGGTGGGGCGCGGCCC
The DNA here is from genome assembly GCA_958009085.1 of Protoeuglena noctilucae. NCBI lineage: Eukaryota > Viridiplantae > Chlorophyta > Pedinophyceae > Marsupiomonadales > Marsupiomonadaceae > Protoeuglena > Protoeuglena noctilucae. The sequence continues at coordinate 488,344 of OY253668.1, read as the reverse complement.
ACCTGCTGGCCATCACACCCACACCCACAGCCGATCTCGTCTCGCAGGTCCCTGCAGCCCGCTACGCTCGTCAAGCCCTCGTCCGTCCGCGCTGTCCGGTGCATGGCCTCCAAGACCGGCAACAACAGTGAGGCGCTGCAATCGTCCTGACCTCAACCCCAGCAAGCTGCCCGTGCCTGTGCCATGGGATTACGGCAGAGCCTAACTTGATTGCTTTCCTCGTCCGCAGTCACGACCAAGGTGTACTTCGACATCGAGGAGGGCGGCAGCCCCCTGGGTCGCGTGGTCTTCGGCCTCTACGGTGACGTGAGTGTCTTCTACAAGCGTGCAGCCCAGCTCGAGGTCCTCCTCAGCAGTCCCTCCAGCAAGTAGATCGCGTGTTTGACCTCTCATGTCATGCAACTCCCGCAGGTGGTCCCCAAGACGGCGGAGAACTTCCGCGCCCTCTGCACGGGGGAGCAGGGCATGGGCTACGCGGGGAGCGGCTTCCACCGCGTCATTAAGGTGACAGCACCAGACCCGCAGCGTCGATCCGGACCCGCCAGCCTCGCCTTACGCCTGCCGGCGAGCTGAGTGTTGAGCGAGCTGCGCTGAGCCACGCCGCGTCGCCCCGACGGCGAGCGGCCGTGCGAACCTGGAACAGGCCTGCCTCGGGTCTGCTTCGGTGCGCAGGACTTCATGATCCAGGGCGGCGACTTCACGGCCGGCAACGGCACGGGCGGCAAGTCCATCTACGGCCGCACGTTTGCCGACGAGAACTTCAAGATCAAGCACACGGTCCCCGGCCTTCTGTCCATGGCCAACGCGGGCCCCAACACGAACGGGTCCCAGTTCTTCATCACGACGGTGCCGTGCCCGTGGCTCGATGGCCGCCACGTCGTCTTCGGGGAGGTCGTCGAGGTGAGGGCCGCGGTGGGAGGGCGACGTGGTGAGGGCCGCTGTGGGAGGGGACATGTGGCGGGGTCGTCGAGGCGAGGGCCGCAGGGGCTTGTGACGTGTGGCGAGGTCGTGGAGGTGACATACGGGGACAAGGATTGGGTGGCTGGTAGCGATGTTCGGCGAGTTGGTGTTTGTTGTTGCTTGCGCGGGTCTGCGGTGTTTGAATTCGACATCTCCTGATTAGCCACGTCCGTTGCAGGGCATGGACATCGTGAAGAAGATCGAGGCGGCCAAGACGGACCGCATGGACCGCCCCCAGAAGGCCATCGTCATCAAGGCCTCGGGCGAGGTCAAGGCGTGAATTGGCATGAGGTCTTGCGGGTGTAACGCGCTTTGAACCACGTCCAGGTCATCCTTCAACGCAAACTGCGCCACCAGCAAAGCGCCAGCCACACTCCATGCTCAAGCATCTCCCCATGATCGACGCCTGTCACGTCTCTCACGCCGAGTACTCCTCGTCGGCGGCTACGCCGTCCGCCCGCGCCTCGCCAGCCAACCCCCCGCCCCTTCCGGCCGCATGCCCCGCACCGTCGCCCACCGCCGCCCGCACCGCTCGGAGCACCTCCTCCTCTCCCACCGCCCCCGCGCCCCCCAAGCCCATCGCCACCGCCACCAGGCGATGGGTCGCCGCACGACACGCGTCCCGGAAGCCCTCCTTCCCCAGCCCGAGCTTCATGCTCTTAAGTGCAGCCTTGCACCGGGGGGCCAGGGCCTCCTTCAGTTGCCGCTCCTCAGCCCTACGAGCGCGCGCCCCGCTCCCACCCTCCCCTGACGACGGGCCCCCTTGGTCCGCTGCCCAACTGCCCCCCCGGTCACCGCCGCTGAGGCCGATAGACCTGTCCCCAGGCCGAGGCTCCCCCGCCCCCTCTCGGCGCGTCCTGCCAGCTCTCTCATGTCTTAGCACATCCGGCACCCTCCCATTGACACCATGAACCCCGGAATTCGCATTCAGGACCATCCGTGGGCCTGGCGGTGCCCAGCTCGGCGTGGCGACTGGCGGCCGCGCAAACGGGTTCGCCACGCGCCCCCCCTCCGACGGCCCCGGCCTCTCATCAGGCCCCGCATCGCTTCTGTCGTGCTTGCCCTGCACCCCCACCCCGTCGCCCGCCGGCGCGCCCTGACCAAAGCCGAAGCTGTTGAACAACGCCCGCGCCGAGTCTCCCACGGGATGGGGCCTCCCCGACGCCTCTGCACGCAACCCACTCCCCGCCACGTACCCCGGGCTCCGCATGCCGCCCCACGCCGACAGCGGCACGGGCGTCGGCCGGGGAGGGGATCCCGCAACCGCCGAGGGCGTGCGCGCGGCTGCCATTGCAGCTGCAGGCGTCGCCGCCCCGCCGCTCCTACGCCGGGCGCCGTTCGCGACGGCAGGCTCCGCGGACGCCAAGTCGCCCGGGAAGACCATCCACCCGCGCCCTCGCGAGGGCGGCCCCGTGCCCCGAGCAGACCCCGGCCCCGCGCCGCCCGCCGTGGGGGCCACCGGTGTGCGGGGCGTTGGGGCCGCCGCCGCAGCCGCACTCCGCGCCTCCAACGCCGCCCTCCGCAGACGCCTCTGCATCGCGTCGTAGTCGTCGCCATCCGCACCCGCAGCCGCAGCGCCCCGGACTGCCGTAGCAGTGCCGGTCGCGCCTGCCCTCCCCGTCTCTCCCCCCTGCCGCAGGAGTAGGCGGGCCCGGAGAGGCAGCCGGTCCAAACTCGCGTCGCTCTTGGAGGACTCCGAGTCACTCACGTCCACCACCCGCAGCCCCGCGCCCCCGCGCTCTCCTCCAGATGCCGATGCGCCCCGCCCCGCAATCTGCCGGAGCCGGTCTCGCGTCGCCTGCCGCGACCCCGGCCCTTGCGTCGCGGCAGCTGCAGCCGCGCCCTCCGCGTCCCCAGAGGGACTCGACGCCGAGACGGGGAACGCCGCGGCGCCGCTGCGTGCGCGGGCCAGGGCCTGGCGCACCGGCTCCACGACCCGAGAGTCCCGCTCCGCCGCCGCCCGCAGCGCCTCCCGGCGCCTCGCCCGGGGGTCGCTCATCGCCGCCATTACCCGCTCGATGGGAGCGGGGCTCTCACGCCGCCTCCGGCCCCGACTGGCGGCCCGTCCCGACGGACCCCGCTCCACGTGCCTGTCCCTGGCGCGCCCTCTTGCCCCCGTCCCCGCCCCCGCGGGCCGCCGCTGCCGCCGCGACACCCAGCCACTACCATCTTGCCCCCGCTCCTCCCCTGCCCGCCTGCCCCTCCCGCCGACCTCCTCCTCCAATGGGCCCTCCCCGGAACTCTCGTCGCTGCTGTCGCCGCTGCTCGACACAAACTGGACCGACCCCTCGTCCGAGTCCTCCAGGTCCGAGTCGGGAACGACGAAGGAGTCGTCGGAAGCGCTGCCGTCGGACTCGCGGCGAGAGGTGCGGCGCAGGCGGGCGCGCCCCCGCTGCCCGCCACCCGCCGCCGAGCCCCGCCTTTGCCCGCCGCTGGTGCCGCGCGCCCCGCTGCGCCCCGCACGGCGTTCTGCGTACTGCCGATCCAGGTCGCGCTCGTACGCCAGGTACTGCTCGCGGAGCTCTGCAGGCGGTGCGGCTCTGCGTTGGCGCAGGTGACCCGGGCGAGCACGGGCACCGCCAGGCAGGGTGTACGGCCCTGGCGAGCTCCACCCTGGCAATGTTGCGCCACCTGTGCTTACCTTGACAGGCGGGGCAGTACCAGTCCCCTCGGGGCACGCGCGACCATGGAGGGTCCATGCAGTGGATGTGGTACCCTCGGTCGCACCCATCGCACAGCACCATGCGGTCTTCCTGGTCCTGTCGCTCGCACACCTCGCAGCGCAGGGACTGGTACCACTCCCTGGCGTCCACGCCGCCATCCTCCTCTGCAAGCAGCGACAGCGCGTAATGGGGATGCGGAGGCTGTCGCCCACCCAGCGCGGCCCTGTGGCGCATCTCTGTGCCGCACCTTCTGCGTTCTCCGATATCTTGCCAGCTGGCACGGGCACCATGCGCGTCTCTGGCTCCTCCCGCCTGCCCTCAGCCACATCACGCAGCGACGCCGTATCGATCAGCTCGATGAGCTCAAACTCGGTGCGGCAGCACGGACAGATGGGCTCCTGCGTGGAGAACGGCGATGTTTGAGAGCTGAGGGGGCGTCGAAGAGGCGGGGCGGGGCTGGGAAGCAGGTGTGGCACGGACCTGTGCCGCTGGGCGCGACTTGCAGTGCGCCGTGACGTCGCGCTCGCAGAAGAGATGCCCGCACCCGCTTGGTCGGCCCAACGTCGCGAACGAAGCGAGGTCATCGAGGCATATGGCGCAGACTTCGCTGAGGATGCGCGCCGCCGACTCCTTCTGGACCTCCTCTGCAGGCAGGTTCGCAGAAAGCATCAGCCTCAATTTCAAACATCTCTCAGGACTCCTGAGAGGTGGGATTGTTCGGCAGTGGAAGTCTTGAAGCCTTCCAGCAGCCCCCTTGAGTTCGAATGGCCGACGTCGCAACAATCCACCATCCGCTCACCGCGACTGGCCTTCTGGCCCACTGTGCGGCCAGGGGTTCTCACGGGTTGCTCCTGCTTCCGCGTCATCGCCACTGCGAGTCGCGCTGGCCGGAGCCGGGAACAAGCGCACACGCCCAGGCCCGGGTGGCGCGGCCGAAGCGGCCAAAGGGCAAACGGACTCGCCGGCCTCTCTCGCCTGCACCAATCGCTGCGTCTGCTCTCGAGCCCCGGCAGCAGCCGACTTGAGTCGAGACGCGCGTCAGAAACCACCCTGTCGAAGCGAATTTCTTTCCCCGCATGCCCGTCCTCGGTGGGTCTGGGTCTTTTGCGGTCTGGAGCTCGCTGTGCCCGGGTGGTCGGTGCCTGCCGTCCCCGAGCGTTCCTTCCACACCCCGTGAACCATCGGTCAAGGCTAGCACGCCATCCGGGCGGGGCTGCGGCCCCCGCTCCTCGAAAAATGAGTCAACAGGGTGCGAATCCCGTGATCGATGAGCGCGCGAGACGAGTAAAGAACCTGCTGGAGGCGTACTATGGTGCGGAGGGGCACCATCATGCCCACGGTGAGCCGCGCCCCGGCAGCGCTTCCTGCTCGCGACATCGAGATGTTTGGACCATACTTAAGGACGGGTGGCTGGTTTGGAGGCAGATGATCCCCCTACGCGCTGGCCACAGCGGCGAGCCAGGGGGCGGGGGGCTCCGACTCCAAGCCCCGGCTCTCCCGCGCGTCAACCGACTCAAGCACCTCATCGATGGTGGGGGCTTCTCCGCTGGACATCTCGGGCTTCAATCCGGACAACTTCGTCAACAGCATGATGCAGAAGCTACGGTACGCTGCGGTTTGCACCCTTCTTGCTGCCCTCGCTAGCCTCGCCTAACGTATTCGCCCGACTTCACATCCCATCGCTCGCTTCCAGGCTGCGGGACCTGATGTCCGCGCACGTGGCCATGGCGCACGAGGTCCGCGCGCTCAACTCCGAGCTTCAAGCCCTCGTGTACCAGAACTACTCCAAGTTCCTCGACAGCACGGACAGCATCCGCGTGATGCGCAAGGAGCTTTTTTCCATGGGATCCCGGCTGCGCGACTTGCAGGGCGAGATGAAGCGGGTGGCGGACAGCAGCGCCCGCATCGACGCCCGCATCCGCCCCCGCCGGCAGAGCGTCGGCGAGCTGGGCGAGGTGCGGTCGGTGCTGCAGCGCCTCGAGACGGTCTTCGCGCTGCCGACCAAGCTCCGCATGGCGCTGGACCGCGGCTCCCTCGACATCGCCACGGGTTACTACGCGGCCGCCCGCCCGGTCCTCGATGCCTTCGGCCACCAGGGCGGCCTGCGCACCGTCCTCGCCGAGTGCCGCCCGCTCGTCGACCGACTCCGCCGAAGCCTCCGCGCCCGGCTCGCGGACGGCGAGGAGGGGGCCCTCGACCTGCTGGAGGTGAGGCCGATGGTGCCTGGGATCAACAGTGCAGGCTTGGGAGCCCTATCAGCTGGTAGCACTATGCTTCCGCGTTCTGTAAGACATCTCTCGGCCTGGATCATGCCCGCAGAAGATCGGAGACGACGTCACGGACTTGCGCGACGAGATGCTGCTAGGGATGCTGGTGCCGGTGCGGAGGGAGCTGAAGCGGTGCGCCAAGGAGGCCGCGCGGCTGTCGGGATGCGCGGAAGCGGAGCTGCTCCCGCCCGCGGCGCCGGTAGCGGCGGGGGATTCGTTTGCCAGTGCTGTCAAGGCCTCCGACGTGCCGCTGCCCTCGGGGGCCGAGGACCTCGTCCGGCACATGGGCGCGGCGGTGCTGGGGGCGCTGACAGCGGCCGTCAATCGCCACCGCACGCTCTTCCCGGTTTCCAAGGAGGATAAGGCCGCGGCCGCTCGCGACGCCGGGGTCGTGTTCCCCCTGGTGGGGTGCTACATGCGGCAGGTGGCGGCCATCGCGAGCAGCCTGGCGCCCAGGTGACGGCGGCTCTGCGCCGCAGACCCTGCGCTGCATCGCCTGCCTGAATTCGCTGCACATCGTGTGCACGAGTATGGGGTGTCACCCTCGTCGTTCTGTGTGCTGCAGGGCGTCCGTCGTCGGCGGGAAGAAGGTGTGGGAGGGCTTCGCGACGCCTGCGCTGTGGAAGCTGGATTTTGGCACGCAGGTAAGTGCCCCATCAATGATTGGATGCATTGCCACCACGCTTGCATGAGGCGGATTGCCAAGCCGGTGCGTGCATGCTTCCGAGCATACGTTACTCTCTCCCACGCAGGCGCTGCTGAACGTGATCAAGCAGGTGCTCGAGGACACGCACGGCTGTGCGGCGCTGGACGCCTTAGGCGCGCGGAGCTCCTGGGTGGGCGCGTCGCTGGCCCTCGCCTGCGCTCGCCAGCACGTGGCCTCGTGCGTGGCATTCGGGCCCGCTGCCACCCTGCTCTGCCTGAGGGAGGCTGCGCGACCGGGCTCAGCGGTGCCCCTCTCTGCCGACGTCATGGAACGATGCCGGAGTGCACTGCGCAGTGGACTCGAGGCCTGCTTCCAGGTGCCTGCCGAGCGGTATCATTAGTTTTATATGGCCCGCGAGCCCGGCCGCTCCTCAACCATGCATGCGTGCCCTCCGCCCCCAGAGCTTGCGACCAGTCCTGGTCCCGACCCAGGCGCTGGTAGGGGTGCCGGTGCCGTACGACATGCCCAAGTGGGCCGCGCAGTGCCTTTCCCAGGGCTTCGCCGACCTGCAGCGGCACATGATGCGCATGGTGGGGCAGGGCCCACACCCAGAGGGCGGGGCCATGCGTGGGAGAGACAAGGACGCGGCGTCGTTCCGGGTACAGAAAGCCGCCTGCCTGGGGCCCTCTTCGTGGCGCCAGGGGCAGTCGCTCGTGGACACGGCCGCCGCCGGGGCGTGCGGGGTGGCGTGGGAGCTGGCGAGCGACGCAGCGCGGGCGCCGGACGCCGCCGTCGCGGCGCTGGCCGGGTCGCGCCTCGCTGCGGGAGTGCTCGAGCAATCGGTGGTGGCCCGCGTGTCGGAGGCGCTAACCTCGGCGGCCCCCGGGGCAGCGATCGGGACGGGACAAGCCTTTGACGCCTCGGAGGTGTCTCGGCAGCTGGGAGAGGCTTCCAGCCGCCTCTTAGCGCGGTGGGTGCAGCTGCGAGGCCGGGAGATCTCGGCGGCGCTCCGCGGCTCCGTGGCGGGCGTCGCGGGGCGCGCGGGGGGCGCCCCGGCTGGTCCCTCGGTGGTCAGCAGCGCCGTCGTGGAGGGGCTGGAGCGCGCCGCGGCAGAGGTGGCGGCGGCGCTGCCGGACCGCGCCAACCGCGGTGGGGGCAGCGACGCGCTGGCCGCGTGGCTGGGGCCGCCGCCCCACGTCTTCGCCGGGGCACCGAGCGTCGTGCAGTCGGGCAACATCGGTGAGCACGCGCGGTCTCTGGAGCCGATTGAAGCCGCGTCACCCACGCGCCCCGATTGGCGACTCTCTTGTGTCTGCTTGGCCCCGCAGAGCGCGAGATGGACGTGCTCTTTGGCAACCGCATCAAGGTGTTTGGTCCCGTGGAGGCGGCCCAGGGCAGCCTGGTGGCAGCCGTGGCCAAGATCGCCCTGAAGACGCTCGTGGAGCTCATACGGGACAGCCACGTGGTTCCCGGGGCCGTCAAGCAGCTGCAGCTGGACCTGGCGCTCATCGCGAGGTCGCTGGCGCCCATGGCGAGCCCCGCGGGGTCGCAGGCGCTTAAGACGCTTCTGGACGATGCGGCGGGGGCGCTGTACGCCCGGGGAGGGATCAAGGCCGCGATGGCGAGGGAGGATCTCTCAGCAGCGGTCGTGAGGAGCAGCAAGCCGGGGAGCTGAGAGGCGTCTTACGCTGGCGCTGCGGTGCGGTGCTGGGAGGGAGCGGGTGCCATTGCTTGGTAGCCGTTTAAACGTCAGGCGCTGCCGCAGGGTCCCTCAGCTAGCCTTGGCTTTCGCTCCCTTGCGCAGCACGGCGCTCCCGCCAATCTTCTGGACGTCGGGCAGCACCTGGTAGATGGGGAGCGCGGCGCTCTCCGCCGTCTTGAGGAAGACCGCTTGCACGTTGGCGAACTTCTGCGGCAGAGACGGAAGGAGCGAAGCTCGAGCAGTGCGCCAGACATGCAGCTTGCCGCAGCCAGAGGGCCGGCTGGTCGCTGCAGCGCAAGCGCCACGTCATGCCGCTCGCCTTGGGGATTTTCTCGCAGGCTGCCTTGAGGGCGGCATCGACGTTCTCCACGATGGCGTCTTCCGACTGGGTGGCGAGGGCGACCTTGATGTTGAGGCAGGAGCCCTGGGGGAGCACCATGAAGGTCCCCGAGAGGGACTTGCGGACCTCGTTGGCCCAGTTGTCGCCGCGGACGTTCACGGGGATGGGCTGCTTTTTGGCACGGAAGAAACTCTTCCCGATGAGCTTGGGCAGCGAGGGCAGGACGCGGTCGTCGGCCAGGAACACGTCGAACTGGTTGCACAGGTTCCGCTTCGCCTCAAAGGACTCGTACTTCTTCCGCAGCTGCGAAATGCCAATGACCTGCGCAGAAAGCTGCAGCACTCCGCGGTCGGGACCCGCGCCGCCGAATACGCGCGGCGCCGGGGGCTCCCGAGCCATGCGCTGCACGCCCGCATGGCGAGCGAGCTCGCCTTCGAGATGCCCGTCTTCCCCGCCCGCTCCATCCGCTGGTGCCGCTCCTTGGCCTCCTTGTGGCCCTCTCCCGCGCGGTCCTTGACGAAAAGGCAGACCTCCGCCTTGCCCACCTCGTAGATGGGATGGGGGAGAGCCTGCGGAACGCGACGGGCAAGGCTCGCGGGGGCGGGGCCGGCCAAGCAGCACCGGCCGGCGCCCTCACGCCCCGCACCAGGCGGACGGGCTTGTCTTTTCGCGGTCCGGTGGGGACCGACTTGAGCGTTATGTGCATGTAAATGACGTCATCGTCCTCCGCAAGCAAGTCCGTCCCCCCGTCCTGCGGACGACAGGGAGGCAGCCGCTGCCAAGCCCGGGCCTCGGCCGCAGCGGCCCCCGCTTCCCCGCTTGCCAATGGTTCACCTTTGCCTTCCCTAGCCACTTTTTCAGCGCCTCCACCGCCTTCCTCGTCTGAACGAGGTCCACCTGCACGTCTTTCCCTCCCGCCGCCGGGCCCATCGCGCCCACCGCCGCCCCCTTCCGCAAGGACAGGCGCCCGAGGAACCTTGGCCTTCGCTCAAAGTCACACGGCGTTATCCGAGAAATCTCGACCCTTCGTTGCTTGCCCAGTGCGCTCTCCCCGTCTGCCCTAGCAGGGCAAGCTCGCGCCGCCAAGACCGACCCTATCAGAAAATGCCACCCCGCTCCGACGCTCCGATGCTCGGGAAATTGCGTGTGCGGAGCCGGGCCGGCGGCGGCGCTCGGCTGGATGCCCCTCTGCGCCGCCAGTCTGTGCCGTCGGAGCCAAGTTTTACTGCTCCAGCCTCCACCCCTGCACGGTGCAGAAACAGCCCCTGGTTGAGAACGGAGTTGCAAGCATCAGCACAGGACCAGATTGTCGTTCGATTGTCTGTTTGGCCACGATGGGCCCCAAGGGCACCACCCCGTACATCTTGTTCGCTTCTCAGGTCCGCGAGTCGGTGACGACGGAGCTGAAGAAGAATGCGGCAGATGGTGAGCACTGGTGCGCCTGTGCCGGCGGCGGCGCGTCGCGCGATGCCTTCAATGCTGGGCGCAGCGTGAGAGCCGGGCGGAAGCGCCCCGCGCGTTGCAGGGAAGGTTCGCCTGGCGGACGTAACAAAGGAGATAGGGGCGCGTTGGAAGGGCCTCAGCGAGGAGGAAAAGGAGCATTGGAAAGAGGGGGCGAAAGAGCAGGCCGAGAACAAACCAGGTGCGCGCGGCGCCCAGCGCGCGGGAGAGGCGCCGTGATTCCGCGCTTGGATCTACGGACACTAATGCCACTTTCTCTCGCGTCCGTCACCCAGAAGCTCACGACAGCGATGACGAGCGGGGTGGGGCACGCGGGGGGCGGACGGCGACCCCGGGCCTGCCATTGTCGGCGGTGAGAAAAATCGTTCTCATTGACGAGGACATCAAACGGGTGACTCCAGCGGCCCTGCATCTTGTGAACCGAGCCACGGACCTGTTCCTCCGGGTGAGTTTTTGCGACCCATCCGCTGAGCCATGATGGCCACACGATGCGATTGCGTTTCGCTCATCCACGCCCGCGAGTCTGGTGATGGCACCCGCAGGATCTCGTGGCTCGCTGCAAGGACGTGGCCGAGGAGGCCAAACGCAAAACCATCAAGCCCGAGGACATGGTCGAGGTTGTGACGCAAGACATGAAGCGGGAGGGTCCACTGTTCTTCTTGCAAGGCGAGGGAATCGCTGGCGGTGGGCTGTTATGGCAGACGGTCAGCGCGCGTATGCTGCCCTGGCGGCGTGGTGCGTCGGTGGTCGGAAGAGTGTCAACTTGGTTGGCCCTCGGTGGCATCGACCCGCCTCCTGCCCCATGCAGACGTGCTGATGGGGGATGTCATGCCAGACATCCTGGAAATGCGGAGGAAGGCGCAGGAGAGCCGGCCGGGCAAGCGCCATGCCGAGGACGAGGACGGGGAAGAGAAGCCAGCGGCAAAGCGGCCCCAGGGGAAGATGCACGCATTCCTCGCCCAGCAGCAGTCGACGTGACGAGGTCGCGAGCGGTGTTATCCATTATGCCTTTGTCGTAGACCCACAGCACGATTTGGATCCATGCCTGAGTGAGGGATCGCGACGCCAGGCGCTTACCGAGGCCAGATGGCGGCCCTCGCTGCTGAGGTCGCTGCAACGACCGCGTAGAACGTCTGCTACTCGGGCATGCCCGCCGCATTGCAGGGGCCTCGCATGCGGCATTGCGAGAGATCGAAAAACCGTGCATTCATGCCAGCCCTGGAGCAACTCGTTATGCAGCTGTCCCGGGGCAGCCTGCGCACGTCATTTCTGACCACCGGACCTTCTCTTGCGTGACTTTGACACCGTACGGGGCTTGCATGGCACTGGCGTGGAGTCAATCCCACGGGCCCGCAGTAACACTGAACAGATGGTGCATGCAAGATACTTACGCTGTCCTGGTGTCGTGACAACCAAGCTGTCGACCACGATTTTGCTGACGAAAGACAGAGCCCCCAAGGTGAGCTGCGGAGGGCGATCGTGGAGATTTGCAGGTGCGAACGGGTTGAATATGACGGCATGTTGCAGCGGAAGTGAGCGGGCCGGCTCCGGAAGAGGTGGTGACGACGTTGCGCAAGAGCACGATATGCCGTATGCGTTGACCGGTCTTTGGGGAGGCTGCGTGCGCATGCAGACGTGCGAGCGGGGTCGATGTGTGTCCGATAGCTTGCATGCCACCCTGCCGCGCCCCCGTAGCGCGACGCAGGCGGCCGCAGAGTGTGCCGGCCATCTAAAACGCACCCGGCGCGAGACGGCGCCATGGACGTCAGGGCGAGGGTCCCGGACATTCCGGCGAGCGAGATAGTGCTGGAGGAGGTGCTGGGGACCGGAGAGGGCAACCAGGGAGAGGTGCGGCGCGCGAGGTGGCGGGCGCAGGATGTCGCGGTTAAGCGGCTGACGGACGGGACGGAGGCGGGGGCGAACGAGCGGGCGGCGAAGGAGGTGCAGCGGCTGGCCCTGGCGACGGTCAACAATGCCCACGTGTGCCGGTAAGTTCGCGGGGTGGCAGGCGCTGTTGAGCAGGGGGCGTCTGAGTTGCGGGCTTGTCTCGAGGATGCGGGTGTTGGCGTCCGCAGGGTGCTAGGGACGTCGACCATCGACGGCGCGCTGCACCTGGTGATGCCCTTGGCGGAGCTGGGGTCACTCGCCCGGCGGCTGCGGGAGCTGAGGACGGGGCTGCCGGTCGGGGAGCTGGTGGACGTGGCGGAGCAGATGCTGGAGGGGCTGGAAAGCCTGCACAGCGCGGGGCTGGTGCACTGCGATGTCAAGCCGCACAACCTGCTGCTGGACCGGCGCGGCACAGTGCTGCTGGGGGACTTCGGCCTGGCCAAGATATCGCAGGAGCGGGCGTCCATGGCGGTGAGGGAGCACGTCATGGCGAAGGGGCGTGATGCTTGCGGAAAGAGGCATGGCTCCGTCCATGTGCGGCGATGCTATGCTATGCCTCATCATGGCCCGACGCCTGCAGCGCCACACCCGGAGGACGACGCGGCAGGAAGCCTGGGGCACGTTCGGGTATATGAGCCCCGAGCAATACGACCCGACGAAGGAGATCACGCCCCTGTCGGACGCGTACTCGGCGGCGGCCACGCTGTCGCACCTCGCGACGGGGCGTGAGCCGTTTGCGGGGCAGGCCATGGCGCAGGTCATGTTTGCGGTGTGCGTGAATGGGGTTAAGCCGGAGATACCCGAGTCGGTGCCGGAGCCGCTGCGGTCGGCGGCGCTGCGGGCGCTGGAGAGGGACCCCGCGCAGCGTGCAAGCGTGGCGGACATGCTGGCGGGGGCGAGGGAGTGCAGGCGAGGAGCGCGAGCGGCGGGCAGGGAGGGACTCGGAGCTGGTGCAGAGGCGACGGTAGCAGTGCACCTCTCGCATCCGCAGTATGGTGGAGTGCTGCGTGCATCTGGACAGGGTGGCCATGCGGGCGGCGGCGACTTGCACAGGGCAGGGCCTTCACCACGTGTGCGGAGAGTGCTTGGGGGTCAGGGTCGGGATGCTTATGGAGAGCCGGGCGGCGTTCACGGGGGAGGGGCACCTGCGGTGTCGGGAGTGCACGGGGCAGGCGTGTGGGGGGGTGCTGCGTGCGGCAGCGGTGGCGGCCAGGGTGCCGGACGTTGCGCGGGAGCGGTTCCTAGAGGCGAGCCGGAGGCACGCGGCGGAGGTGGAGAGGGCGGAGAGGATGGGGGCTGAGGAGGGGCTGAGGGCACGCATCGCGGAGCTGGAGGTTCGGGACGAGGCAAAGGCGGTGGACGCGCACCGAAAGATGCTGGAGGAGGAACTGAACGTGATGCGATGCCCGCGGTGCCGGCGGGCGGTGGAGATGGTGGACTTCGCGGAGTGCATGGCGCTGCTGTGCCCGAAGAGGGAGGGCGGGTGCGGGGCGGCCATCTGCGCGTGGTGCCTGGTGGACTGCGGGGAGGACGCGCATAGGCACGTGGCCAACTGTGAGAGAAACCCAAGGCGACCCAACGTGTTCGGAACGGAGGCAGAGTTCCGACAGAACGAGCACGATCTGCGTAGGGAGCGTGCGCTGGGATTCCTGAAGCAAGTGCCGGAGAGGTTGCGGAGGGCGGTGTGGGAGGCTGTGGCGCGGCTGCCGGCGATCCGGGAGGCGGGATTGCGGTCGGAAGACGTGGGAAACGGTCAAGGGGGGTTGGAAACGCTTGCTCCCAAGGAGAGGCGGGCTGCTGAGAGACGGGCAGCTGAGGAGAGGCGGGCAGCTGAGGAGAGACGGGTGGCTGAGGAGAGACGGGTGGCTGAGGAGAGGCGGGTGGCTGAGGAGAGACGGGCGGCTGAGGAGAGGCGGGCTGCTGGGGAGAGGCGGGCTGCTGGGGAGAGATGGGCTGCAGAGACGCGGGTGGCTCAGGAGAGGGGAGCGGCTGATAGGGACGGCTTTCTGCAGCGGGGGAAGTTCCCTGTTGGGGGGGTCATCGACCTCCATGGGAGGGAGTGGAGGCTGTCCACAGAGGTGACGGTGCGGAGTGGACAGTCGTTAACTGTGCGGAACGGGACGCTGGTGGTGGACGCATCGGTCGGGAGTGGGTACGCTCTCAACGCGAGGCCGGGCGAGCTGCGGCTGGAAAGGGTGCGGGTGGTGGGGACGGGGCTGTATTGCGACGGGGGCGGGAAGGTGGTGCTGACGGACGTGCAGGTGTCAGGTGCACCCCAATCGGGCGTGCGGTGCTCAGGCCAGGGCTCCAAGGCTGTGGTGCAGGGTGGGCGCATCACGGGGTCCAAGGAGCTTCACGGGGTGTCGTGCAACCAGGGAGGGCAGGTGGAGGTCCGGGGCGTCGAGATCGCCGACTGCAAACAGAGTGGCGTGGCATGTTTCAATGCCGGGTCAATGGTCGTGGTGTTGGGGGGCCGCATCACGGGGTGCAAGAAGTATCATGGGGTGTCGTGTCAAGAGGGCGGGCGGGCGGAGTTGCGGGACGTGCAGATCGCCGACTGCAAGGGCAATGGCGTGTCGTGCTCAGGCCAGTGGTCCAAGGTGGTGGTGCAGGGGGGCTGCATTACGGGGTCCAAGGATCATCACGGGGTGTCGTGCCAAGAGGGTGGGCGGGCGGAGGTGCGGGACGTGCAGATCGCCGACTGCAAGAGCTGTGGCGTGCTCTGCACCGGCCAGTGGTCCAAGGTGGTGGTGCAGGGGGGGCGCATCACGGGGTCTGGCGATACTGGCGTTTGGTGTCAGACAGCCGGGGAGGCGGAGGTGCGGGACGTGAGAATTAGTGGGTGTCGCCGGTACGGCCTGTACTGTGATCACTCATCTCGTCTGCAGCACAGCAGCTGCCAGGTGTTGGAGTGCGGGGAATGGGCCACGCATGGATGCTGAACCTTGCTGTGCTTTGGGGGGCGCAACTTCGCTGGCAGATAGCCATGGGCTCAGCCCTATGTTGCCCGTTCTCCAGTCCCAGGTTTTGAACAATCGGGCTTCCACTCACATGCATGCCCGCGTCGACGCTGCGACCAGATCGACGGCGTCCTGCAGGGACTCGCACCCAGCCCAGCCACCCTGAGGCTCTCCTCGTCTCACGCCTTGACCCTAGCACCTGTGGGGCAAGTCCACAGAGGATCAGACGACGCTTATACCTCAGCAAAGAAGGAGCAGCGAAAGAGACGAGACAGCTGGACGAGCTGGGCACGCAACGCATGTTCCTGCGCCATGTGTCAGGGTCACAGCACGATTTGGATCCATGCATGCGCGCTCTTCCAGAGCCAGTGCATCTTAGATTGTCGCCAGACGAGCACAATCCTGGCTAGGCTCACGGCCAACAGGGCGGCCACGGTCGGTGGCGATGGATTTTGCTGCAAGCACTTCCCATGGCGCCTACAGGCCCCACGGACCCTTGCTTTAAACTCGAGTGACCATGGGGCGACCCGTTGTCATGAAATCCTGGTATTGTGAGGCGCAGCGAGCGCAGCGAACCTCACAGAGTGCATTGAAAGGCTTTCACTTTCATCATGGTTCCCACGTCCTTTTCCTTGCCGCAGGCATCTATTACGGCGCCGCAGGATGCTTACATCCCTTCCTGAGCGTCTACTACAGGAGAATTGGTCTGAATGAGCGCCAGATCGGAGTACTGGGTGCGCTCAAGCCATGGGCTTCGGGCCTTACTGCCCCACTGTGGGCCTTTGCAGCGGACCGGATGGGCAAGCACCGGCTGGTGGTAGCTATGTGCATGACGGCGGCTTTCCTGGTGAGCGGGAGTCGTCAGTGGAACCGGAAGCTGGCTCCCTACCATGCGCTGGCACACCACGCCATCTTCGCCCTTTACAGACACGCGTGGCCCTCATGCTGGGGAGGCAGGTTTCGTCACACGCAAGGATGGGGTACTTGGGAGTCATGGTGGTGCTGATGGAGATCGCGAGCGGGCCCATCAGTGGCAAGTCCGGCGCCCTGCGGCCCAAGCCAACCAGGGTGGCACTGTGAGTCCATGGACTGTGCTTTGGGTGCTTCCATAGACGCGTTCGTCGCCACCCGCAGTGATTGCGGACGCCATCACTCTCGGCAACGGGGACGACTACGGCAAGCAGCGACTGTGGGGCGCCGTCGTGAGTCCCATCTTCTGGCAATTACCATCACACCGCGGTTGTCTCTCCCTCGCACAATGTGCTTTCCCTCACACAACCGCCCCCTCTCGTCCGCGCAGGGCTGGGGCGGCTTCGCCCTCATCGCCGGCGGCGCCATCACCGCCCTCGGCACGATCGACGCGGCGTTCGCGCTGTACGTGGTGATGGCGCTGCTGGCCTGCGTCCCCACGAGTCACTTCGACTACAGGCTGCTGGCCGTGGGTGTCGGTGCCTCCGTTTCAGGGGACCAGGCCGGCAAGAAGGGCATGCTCAGGGGCAAGGCGGGAGAGGTGAGCGACATCGAGTTGGCGCCCATCTTGGAGAGCGTTGACCCAGAAGGCACGCACGGCGGAGATCACCAGGCCCTATCCACGGTGGCCCACCGCGCCGCCCACCACGGCAGGGCGAGGGACGCAGGGGCTGACAGCTCGGGGGGCGAGCCCTCACCGCATTCCCTGTCGACTGCTCCCCCCTCGTTACTCTATGCCCTCTCCCGTCCCCCTTTCCTCGAACTCGTCTTCCTGGGCACGACTTGGGGTATCGGCGTCGGAGTGATTGAGAGTTTCCTGTTCCTCTTCCTGGACGAGCTGTCCTCGCCCGCCGTGCTATGGGGACTCACGCTCTTCGTCACGGCCGTCGCAGAGATCCCAGGTGGGCCTCGCGTGTGCGGCCGCCAAAGAGGCTCAGGGGATGGCAGCGGGGGCGGGGGCGGGGGCGGGGGCGGCGGTGGGGGTAGGTCCAGCCGCGCATCGTGTGCCGCCACGCGTACACGCCACGCGCACCTGTCCCTGCCCTGCAGTGTTCCACTTCGCCATGCCCATCCTCTCCTGGGTCGGGGAGCGCCCCATGATCCACGTGGTCTTTGGCGCCTTCACCCTCCGCTTCCTCTGGTACGGTCTCCTCGGCACGCGCCTCCTCCCGAGCCCCTGGGCCGTCCTGCCGGCCGAGTTGCTCCATGGCATCACCTTCGCGTGCGCGTGGACCGTCGGATGCCTCATCGCCAAGCGCTGCGCGCCCCCGGGCCTCTCCTCCACCTTTCAGGGCATCTTTCAGTGCATCTATTTCGGGATAGGCCTAGGCATCGGCAGCATCCTGGGCGGGTGGATCTACTTCTACGGCAACGGGGCGCGGACCGTCTTTCGAGCCACGTGCGGCATCATGCTCGCGTGCTGGGCGGCCTTCGCCGTTTACAAGCATGGCCTGGCCAGGGCATGGGGCCTCTCGACCTAGGAGGGATAGGCGCATAGAGTAGTAGTGAGCTAAGCGAACAGTTCGCGCCAGGCCTGCCGTGCGCCTGCTGACTGCGCGTCCCCGCCCATCTCCCGGATCGCCCGCGTCAGTGCCTCCTCCTCCCACGCCGGCGGGCCCTGCCCGAGCGATGCGCGGTGGGCGAGCTTCAGCTCGCGGTGACGCTGCAGTGGCGGGGAGCGAGGGGCGCGTCATGCATCCCAGTGACACGCTAGTGACGCGCCAGTCCCCCGACCCTTTTGCGATCTAACAGCCATGTGGAAGGGAAGAGTCTTTGCGCGGCACGATGCGTGGCCTGGTTAGCAGGCCGGCGGCTCCACGCACCGCGGGGTTAGGGAACCGGGAGGAGAGCGTCTGGCCGCGGGGCCATGTCATGTCCCCGATGAGGGCATCCGCTGTTTCCAGGTCGGACTTGGTCGGCTTGTGCACCTCGGGCAGGGACGCGAAGGAAGGGAAGAGATAGCCCCGGTGGTCCTCGGCGAACAGCTGCGGGCAGAGCGGAGGTGGGATGGGTGACCCAGGGCAGAGCGCTGTGGGCAGAGCCTCATTGTGGTACCAGGGGAACGTGTGAAGCAACTGGAAGATGCGGCTGCGAGACCAGGGGAGGCTGGCACTGGCTCCGGGCATGCCATCTGGCACGCACGTGTTGACCCACTCCACACTCGCCTGCGGCTTCAGGACCAGGAAGTGGTCGCGCTCTGGGTGCGGCACGAGAGCGCAGACGGCGAGGCTGTGCGTTGTGCGGTTGAGGTGCCGGACGATGGCCACCTGGTCCCTGGCACGCATGGCCCGACTCAGGGCCGACAGCGCCGTGCACGCCGCCGCACCGTGCTTGCGCGGCGCCACGACGCTCGGTGGGGCCCTGGTGGTCCACGGGGCCACGCAACGCGAGGGCACGAACCCCAGAAGCTGCAGGCTCTGCACGCACAGGCGGGGACACACATCATGGATCGCCCAATCGACGTTGATCCGACACCTCGCGTCGGGCAAGACGCTGGCTGCTAGGCACATACCTGGGTACCAGAGTCTCCCGGAGCATCCTGCGGGTCGAACTTGAGCATCCTCTCCACCGCCTGCAACGGGGAACAGGGCATGGGTTCTCATCACGGCGCCAGCCCCGCACCCGCGCCACCGGGGTGCTGACCCCCAGCTGCGCGCCTCTCACAGACGACAGGGGTACGAGGTCGCCCCCGAAGCGGTACGACTTGCGCCTGTCCTCCGGCATGACCTCCTGCGGGGCCTCTCCCTCTGCAGACTCCACCACGTAAATCGTCTGGCGATCCACCAGGCGGTCCGCAGAGCCCGCCCCCGACGGCCCGGCCGCCCCCACTGCCTCCATCTTGGGAGACAGCATGTTGGGTGTCGCGTGAGCCTTCCATATCTGCACCTCCACGGATGCGCTCCTCCCCACCCACAGCACGCCGTTCTTCTGGCCCGCTGGCGGCTTGACAATCTCCGGCAGTGCGGCTGCCACGGTCTGCAGGGCAAAGGCTTAAGAATTGACGCGGCGGCGGCCGCAAAGGACCGTGGCAAGGGTCCGGGGCGTGTCTGCACCAAGCCCGTAGCAGTGCAACGCAGCCCCACTGCACGCACCGACGGCGGGTCCCGGCAGACGCGTATCCGGCCGTGCACGGGAGGGGCACCTCTGCCGTGCCCGGCAAAGATCTCCTGGAGCTGCGAGAACAGAGCGTGCAGGTGTGGTACCCAAAGCACGTAACGCACACTGCACTGCATGCAATAACTAGCAGCCGTGCCTTCTCCCGGTTCCGCTGGACGGCGACGTTGCTATCGTGGCCATCGGTGGCGAGGTGGATGACGTCGAGTCGCGCACCCATCTCTGCCATCACGGTTTGTATCGCCTGCACCGATGAAGTCACACGCCGGTCACGTGAGCTGAGACGTGCACCAGGCGCGGGCTGCAGCCGATAAAACACTAGGTGCATCACCTTGGTCGCCTCATTGTCTTCATCCTCTGCAAAGTTCCCCAGCAGCGGCGAGATGAGGACGATGCGGCGACCTATGTTGCCTTGCATCTCCTTCTTGGCGCCCAGGATGTGGCAAGCGAGAGCGAGGGCATCCAGGATGTCAGCCGTGCCACGCTCTTCTGCAACTGTGGAGTTGCAAGTGGTTTCGCGGCGAAGGTCGTCTGCCGGCCCGCGGCACGTCCCCGAGACGCAGGCAAGGCTTCCCAAGCGCGCAGGGCGCACCGCGTGCCTCGCAAGCCGCGAAGGCGACAAAGCTATGCACGCACCTGGCGGAGGCTGGGACAAGTCCAGCGTCCTCTCGTCGTGCACATCCAGCGGGAGGTCTGCGCTGGGCGACGCTGACCCCTGCTCGCGTCTCCTCAGGCAAACGGAACCACCAGCTGCACGACTGGCTCCCATAGGCATGCAAGCGCCACAGTAATCGCGGCATCGTGGCCTCCGCGTGGCTCCTACCTTCCGTCAGGTGAAGGTATTGGCCAGGCCCGTCCTCGTCCTTGAACATCGCGTGTAGCGAGTTACTCGTGCCGTTCGTGCCCATACGAACGAGGGCAATGGGGTCGTTAGGGGCGGACCACTCTTGTCGGGTGATGTTGAAGGTCGTCGCGAGCCGCGACATGAAGAGCGCCGCGAAGGCCTCCCATCCACTCCCAATCACCGGCTTATGGGTGACATCTAGCACCACCACGCATGCTTCCGAGAACGCCCGGCCGGGCGTCCACTTCATGGCTGCACACCGACCACGTGTCTCAGAAGACGCCACGCCACCCGTTTCACAGCTACTGAGAGCGCGCTTCGCATACAATAGGCACAGCCCGACTGTTTTACAATGCAGCTGGGTTCAGGATGAGCAGGAGTGATCAGGACAGCGCGGCTCTGGCGTTGCGTACGTAATTCCTGACGCTCTCGTGGTCCTTTCGCAGCTTGTCCGGTCCGCACACGCCACTTGAAACGTCCACGCCCGACGGCCTGCGCAAGCATCGCCGAATCGTCGCCGCATGTTGGCTCACACTGCGCAGCATGCACCAGCACCCCCAGGCAGCACGCGGCTCACCGCGCGAGAACGACTGCCTCTGCCACGTTGTGGGAATTCAGGCCCCCCGCAAGCAGCCATCCTTCCCGCGCAATCCCGCTGTCCACGCGCACACGCCTCCAGTCGAAGGCGACGCCCGAGCCCCCCTGCGAGGGTGGAGGCGGCTTCCGCCTTTGCGCCAAAGTCAGGGCACCGCTCTAGTCACGCGAGTCCTGTCAAGCGCGTCGCCACACCTTCAAGCTGTCCACCAGCACCCAATCCACGGCCCTTGGCTCCCTACCAAGCTGCTGGGCCAGCTCGTTGGGCCAAGGCGTGACGACCTCCCCGTCAGGCTGCGCGTGGACCACGTATATGACCTTGATGTCCGGTGGAAGGTCGAAGAGAGCCTTCCGTGCCTTGTCGCCATGCAGCTGTAGAGAGGGAAGGGTTCTACTAGTGCGTCTTAGCATTAAGCAAGCTGTGGAGCTTGTGTGTGAGACGCATGGCTCGTTGTCACGCCCAGATGGATGGCATGGCCAGGCGCTGCCGTCACCTGCACAAATGCGACGCCCAATGCCCGACAGCGTCGAGTTATCGTCGCCGCGTCCTCATCCACAAAAACACCTGAATGCGTGCGTATGCGCAGGGCATGGAATGCTTGGCCATCGCGTTCATGTGGCTCATGCCCCCTCGCAAGCGTTCCGAGACACTCACCCACCGCCTGCACCCCGTGCTTCGCCGCCGCTCCGGCGATCGCTTTTGCTGTCTCGTCGCTGACACTGCGCGGCGCCTTTGGCCACAAAATCATGCCGACGAAGTCAGCGCCCTCCCCAGCGGCCACGTCCGCATCCCCCGCGTTCGTGACGCCGCAAACCTTCACTTTAATTGCCCCCGTCACGCATGTTCGACGACAGTGAGCAGTGGCCCGCGTCGCATACGCCAGCCCCGGGCCCAGCCGGGCCAGAGGGCGCATCAGGCAGGGCGCTGCAGTGGTTTTGATGGCCTGTGCGAAGAGCGTGACCCACGGCCTCGACGCAACACAGGTTATCGTCAACAATCAGGCAATAACATTCAATACAAGCGGCACTTCAAGCCAGGATGGCAGGACCGAAACGCCAGGGTGCAGCACGCTGGCCGAGCGACGCAGTGAGCAGCGCTCCCGACTCAGTGCTTCGTCCCCTTCTTCTCCCACATCCACTTGACGCACTCCGTCCCCTTCGTCACCGGCATTGTGGTGCAATAGGGAACGAACTGCATGGGGGGAACACCACGTGCCCTGGATCCTCCCCAGCCGTGCTGGCGAGTCTGGGTTTGACACCATTGGCATCAAAACATGGCAGCCGTGCAGTGGTGTCGGCTTGGAAGCCTGAACTTCACCACACTTCGGTCGTCACTAACCCGTGCCCATACGCGCCATCTCCGAGCCTGGCGGGTCTGCAGTCGCATGCGAGGCATCGCAGGCCGCACCTGAAGGCCCCTGTAGACCGCATCGTTCTTGGCCTTCCGCGAGTGGTACTCCCAGGCATCCTCTGGGATTTCCTCGCCTTTCTGCGAACTCGCGCCACGAGCAAGCAGGCACATCGAGCCGGCGTACAGATATCATGGATAACTGACAAACCCGACGCGTGTCTCGCTGGAAGAGACCCGCGGTAGAGGCGCAGCGCCCCCCGACCGTCTGTATTCCCGGGCGCCGGCGCTCCCAAACGCGCGGTCCACAACAACCAGTAAGCCACTCACCGCCATATCCCACACAGAAGGCTTGTTCTCAAACGCCAGCTCCTCCGGGGAGACGTCGGGGATGCGCGAAGGCTGCGCCATCTTGTGCTGCGGGATCAATGCCCAGAGGACGGGCCCGTTATCGCTACGAACAGAGTCAGGGAACCTCAAACTTGACCCGCATCGGGCTTGCGTTTTAGGCTGCTTTCGGGCATGCTTCTCTGACGACGCCGCTGGCGACAGTCTTAACTGTGCGCTTGTTCTCGACCATGCAGCTGTGCGGCTGCTTCGTGCCATGTGACTGGTATCCTGCACTGCGAGCTGACGACGCTCTGGTGATCACTTCGCGCGATGGAGGGGGAGCCCTCGACGTCGGGGAGCGGGACGCCCGCACCGGGCCACAGCATCGTCGTACGATGGAATGGCAAAGACATTACGATTGTGTGTGATGGCAGCGACACCGCAGCCGACCTGAAGCGACGCATCGAGCAGCAGACAAGCGTGCAAGGGTAGGTGCAGAGCGTGTGCTTCGCCCCCACACAGCCGTCCTCCTCTATGAATGACGATTTGGCTCCTCGCTGTGCCTAGGAAGCTCATCGGTCTGAAGCGGAAGGGGCGCCCTGGCCAGCCGACGGACGACGAGCCGCTGCGGGAACTCGAGGTGAAAAAGCTCATGCTCGTGGGGACGGAAAAGGCGGTCATCCAGCAAATGGAGCAGCTCGCGCAGGTGAGAGGGGACGAGAGTCGGCGATCGCACACACGCATGCCATCAGCAAGCGCATGGGCGGGGAGCCTTGCTCACTTTGACGGGCGACCCCTCCCTTGTCGCAAGCCCTCCCTGCCCTGCCTGCAGCAAGCGCCCGAGGTGGAGAATGACTTCGACGTCCCCGAAGCTGTGGGCGAGCTGAACGTGTGGGAGGACCCTGTGTTCCAGGAGAAGCTTCAGCGACGCATCGGCAAGGCGCCCATCATCGTGCTGCAGCCCCCTCGGCCTGGGAAGCGCTGCCTGGTCCTGGACATCGACTATACGCTCTTCGACCTCGGGACGCCGGGGGAGCACGCGGGCGAGAAGGCGCGGCCGTACCTGCACGAGTTTCTGGAGTCTGCGTACGAGTCTTACGACCTGGTGGTGTGGAGCGCCACGTCGATGAAGTGGGTCGAGGGCAAGGTGTGAGGGCGGGGCGCCGCGGCTGCAACACGCGGGCCTGCGTCGGCACCACTGCCCCGCTTGTCGTGCTCCTGATGCGGCCTTTGCCCATGCTCTCGCTTATGAGGCTGCCATCGCTCATGCCGCAGCTGGGGCAGCTGGGGCTGCTGGGCCATGACCGCTACAAGGTCACGGCGCTGATGGATGGACTGTCCATGGTCACGGTGACGACCGAAAAGTACGGGACGTTCAACTGCAAGCCGCTGCAGGCGAGCGGACTGTCACTGGCGAGGCTGGTGTTCGCGAGGGTGGGGCTCCACGAGAGGACATGGAGCGCCAACTGGTGACCATTCCACCGTCTCGACGCTGCAGGTGCTGTGGGCCAAGTTCCCTGAGGCCTACAACGAGCACAACACGATTATGATCGACGATCTGGGGCGCAACTTCGTCGCCAACCCCCGCCAGGGCCTGAAGATCAAACCCTTCAAGCACGCACGGGGCACGGGCGGCGGTGACAACGAGGTGCGGCGGTAACACGGGACCAGGAGCACCGGGTTCCCTCCGTGGCTGTCGTGGCAAGCGCATTGGCACTTGTCCCGGTTTCACGGTGGGCCACCGTGTCAACTTACGACAATCGAAGAAAACGAAACGTTTCAATGTTGCTATGCCCGCAGCTGCTGCGGATCAAGGACTACCTCATTCTCATAGCCAAGCTCGATACCTTTGACGGCCTGAAACACAAGAACTGGGAAGCGTACACCCGCAAGCATGAAAAGGACCTGCCATAGGTGACGCTGGGGGGGCTGCAACCCGCTATGCCCTACGGAGTGGTGCGGGAAGAGAGGGCGCAGACCGGGTGCACAAGGCGATCAATCATCCACCCACGCACTCGCGCCTGCAGGCACCCTCAGAGCCACCCGAGGAGTAGGACGAGTAACGGGACGCAGACATGAACCGAAAGGAATTGCATTGGCCCGCATTGCAGGGCGGCGAGCGACGAGCGTGCGCCAGGGCCACCCGCCAAGCGATTGCCGAATGCTGGCTGACGAGGGCGACTCGCACCGCGTTTGTTTGAAACGCGCGCGAGGGCGTGGGCTCGCTCACTCGGATCTCGTCGAGTCGTTGCTGCGCCACAGCGCACGGAACGACTTGTTGACGGTGCTGGCGAGCGCGTTGTACGCCCCCGACACCGTGGTTGCCCCGGACTCGCTGTTCCTGCGGCTGGTGCCGTCGGTGCTGGGGGGCTTGGCCGACTTGTGGCTGTCGATCATCTGCGGGCGACGGGCGCAGCGACGCGTAACAATCTCATGAACCACACACGTGCCCACCGTGCAAGCCACCTGCCATGGCATCATGCATGCATGAAAGCACGCGCTGCTACGTCACTGCCACTGTCCTCACCTCCGCCAGCACGTCCCCGAAGTCCTGCTGCGAGAACGCGTCCGACTTGTTGGCCCGGACGAGTGGTGCGCCCGTCCCTGCCAGTGTGGACGCCAGACTCCCGGCAGGCACCCAGGGCCCCACGATGCGCCAGTCCGCCCCCACCACGAGCCTCTGCCCGTTCTCGAGCTCCGCGATCATCACCGCGTCCCCGTCCGATCCCGCCTCTCTCTCCAGCGTCACCGGCAGCACCTCGTGCGTGCCCGGGAAGGTCAGCACCGGCTGCCCCTCGGTGCCCTCCTCGTCCTCCTCCTGCCGGATGAACTCGATCTTGCACCCGGCGAACGTCCGGGTGCGGTGCTCGAGGTCCATAGAGCGCCGGCGCTTGACCAGGCCGCAGGTGAGGCGGCTGGCGATGGCGCGGGGACCGTAGCGCGTGCACGACACCACGAGGGCGAGGAAGAGGGTGCCGAACACGCAGCTGCACGCGATGGCGACGATCCGCGATCGAGAGCGCCGGGCAAGAGCCGCGGCCCAGGAGGGCAAGCGGGAGGTTGGTGAGGTGCCTGCGAGTGAGGTGGGCCCAAGGGGTGGGAGGTCGCGTGTGTGCCGGACGACCAAGGCCACAATTCGATGGATAACAGTCGCTGTAGAGCTGGCAGACGGGCTAGCTGATGCTATCAGGACGCACCTGACTCTGTGACGTTCGAGGCCGAGGCGTCTGGAGAGGCAGGTGGTGGGGTGGAGGCCCCTCCGGCTCCCGTGGGAGACGCGACGCTCGTGGGGGTCTCGGAAGCGCCGCTTGGTACCGTGGGCGCCGTGGTGGGTGCGGGCGTGGGCGGTGGGAAGGGCCAGGGGCGTGGATGGAGGACAGGTCGAGTACCACATGGCTCGAGACATCTGGGAACACCACGTCCGGTGTCTGCCAGATGGCGTACAGGGCCTTGACGAAGCGCTGGGCCTGGTCGGCGGTGGTGCCGTTGCTCAAAGTCACGGCGGCGTGTACTGCGGGACAGCAGGTGGGAGGGTGTCGTACGATGGGCCACACAGCGCAGGGGTGCCCGGACTGGGCTACGGTTCAGACGTCGCGGTGGGCAGCAGGACTCATCACGTATTCACACCGAAGGTGCGACGACTGCATCATTGCTGCGTAAGCTCTAACGCTCACCCTGCACGGCGCTGGCGGCTCGCGTGGGCCCAGGGGTGATCTGGGAGAGCTTGCGGGAGGAGGAGCCCGTGGCGATGAAGTTGGTCATGTTGAGGATCTGGCACTCGGTCTTCGCCACGAACACCAGGTTCTCTGCACAGGACAGTGCTGACTCATTCCCAGAGAGCGCAAAGGCCTTGGAGAGGTCTGCCGTGAAGGCCTGTCGCATCACGACGTTCCACAGGCACGATCCCGGGTCGGGGCACGCGATGTCTGACAAGGTGAGCATGAAGTCGACTGCGGGGGCAGGCGGGGGCAGGCGGGTCGCACGCCACACTGCCCAAGCGGGCGAGGATACCCAGCGTACCAACGATTACGTGACATGGCCCTGGTGTGCACATCGAAACCTAGAGATGGCCGACAACGGAGCGAGGGGGGCCTCACCGATGATGGGGGGTGGCGGCGACGTCGGTGGAGGGGCGGGGGTGGCCCTTGGCGTGCTCCCGCTGCCCTGCGCATGAGAGGACACATGCTTGCGTTGAACGGCCTCGATGCCTTCCCCGCTGCGCTCTGCAGCCCGTGCTGGTGATGGCCAGCGCTTGGCAGAGATGCGAATCCCAGCGCGCAATGGACCTAACCCAAGCCATGGCTTACCTGGGGTGGGGACGCCGGGGACGGGGTGCTGGGGGAGGAGCCGGGAGCTGGGATGCTTGGGAGGGTGGCGAGGGGGATGTTGAAGTAGGTCGGCATGGGCGTGGAGGTCGGCGCCACCCACAGGGTGGGTGCGGGGGTGGTGGGCGCGGGCGTGGGGGCCACGATGGGCGCGGGGGTGGCGCCGGAGGTCACGATAGAGCACACGCGGTGGCCGGTGCCTGAAAGGACGTTCTGCCCCTTGGCAGCCGTCGTCTGCGGGACGGCGCAGACCTGGTAGGTCGTGTACGGCGTCAGGTTGTTGGCTACCACGGCCTCATTCCACTGGAACTGGGCGTTGACGGTGCCGCTGCTGACGCCGCACGCGAGGATCGCCGGGTCCTGGGGCGTGCCCGAGGCCCCGCACGCGATGATCGTGCTGTAGTCTGCGACGTTGGTGCCCGTGACCGGGTCGACGTACGAAAGCGTGGAGAGCGTCCAGGATATCCAGACCTTCCCGTCGAACACCTCCACGCCCGGGGTGACGTCGAAGTTGAGCCACACGCTGGTGCCCTGGCCCCCCGTGGCCGGCTCAAACAGCCAGTTGGTGATGACCGGGGCGTTGGAGTCAATGGGCCGAGAGGTCGGGCCAGGCGTCGGGGTCGGGGCCAGCGTGGGGGTGGGGCTAGGCGTGGGGGTGGCGGCCGGAGTGGCGGTCGATCCGGGGGCAGGGCTCGCAGATGGCGTGGTCGAGGGGGTGGCGGCCGGCGTTGGGACGGGGGTGTTGACCACAGGCACCACATCTCCGCACACCATGTAGCCCGTCCCTTGGTATGGCTGGTTCATGCAGTGGCCAGCAGCGGCGGAATTCTGCGCAGGGACGCGAGCGGGTGCGGTCACCCCGCCATGTGCGCCCGGGGCATGTATGGCCAGGCACAGCCCCGAGCAAGGCGCCGGCGCAGCGGGGCGAGCTCATGGCGCGCCGCGCGTGGTTTGCGCGGAGGTCACGTCAAAGCTGCATCACAGCGCACACACCGGACGTCAATCCCTCTCCACCCCAATCACCTGCGGCACGACGCAGTAGCGATACGTGGTGCTGGTGGACATGGTGGCGTCGAAGAAGACGAACTGTTGGTCCCAGTGGGTCGTGTCGGTGTAAGGGACCGTGTCCTGGACCTCACCGGAGTTGCAGCCGATGAGGTACTGGGCGTTGGTGCCCTGTTGGAGTTGGTCGTTGGTGAAGCCCGTGCCGACGTTGCAGGCACAGGTCACCACGTCCCGCCAGGGAGGGTACCTGGGGTCGCTGGAGCCCGTGAAGCTGCGAGCACGGGGGCGAGCGAGGACTTCGACGCTTCGCAGGGACTCGGGACCAGCCACGCTGCCCAGCCAGAAACACGGGGCAGCGTGGGCCAGGAGCTGAGCACCGCAAGCTGAGCATCGAACGCCGTGACAGCTCAGGCACGCGTGACTGGGCTCAGTACCAATGCCAGTGCAAGTGCCAGCGCAATGGGGCCTCACGTGGCTGCGGAATCGTAGAGAGCGAAGGAGACGAACACGTTGGTGGCGTCTGTCCCCGTCGCGCCCGCCGCCGGAGTCACGTTGACGGAGAGGTAGGCGGTGTAGACGCTCGTGACCATGGAGATGGCCGTGCCTGTGCCTGGGACCGCTGGGTCACCCAGGACCGGGGCCGTCGGGTCGTAGGCGGGGGTCGCGGCCGGAGTGGCGCCGGGGCTGCCCGCCGGGGTCACACTCGGTGTCGGCGACGCTGTGGACACGGGCGTGGGTGCCGAGGTGGGTGCCGAGGTGGAGGCTGGGGTCGAGGCCGCGGGGGTCGAGGGACCTGGGCTGGGAGTCGGGCTAGGCTTGGAGATGCCCGTGCAGTCCTGGGTGCAGGTCGCGGTCGGGCTGATGGAGAAGTACACTCCAAACTGGCAGCAGTCGGTGCAGACGGTGGGAGGGCAGTAGGAGGTGCCGTCGTCACACCGATCGCACCCCGCCAGGCTCCGGGACGGGATGCCCAGCTTCATACCCCAATGGTCGGCGTCTGCGGCGGCGGCGACCCACCTGATTGAGCCGAGCTAGCGTGAACGAGGCTGCGCCGTGCAGTCTGAACGGGTGTCCCGCTCACCCGTAGGGGAAGCCAGGGAGACCCCGGCGAACGCCGTGACGACGCCGAGAAGGACGGCGCATAGGAACACACGCCGGGAAACCATGATCGGGCCCGCAGCGCCGATGTGCGCGGTGTGCGCGGGGGCTAGGCCACCCAGCTGGCCCCACGTCGAAAGTGGCCGCGGAGCGACGGATTGCCCGAGAAATGCACTTGCGCAGTTTAATTCCGATGCGAAGAAGCCCACGCAAACAGATGCAAACAGCCAGCGCTCCTGCCGGGGGCGGGCGGCGGCTAAAGACGGTTCAGGCCTCTGATCGTCCGAGCGACACGGGCGGGCCTAAGATGGCGAATGCGCAGGGGAGAGCACTACAACTCATCCGCAGAATGCAGATCTGGCCAGATGGAGCGATGGCGTGGACTCACGAGAGCAAGCGGTCCTCCGACAGGGTTGCCCTAACGATTGGCATCCCCAACCGGCGCAGCGGCCGGGCGCGGCTGAGCTCCCGGATACCACTTGCCCGTTGCAAGACTCGCGACGCGGCAGGGCCCGGGCTCGCGTCACCGTCGTGCCTTGCTGGGCCGGAACAACGTGCTGCGCTGCCGTCCGGCGGAGGTGCCGGTCCCCAGCACACCGATGCCCGTGTCCAACGCATCCACACGGAAACGCCGCGACTCCTCGGCGGGGGCGCGGGACGCTTCGGGGGCCGCTGGCGCCGCCCCCGTCGCGTCGTTCCGCGCATCCGCCCCGGACGGCAGCAGGTCGTCGGCGAGCGTGACACGGGAGAGGCGGCTCTGCTTCCTGGGCCGCTCTTCTAGGCTCGGCCGGTGCGCGACTCCCGCGACCTCCGCCCCCTGCAGAGGGCACAGACGTGGCACGTCGGGTCCACCCAGTGGCGCCTTGGGTGTTGAGCCAGCCACACAGCAGACGCACCTTATCCATCGAAGACGCAGCTCCCGACGCGAGCGCGCCCCCGTCGACCCCCGCCGCCGCCCCCTGGTCCGCCGTCTGCCCCTCCACAGGCGTCATGGACCCAAAGAGCTCTGACAGAGCGTCGTAGTTGACCTTACTGCTGAGGCGCCCCGACTCGAGCGCCCGCATCGCCGCGGCCTCGGGCGTCTGCTCCGGCTCCGGCTGCTCCGCCGCCGCCGCCTTGGCGCGCGGCCTCCCTCGCCCCTTCCGCGCCACGCCCGCCTCCCTCCCCGCCCCGTCCGCCTTCTTACGGGCCTCCTGCTCCATCCACTCGTGGTTCAACTCGATCCAGAGCTCCCCCTTCACCTCCGCCTCCTCCTCCGTGTGAAGCATATGCATGACGGCCTCCACAGGGACGTCCGCCAGGCCATCGTCGGAGTCGGAGCCCCCGTCACGCCCGCCCGCCTCGCCATCCCCGCCGTTCCCCGCATCTCCGCCCTGGCCCTCCACCGCCGCCCGCCGCTGCCACAGGAGCACCGACGCCCGCACCTCCTCGATGCGCCGGGCGCGGCGACGCGCCGCCTCCGCCTCGGCAGCCGCCCGCTGCTCCACCAGCAGCCGCGCCGTCGCGGAGAGCTTGGCCAGGGCGTTTGACCGCGAAGGTGCGGGGCTTTGCGACCCAGAGCGAGGCTCGCCCCGCTCGGGCAACTCCGCACCCGCACCCGCGCCCCGGCCGTCCGCGGGCCCTGATCGGGGCGAGGCCGTCGCCGCAGGGCTCTCCCCGTTCGAGTCCTCGTTCCCACTCCTCCCCGGCAACGCCTGTACCATCTCCCCAATCGCTCGGTCCATCTCCACGCGGTCCTCGCGGTCGTTCTCGACGCCCTCCGCGTCCCTGTCGGGCCCGGGCGCCTCCTGGGGAATCAGCGAAGAGAGCATGGGAGTGGTGGAGGCGGATGCGCCGTGGCGGGGGTCGGCAGGTGGCTTTGCGCGTGAGGCAGGACGGCGCTGGGGCAGAGGAGCTGGCATCCAGGCTCACCAGCAGTCCTGCGATGTTCCGGGCGGCGGAGAACGCCACGGGGTCGCGCGCGCGCAGCTGGTGGCCCCCCGAGAGGGCAATGTACGCGTTGTAGCACGCGCGGCACAGTCCGATGCTGAACTGCGCCTCCCCCGCCTGGATGTGCTCGCAGCCACCGGACTCGGGCAGCGGAATCTGCAAACGCAGGCGCCCTGGACCTGTCAGACAGCCGGGACGGCCCCCGCGGCATGCATGCATGTGTGGTGCCCTCCCTTGCCGCGCAGCTCACCGGCTTCGGCGGCGCTTCAAGCAGCTTCCGCGCCTCCGCCTCCTCCATCTGCGAGTGCTCGATGAACTCCTCGGGCGTCAGGCTGCCCGCCTCCGTGGCAGCGAACTCCCCTAGCCGCTTGTCCACCGTGGTCTCGCCCACGTGCAGCAGCGCCAGAATCTCCCGCTTCGTGACCTTGTGCCCGTGCATGCGGGCCGCGAGGTAGAGCGCGGCGCCGCACACCCCCGCCGGGCGCCTGCCCGTTTGAATCCAGTCGCGCTTCATCGAGGACACGAGGCGGAGGGCGGTGGCCGCGACGGCATGCATCCCGCGGCCCAAGCGGAGGCGGTCCGCAAACCTGAAATTGAGCGGAAGAAGGGATGGCGATTGGGGTCTTCCCTGTGTGTGCTTGGGCTCTGCTGCCACAACAGCACCCGCCGGCGCGGCTGTCGGAGACGCACCGGTGAATGTACAGGGAAGGGTCCATGGGCCGCGAGATGGCGGGGTGGTGCTCCAGCCGCAGCCGCTTGATCAGCTCCAAAAACACGGCACCGAGACGGTACACATCGACGCCGGTCTGGTCCGCAAAGTCGATCAGCATGAACGGCTTGTCGTCCTGCCGGCACACGATGTAGATACAGACGGCCGACACCTGCGGGGGAGAGCCCGTGTTGCGCCCTCGTCGCCTCGTCAAGGGGCAGAGGGAGCTGCGTCTTGAGTGCCACTGTGTCGCACGCCTGGCACAGCCTGGGCAACACTGTGGATGCAGGCACGGCGTAGCGCACCTGCTCCGCCTTCCTGCCGCGCGTGAAGTTCCCCTCGAGGGCAATCTTGTAGATGCGGTGGGCTTGCGCGATCGTGTCGTCCCGCGGGCGCACTCCCATGCGGTCGACGAGCTCCGCGATGTTGTCTCGCGCACGGAGAAGCGTCTGAAGATGAGGAAGTCGGGGGTTTGGGTGTGAGGGGACTGCGCGCCGCACGCCGCGCACGGGCACCGCACTGCAGCCAACCTTTTCGTGTGAGTCTCCCCGACTGCCCATCCTCAGGCCGCGGCCGTAGACCCGCGCGACGCCTCGAACGACTCCCGTCTCAGAGACGAAGTTGCCCACCATCTCCGACTCCCCGTCCGCACCCTGTGTGCGACAACAATCCTCGGTTGGCCGATGACGACGCGCGCCGCGCGAGGCCGCCGCCCGCAGCGACACCGCAGGGTCGTTAGAACGAACGGGTGATAGGGAGCATGGTCACCTTGGCAAAAGTCGGATCCGTGGAGAAGGTGTTGTCCTCCAGCAGCATCCCGCACCGGGTGCAGGCGGAGAAGCCGCCCGCCTCATAAAGGTCAGCTTCCGTCTCCGTCTTGCAGCGAGGGCAATAAACCATCGCCATGGTGTCCCAGCTTCCTTCCTCGAGCCAAACGCGGGCTCACGGGGCCCAGGCAGCGCTCGACGGCCTGCCTGGGCTCCCTTGGACACGCCAAGGTCGCCTAGACGCAGGGAACCCTGCCGTCAACAATAATAGTTCCAAGCCTTGGCTTTCCCGCACGGAACAGAGCCTTGAAGTGGGGAATGGGCGCTTGTGCCACCTACAAACCAATATTTGCACAGTGAACGCGACAAGGGTGCGAACCTGAACTCCACTGCGCCCTCAGTTTGTCTCCTGCGCTCAGAGAGCGCACGGATACGGCGAAACGCCGAGCTCTGACGCTCACGTGCCAGACAGCCGAGGAACCCGGCGCTCTTAGTCGTTCATAGCCCCAAGCTCAGCAGCAGCTCGGTGCCCTTGCAGCGCTGGGGTGTCTGGGCATGCAGCCCTTTTAGTGCGGGCCCTGCTTGGGCGCCCTCATGAAGGAGCACGAGGATAGCGACTATGCGGGGCGCAAGCGGGCCATCACGATCGTCTTCGTGCTGGGTATTGCGCTTTGGGCCTTTGTAGGTGATCCGCCGCGACGTCCCTGCAGCTGGGCATGCACAGAGGGTGCGCATCTCCCATTGCATGCAGCGTTGCCGCCAAAAGCCGGCTCCTCCGCCCCTCGCAGCGCACCTGGCTGTCTTGAGACACGAGCGTAACGTGCGGGATGCGATTCGCGTGGTATCCGACAACTGCCCGACCTGCACGGCGCTCGACTCGCAGCCCATCCTCCACCAGGTCAACCAGGTCCCACCGTTGGGCAATCGCCCCTCGTGCGTGCCTCTTACAAAGCCTACGTCGACGGATGCCGTCCCCGAGCGTCTCCGCGAGCTGCATTCCCTGTTGCAGCAGGTCGCACCCTCCGTGAGCGGGCTGCTGCTGCGCTGTTGTCGGCTGCAGGCTTGTCCCTTGCACAACGGGCCTCCATGCAACTCTATCGCGCCGTGCAGGGAGATGTCCTCGTGGCTATCAGCAACAACACACCCATCCTCAACGGGATGCTCCTGACATGGCTCGATGCCGTCAAGCGTGCCCGCGTCGACAACTACGCCATTGTGGCCATCGATGGCGACATCCAGAGGTGGTGCAGGGAGACCAAGACGCACTGCTGGAACCGCACGACACGCCCTCCCAAGGCGCAGGACAACACGGGCGACAACCACGCCATCTCCGCAGGTGCGAGCGCGTGTGGTGCCCGGGCCTAGTGTTGCTACCTCTAGCCAGCACTCGGCTCATATGTGCTTACCGTGGCTTATGCTGACGCGACTCATCTCTCCTCTCCGTCCCCGCCTCCGCCTGCAGCCAAGTTCGCCATCATCGCGGACTTCCTGGAGCTTGGCTGGGGCGTGCTGCTGAGTGACGTGGACGTGCTCACCGTCCAGGACCCCTTCCCTTTCCTGCGCCGCGATCACGACGTGGAGGGCATGTCGGACGGATTCGACGATCGCTGGGCGTACGGGATGATTGACGGCTTTGACGATCCCAGCATGGGCTGGGCGCGGTACGGACAAATTTACAAGCGTTTCGCCATGAACTCCGGCCTCTTCTATCTCAGGCGAGTGCCCAGCTGTCTCATGGGTGGTCTGGAAGTCCTCTTGCTTGATCCGCCCTCCTCAGCCAGCCAACTGTAGGTCTGATGGGTAGCGCCATCACTGCACCCACCCCGCCACGTGTCGCCCCTGTCTTGCCACGCAGCCCGACGGCCGCGTCGCTGGACTTGATGCGCCGTTGCGCTGCAAGGCTGGAGAAGGAGAAATACTGGGATCAGACGGTTTACAACGAGGAGCTGTTCTTCATGAGTCATGGGGACTACGTGAGCCCGCGTGCCACGGTGCGGGTGATGGAGATCGACGTGTTCATGAACTCCAAGCGCCTCTTCAAGACCGTCAGGCACCTGCCGCGGTCGCAACAGCCCAAGCCAGCCATGATACACATGAACTACCACCCAGGTGACCGCACCGAGACAGATGTCCGTCTCAAGTGTGGGCAGTGAATCAAGAGCAGCCAGGGTGGCCATGTGTTGCCAGCTTGCTATGTCGTGTGTGTCAGTACGTCTTTGTCACACCAAACAATGGTGTCAAGCGGTGGTGTCTGCAGATAAGCACGAGCGGATGAAGGCGGCTGCCAAGTATTACTTCCAAGGCGATGCGAGCGATTTGATGCGGTTCCCAGGGGGTTCCGAACCGGGGACGTGACGAGCATGCGGTTGACCATCCCACGTGTGATCGCGATTTCCATGCTTGACAATGCACACGGTGGGCTATGGGTTAGAAGCACGCGGTTCCTAGCAAAGTCACGGATACGATAGGGTGGGCTAGAGTGCGGTCGAGGAGTGTACAGCATGGCATGAATCTCGCACGAGTGTGCTCAAGAGTGCTCAAGGCTCCACGGATCGCATCGACGAGGTGTTGCGCTGCCGCCCGACGCTGGGGCCTCCTTGGATGGACCGCTTGCTGCTGCCCATCTTGAGCACTTCGCCCAGTCCGACGCGTGCCCTGCAAGCACACGCTCGGGGCTCATTGCTCGAACCCCGCACGACGAGCCGGCGCCAGCACTCCCCGCGCCAACCATGCCGGTGTCCCAGGCATGTCTACGCAAAGACACATGCGCCGCCTTCACTGAGCTCATCAATGCCACCACTGATCACCACGCCACGGTCCTCACCGGGTGGACTCCGAGGTCTCTGACGCCACGTCCGCCTTGGCCGAGGCACGCACGGCCGCGAGACCCCTGGGGTTCCAGCTGAGGTCCTCCTCCGCCTCCTCCTCGCTCGCCGAGGCGTCCTTACCCCGCGTGTTCCGCCCGCCCTTGCCCCCGTCCATGCCGCGGATCCCCGTGACCACCCGCGGGTCCCCTTTCTTGACCACCAAGTCGGCACTGTCGCCCCCGTCTCCCGCCGCCACGCGGCGAGGGAAGAGCACGGGAGGCCGCGGGCAGTCCCCGGAGTGCCAGCGGTCCGCAAACGCCTCGAGCAGGTCGTCGACGGCCATGGCGCGCGACTCCCCGTCGGCGCCGTTGTGCGCGGTGAGGCGCGGCTGGAACACCGAGCCCCACGCCTCCAGGGCGTCGACGGCGTCCGTGTTGTACAGGTTCCCCACCAGGTCGCGGACGAGCTGCTCCGAGACGATCGCCCGGCCCTTGAGC
The DNA here is from genome assembly GCA_958009085.1 of Protoeuglena noctilucae. Lineage (NCBI taxonomy): Eukaryota > Viridiplantae > Chlorophyta > Pedinophyceae > Marsupiomonadales > Marsupiomonadaceae > Protoeuglena > Protoeuglena noctilucae. Next base: position 453,122 of record OY253668.1, on the reverse strand, counting down.
CACTCCTTGGACAGCAGCCGCCACTTGATGCCCAAGAGCCTCCGCAGCGCCACCAGCACCTGCGCGACCACCGTCCACCCCTTGACGGGCAGCCAGCGCTCCTTCTCGGGGTGCACCCCGGCCAGGCGCGCGAACAGACGCACGCCCGTGTGCGACTCCCAATTCTCCTCTGCCGAGGCGAGGATCTGCGCCAGGTACCCGGAGGCACCCTGCATGACCACCCCGGCCTCCAGGTCCAGCGTCAGAATGAACTCGACCACCGTGTCAAACATGGGCTGGTCCATCACCTCGTCCTGCAGGCACGACGACGACGAGGGTTGTTTGCAAGCGAACGCTGCGCTGTGAGCAACGTTGTGCATTGGGGAGGGACCGCGACGCATGTGGCGCAGCAAAGGCGTGAGCAATGGCTGAGAGAGAGGTCACAAAGCTACCAGGCTGTCGATGGCCGCAAAGAAACAGAAACCAGGGACCCCGGCACCCTCATAGCCGCTCACCATCAGGCTGTGCTTGCTGGTGCCCGTGGCCGAGTTGACGACGTCGGAGCGGTGCGAGAATATCATGACCACGAATCGCAGCGTCTCCTAAGGGGACATGATGTGGACGGCGTTGCGCCTGGGGCCCAGACTGGCCAGGAAGGCCCGGGCCTCTCCGCCCGACGACGCCCCCGCCTGGCAATCGGCCGTGCGGCGGTTGGCCTCCACCCGCGCCACGCCCGCCAGGAAGGTGTCCCGCAGCGCCAGGTTGGCCGCGGCCTTCTTGGCCGTGTTCTGCAGCTCGGCCGCCTCCACCCGCAGCGCGTGCAGCGCCTGCCGGACCTCGGCCACCTCCCGCTGCCGGTCCTCCATGATGCCCTGGCTCCGGTGGTGCCACCGCTTCTGCTGCGCGATCAGCAGCTCCATCATCTCCACCTTGGTCCGGTCCAGCATCACCACCAACTCGAGATTGTCCTTCTCCAGACCCTCGATGCGCTTGCGCAGAGCGCGAGAAAAGTCCGCCACGACGCCCATCGACGCGCGGATCCAGAAGATGCGCGCCCGCAGCTCCCGCACCACCGCGTCCGCCTGGTCCTTCCGCACCAGCTCCCGCCCGGCCTCGTCCACCAGCCGGTCCGTTGACGCCCGGGCCTTCGGGTCGGGGTCCATCACGGAGGGGTCCGCGCCCGCCTCGTCCATCACCCACCGCATCTGCGCCTCGTCCAGGTACACCCGCACGTGCCCGGCCATCACCGCCCGGACCTTCTCTGCCGCAAGAAGCGCCGCCTCGCGCTCCGTCTGCGCCATCGCCACGTCCACCTCCAGCTCCACCAGGTCCGCCACGCTGTGGATCACGCGCGGCGGCGGCCGCACCAACTCCTCAATCTCCGCGGGGACCTCCCCGAGCTCCTCCAGGTGCCGGCGGATCTCACGCACCCGACGCTCGCGCGTCAAGGGCAGGCCCGCCTGCGACACCCGCCCGCTCTCTGACGTCCCCGGCCGCCGGCTCTGCCGATCCAGCGAGCCCGTCGTCCCAGGCCGGGGCGCGTCTGCCACCAGAAACAGCCCCGGCATGGGCGGCTGGAACACGGACGACGTCGACCCGGCGGGGGAGGCGCGGTCCTCTGGGACGGTCGGCATCGGGGAGGCGCGCGTCTCGGGGGTGCGGGGCGGCGTCCGCGACGGCGCGGCGGCCGCTGGGGCAGCCCGGGGCGGCGTCGCGGGCCTCTGCGGCGTCGCATCCCCGGACTGCGCCCCGCCGCCGCGGCTGCTGCCAGGCCGACTGTCCGCAGCCGGCAGCCCCGGGATGGCGATGGCGTCGTGGCCACGCAGCCCCGCGGTGGACGGCCGCTTCTCCGCCCCCGTGCCACCACCCCCGGCCACGTAGTCCGTGAAGAGCACCATACGGTCTCCCGGGGCAGCCCCGGCCGTGAGCCCCATCTCCATGGCCGCCCCCACCACCCGGTCGACGTTCTCCATGCCCCGGAGAGGCAGCGCCCCGACGGGCGCCCGCGAGGGCTCGTCGCCGGCAGGACGCGAAGCGTCGGCGGCGGGGAAGGGCCGCGGCCGGTGGGGCACCACCTCGGGCACCCGCACGCGCGGCCCGCCCCGCGGTGCGTCCAGCGCCTCGGTCGGCACCACGGCCTCCATGGTCGGGGGCGCGCCGAGCTGCGACACGAGGAACTGCGACGTCCGCAGCGCGCGCTGCCCCCGCCGCAGCGCCTCTTCCAAAAAGGAGTTGCGCACGAGCAGCGCCGCGGCTGCCGCCCGCTCGTTCTCCTGCTGCACGTAGAGCGGCGCCAGCTCCTTGTTCAGCCTCTCGACCTCCATGGTCAAACGGAAGACGTCGGCCTTGGTCGCACGCAACTCGTCGTGCACCTCGGCGTTCTCCTTCTGGAGGGACGTAATCGTGCCCTGCGTGCCCAGGAGCGACGCCATGCGCTCAGAACACCGCCATGGCGCGGGCACGACACAGAGGGTCCCAGCGTGCCCAGCCGCAGCCACAACCGTCGCTAGGAGGGCCGAGCTGCACCCACGTCCTTCGCGCGCTCGTTTGGCTCATCACCCAAGCCTCACCTGGTACCGCAGCGCCTCCTGGGTCTTGGCGTCGAGCTCCGCGAGTGCCTGGTTGAGGCTGTGCATGGTCGCGTCGACCGTGATGTCCGCCTCCTCCTTCACCCCCAGCAGCCGGTTCATGTCCCGCTCCATGCGCTCGTACCGCTCCAACCGCGCCATCCGGTCCGCGTCCCGCTCCAGCTGCAGCGCTATCTTGCTCCGCAGATCCGATATCACCTTCTCCATCTGCTCGTTCTCGACTTGGTATGACTGCACCTGGTGAACCTGGGCCGACAGCTCCGCCACCGCGTCCTCCTTGATCTTCTCCGCCTGCCGCGCGTCGGCCACCGCACGCTCCATCAGCGTCTTGGCGTCCAGCACCGTGTTGACCATCTCGTCGCGGTCCTTCTGGATCAACTCGGCGCGCTCCTTCCACTCGCCCAGCTGCTCGCGCAGAGACTCGATCGACTGGCCCTGGAACTGAAGACTGTCCATCACGGCAGCCTGCGGGGTGAATGGAACAATGCCGGTGACGGGTGTATAGTACAAGCGGGGCGCCCAATCATGTCCCAAGGGCATGGCTCCCGGCCCCTGCGCCCAGCGCCACCTCCACTCTGCACCCCGCCGCTCCCCGCGCTCACCAGCGTCTGTTGCATGCGCCCGAGCTTCCCCAGCACGTCCCAGTCCTTGTCGAGCATCCGCGCCGCCCGCTGCACCGACTCGCGCCCCCCCGCGACCCGCTTCATGAGCGTCCCCACGTCCTCCAGGACGCCCTTCATCTCCTCGCGGTCCGCCTCCAGCTCCAGCACCCGGTCCTCTGCCTTCCTCCGAGCTTCCTTCATCGCCTCCACCGAGGCCTCCAGGCCCCGCCGCACCCCCTGCAGCCGCACCAGCTCGCTCTCGCCCCGCTCCACCTTCACCTCCAGCTCCAGCACCCGCTCCGCCGCCGCCAGCCGCGCCAGCTCCCACTCCGCACGCTGCTTCTCGATGCCCAGCCGCGCCGTCGCCAGCATCTGCTCCATCTGCAGCCGGGCCGCCTCGGCCGCCGACACCTGCTGCTGCAGACTCTGCGGGGAGTAGAAAAGCACCGGGGGCGGTTCTGCCAGTTTAAACTACGCATGACATGCCGGCACGCTGCGACGCAAGTCCACTGTAAGGCCCCGCCAGCGACACGCGCACTTGTGACTTCGTTCACGCCCATGCACCTCCACCACCCGCTCACCTCAAACTCCCCCGAGCGGTCGTCCAGGGCTTTCGCCTGCTTGTCTCGGACGTCCTCCAACTCCTTGCACCTGCCCCGCGAGAACTCCAGGTCCTTCCTCACGGCCTCAAGTTCCCTCTTGCGCGCCTCCAGGGACACCTTTAACCCTTCTGCCTCCTCCTGCAAAGCCTCGTGCTTGCCCTTGAGGTCCCCCAGCTGCGCGTCCC